>BSBK01003487.1:0-600000 GCA_027943335.1 Chamaecyparis obtusa
TCTATATACATATATATATACATACATATATATACATATATATATATACATATATATATATATATATCTATATATATCTATATATATCTATATATATAGATACATACATATATATGTGTGTGTGTGTGTGTAATAGTTGGGTAGTATAGAGAAAATAGAGAGTGTTTAAGAGTAGCATAAAAAATTATGCCATCAATTTTAGTTTTCATAAAATTAATTTTAGAAATTTTACAGTATTCAATTTTATTATTTTGAAAAATATATTATTGCTAAGATTATAAAAAAAAATTAACATCGAGGTTCATGCCCCCACTTGGGTGCTAGAATTGCTTGATTATTTTAGGGATGAGTTCTTCAATTTGTGACCTTTATAGCTTCAAATGAAAAGCATTTACCTCTCATAATAAAGGTTAAATGAAATTAAGGATATAATAATTTTTACAAATCCTCATATAAATATATATAGTTTTAGATTATTTGTGTAAATATCATTACTATTTTGGTTCACACTTTTATGATTTATTAGTAACATGAATAGAAAATAAGGAATGAAATTTAATTAAAAGCTTATACGTAAAATTCATCAATTTTCTTACAAGACTTGAATAGATATTTTTTTGAAAGCGAAAGTACACAAATGTGTGACATACATTATATTTCAAATAAAATAGTCTTTATGGATTTTAAATCAAAGAGTATATCATGAACTACCATTTTATATGTTATCAAAAATAACTTAATAGTATAGTTAATTATTATTTATATGCGCACCTACTAAAACTATTTCTCTTCACTCATTTTCAATATCTACAAAACTTAATTACTATTTTTAAAAATAATAAAAATTTAATCAAATTTGTATAGCCCAAGACAATGGAAGCATATCCAATTATATTGATTTTGTTAAAATAATACAATTAAACTAGTTTATATATAGAAAATGATATACGAGTACTGTCAATTTCTATTAATAAAACATATCCATACACTTTGAAATGAATCAAATATTTAAACCAATGTCATAGGAGTAGAAAATAATTTAGTGTTCATCCCATGATTCAATTTAATACCTAAGAAATATTTCAAGAAAGCCTTTAGAATATTTATATTTAGAGTGTCATGTTTTACATGTTTGCGTCAACTTAATAAATAACTTCATAGCACATCACTTTTGACCTAGTGATAACATAATGTGATCAAAAAATTTGTTAGTGTTCTATTATACTATATCTGTCTCATTTTTATTTTTTTAATTAAAAATACTTGTTGATGGTTACATCTTATCCTTATAGGCTTACTTGAGCCTAAAGTGAATGGTAGTCTACACATTCTCAACAATTGGCCCATTATCCCCCACCCTTTGTTGATGAGTATGTTTTTTCAACTCTTAATAATGACATCTCACTAGCTTTGAGTTGGAAAAGTCCCTCTAAAGAGTGATTAATTGTTTTAGGATCCAACAATAGCCTAATATGAGAAAAAACATATTATTAAGAGTACTAGTACAGAGAATTGTCGCATTGTTTTAGGTTTTAAAGAGATTTGAGAAATATTATTATATTTAATGTTGTTTAACGTAACGTAATATGATGTTATTGCTATCTTATCTAAAGATTTGAAATTTTTATTTTTATTGTATTTGGATTATATAATAATATTAATTTTTATTCTTAATGTTGACATATGATGTTATTGCTATCTTATTTAAAGATTTGAAATTTTTATTTTTATTGTATTTGGATTATATAATAATATTAATTTTTATTATCAATGTTGTAATATGATGTTTAAAGACATTTTTTAGGTGAAGAGAATAAAACAACGAAAATTAATTAAGTAAAATGTGTCTAAGTGATCCATTTTTTATGTTATATTAAATAAATTTCATTTAAAAGATAGAAGTATATAATATAATAAACATTCTTGAGAAAGTATAACTAATAATTAGATAATTTAAGTCCACCATAAACATGTTAAGGTATGACAATATTACTAACATTTTATGTTTTAATATAATAGATATACATTTTATCAAAACATTGAGTAGTATATTTAATTGGTATTTGCATGTATGTCTATTAAACGCCCCTCTCTCTCTATATTTATTGTCAATATCTACAAATCTTACCTACTTTTTTTGTATAAAAATAATAATTCAATAATAATAATTAAGTTTTCCAAAAATATATAAAATATATTTAAGAGATTATAGAGGTTAAGTCTTCCATTGGTGAATCTCCTATTCTATTTGATATGGATAATCTATGTAGTCTTCTTGGGATTTAATCTTTACTTATAGTTCTCTATTCTACAATCAAATTCAGATGAATTATGTTAAAAAGGTGAATAGGATGATAAGGTGGACTCCTCCCTATCCTAGTTTCCTCAAAATGAATATAAATGGATCTTCAATAGACAATGTAAGTGTTGTTAGAATTGTTAGGTTTGTTAGCATAGTTTTGGATTGGCTCATTTTTATTCACTAATTGTATGGGATGATGTAGAAATTATCAAATTTGAGGCTTGGGATATTTACATAGCTATGACGGAAGCCTACGAGTTGGGTGGAAGAAAATTATTTGTGAGACAAACTACATGAATGTAATTTATTTTTTGAACCAATAAAATTCTCTTGAGTCTTCTTCGAAACTACACAACTCACTTGAAAACATTCTTAATCTCATTCCCAACTTTTAAGCTATATCTTTTATCCGTATTCATAGGGATTGGAATAAGCTAACATATTGTTTAGCCAAATGAGATGTTGTGACAAATAATGATTGAAATTTAATAGAGTGGGAGGCTTTTCCTATAGATAAAGTGAATGATAATCACTAACTTATTTATCAAGATTGTGCTTAATTTCTTCTTTCTACTTCCCATTGGGATTGTGAGATGGATTTTTTGGTCCTTTTTAATCTCCCTTGGAATTTCTAGCTTTGGTGATCTTGATAGTTATCACTATCTAGAAATCCAAAATTTATATCTAGTTATGATTTAATTTCATTGAGTTAATATTATCTTTTCTTAGAAATAAAGGATAACCAAACTATATCCAACTACATAGAATTTGTTTCTAATAATAGTAAAAGGGGCTAAAGAGCCTTGACCCTTTACCCAAAAACAATTGATAATGTTGGAGAAGATATAGTTAAATACTAAGAACATAGAATAATTTTTTTTAATTTAATAGAAAAATGTAGCTCAAAAAAATAAAAAATAGAAAAAATTAATATCAAAAGGATCAAACATATACTCCAAAAACTAAGTTTATACTAAAATAGTGAGGTGACATTAAAAATATGACAATTAAACCACAAACCCAACAAAGATTTTAAGGGACTATAAACAATATTGAACTGTCGATACCAATTTGATATTGTAAAATTTTCAAGTTGAAGTATAACTAAAGGGGAACCACACCTCCTCTTATAAATGATAGTCCAAGAATATAAATTTTTATGTATAATAAGGTTTCCATAAGAAAGGATTTGATTGACCTTCTAATTAGAAGCACTCAAAAGAACCTAATGGTGTTAATTGAAGTAACAAGAACATCAAGCTCCAAAGGAATATGTTTGTTAAACAACATGTTGTAATAATTCTAGGAAGAGATTCAATCCCAAGAATAGCTAATGAACCATATGAAAAACACTCTTACCTCATGTAAAGAAAAATATGAGTATCCAGTATTGGTGCCTAATACAAGTACAAAATTTACGCACCATTCTTCTAAGCATAGTTTTTTTTTATATATGTAGCAGTGTAATAGTTGGGTAGTATAGATAAATAGAGAGTTTTAAGAGTAGCATAAAAAATCATGCCATCAATTTTATTTTTCATAAAATTAATTTTAGAAATTTTACAATATTCAATTTTATTATTTTGAAAAACATATTATTGCTAAGATAAAAAAAATTAACATCAAGATTCAAGCCCCCACTTGGGTGCTAGAATTTCTTGATTATATTAGGGATAAGTTCCTCAATTTGTGACCTCGGTAGCTTCAAATGAAAAGCATTGACATCTCATAATTAAAGTTAAATGAAATTAAGGATATAATATTTTTACAAATCCTCATATAAATATATATAGTTTTAGATTATTTGTGTAAATATCATTACTATTATGGTTCACACTTTTATGATTTATTATTAACATGAATAGAAAAAAGGAATGACATTTATTTAAAAGTTTATACGTAAAATTCATCAATTTTCTTACAAGATTTGAATAGATATTTTTTTGAAAGCGAAAGTACACAAATGTGTGAGATACATTATATTTCATATAAAATAGTCTTTATAGATTGTAAATCAAATAGTATATCATGACTACCATTTTATATGTTATCAAAAAAACTTAATAGTATAGTTAATTGTTATTTATATGCGCACCTACTATAGCTATTTCTCTTCATTCATTTTCAATATCTACAAAACTTAATTACTACTTTTTTTTAAATAACAATTTAGTCAAATTTGTATAGTCCAAGACAATGGAACCATATCCAATCATATTGATTTTGTTAAAATAATACAATTAAACTAGTTTATATATAGAAAATGGTATATGAGTACAATCAATTTCTATTAATAAAATCATATCCATACACTTTGAAATGAATCAAATATTTAAACAATGTCATAGGAGTAGAAAATAATTTAGTGTGCATCTCATGATTCAATGTAATACCTAAGAAATATTTCAAGAAAACCTTTAAAATATTTATATTTAGAGTGTCATGTTTTATATGTGTGTGTCAACTTAATAGATAACATCATAGCACATCACTTTTGACCTAGTGATAACATAAATGTGATCAAAATAATTGTTAGTGTTCTATTATGGATTATTTGTCTCATTTTTATTTTTTTAATTAAAAAATCCTTGTTTAAGGATACATCTTATCCTTATAGGCTTACTTGAGCCTAAAGTGAATGGAAGTCTACACATTCTCAACAATTGGCCCATTCTCCCTCACCCTTTGTTAATGAGTATTTTTTTTCAACTCTTAAGAATGACATCTCACTAGCTTTGAGTTGGAAAAGTCCCTCTAAAAGAGTGATTAATTATTTTAGGATCCAACAATAGCCTAATATGCAAAAAATCATATTATGGGACTAGAACTTGGATTTGAGTTTATAAGTTTTAGATTAATAATATATTTTAATGGTAGAAAAGAATGTTAGATAGGGTCAATATTTGACTATGGATAGAAATAATACAAGCTACATTAAGGTATTGATATGTTATGATAATGCATATATGGTTGTGGACTCAATTGATTGACTTGTACTTCACTTTTATCATTCAAGAGTAAATTTTCATAATTTAGCTAATAGAATTTTTTATATATACATCAAAATGATAAGACTACAATTTTTCACAAGAAATACATATCATATTTTTATTTAGAAAATATGCTTAGGGGTGAGGAAAATTCTACAAAAGGTATCTATTAAGTATGAGCTTCATTTTTTCTTTCATATTAGTTTAAGCTTTTGAATATGATAAAAAAGGATAGGGGCAAAATGGAGTTTAACAATGCATCTAACATACCCCTATTTGTGTGTAATTTGTAATTTGAATTGCCAAGTAATGTAAATTTGGAAATGCTTGAAATTAGATAAGACAAGGTACATACCTCATAATGGAATTAATCTGGAAATACCTATTTTTTGATGCCTGTGTACAGTTTCGGGGATTTCTGCAACCAAATCTGGAACCAAAAAGTCACAACGAAGAAAACCCCCCAAAAAAATTCAATTCTGAAGGAGGTCGACTTTGACCCAAATAGCGGGGCACAATCTTACCCCCCATTGAAGGTTGTCCCTGACCTGAAACAGCTCCGAAAAAAATTTTGTTCGTAGATCCTGAAAGTTTGACGAAAGAGTACTCAGATCCACTCTACAATTCTTGAAATAGTAACTGTAGATATCTGAAAATGGTGTTTTTTGGGTGGCTATATAGGGTTTTGCCTTAGTCAAACCCCCCTTTTTGGTGATCTCCACCTCCACAAATAGCTAGTTATAATAGAATACATGTTTATTGAATGTGTAATGCCAAGATCTAATCCTCTAGATTCAAACTCTAGCATGAATGGTTATGAAAAAGAAATGCATAGATTTGAATAAGATAAGAAAGTATGTACCAAGCCCCCAAGGCTAAAGTACTCTCACTAAACTCACAATCCACAATTGCTACCCCATGATTGTATCTTTGAATGCTTGAATATTGATATTGGTGGATCAAGGAAGAAGGAATCTCTCTTGCTCCAAATAGATGTTCACAATGGTGTGCTCACAAAAATACTTGATATCAACAATGGCTTGATCTTCTACATCATCCTCTTGCAATCTTGCATCTTTACTTTACCATTGATTTATTTCTTGAATCAATTGTGCTTTCACTTGATCGCTTGTCTTGCTCCCTTGATGGATGCTTGGTCAAAATGAAGGCAAATGAGGGTCTTTATATAGAGGTTTCAAGGTGAGGCTCCTAGAGTAATGTGAGGACCCATAATTAAAATATCACCTCGAATTATGGTCCAATCACAATAACCAACTAAGGAGGGAAAATAGTTAAATGAATTTCAAATTAAAACCCTTCCGCATTCAGAGCCAAAGGCCTGACATTGATTCTGGGATCCTTCGGGACCAAAATTTGAAAAGGGGGATCAAATACCGATAGAGGTCAAGGATGACCTTGACTCTGACCTAGGTTAGAGTTGACCTCAACTCTAACCTAGGTCAGGGTCAAAATCGACCTTGACCCAGGGGTCCAGATCCACTCTCTATTGAAGACATAAGGTTCCCAGGATGCCCAGAGACCTAGAAATGAAGCCAGAATAGGGCATAGTGCCAGAGAGAGGCACAGAGTTCTATGATGAACATGATGAAGGATAGGAGGACCTATTCCTAGGTCCTACCTATAAAATAGAGCCACAAAGAAGGGAAACTAAGGAGAATCCCTAGGATCCTAACCCTAATTTCACCTAGAATGAAGGAATCAAGTGCAAAATGCATCCTAAATGAAAGTTTATCATGAGAAATACACTAAAAGAGGGTGATAAACTTATCAAGATGGAATTTGTTCCATTTTAAGATGATAAATTTATCCCCCACTTTATCTTAGATATGACACTACGTGAATATGCAAGCTAAAGTAAGAAAACATCATAGTAAATAGAAAGGATATAGCCAAGTCCTCGAAGTAGAGATCCTATAGAAAACTGCTAGAACTTGTTACACACAAGGTTAATGAAAATAAAAAATCACCTAGAGCTTACTAAATGACAACTTGAGAAGTGCATAAAACCCCTTATGCGCCCCCTATTTCGGCTTTCTACTTCTGAAGGGTGAAACATGGTGATAGGGATAACTTTATATACTAGATATGCAGTTTGTTGAAAATTTCTCTCATAAACCAATTAGAAGGATTCATAGCCTACCTAAACTGATTCAGGGAGTTATTTATTTGAATCACAATTCCAATGCCACTGACGGCACTGAAAATAGAGTTACTGAACTCAAGTTATGATGAAAAGAGTGAATGTCTATCTAAATGCATAAGAAAGGAAAATCCAAATTTACCATGAGTAAACCCTAATTTTAAATATAAATAAGGAAAAGGAAGTAATACTTACTCATTCTTACCATTTGTAGATTTGAAGAGAGAAAGCGGGATGCCGAGGAGCGAAGAACCTTGAGCGACGCGTGTGGAGCTCCTGAGATAGTGTCTGGCTACCAGACAATCACTTCCTTAGGTGAGTTTTCTATTATTCATTCCTGTATTTTCCAAATTCTTGATTTTGTAGGCAAGGTTGACTTTGACCCTTAAAGGTTGACCCTAACCCAGTTATGTCAACCTTGACCCAAAGAGGTCGACATGAATTGGAAGGTCTTCACCTGATCTAGGATGAGGTCGACAATGACCCAAAAAGGTCAACCCTGACCCAGGAAAGTTGACCTTGACCCAGGAAGGTTGACCCTAACCTAACTAAGGTTGAACTTGACCTAGGCAAGTTGGATTTGTAGATTTGATGATGTAAAATGCTGATATGATGTTTGTTTGTGCTTATAGGACACGGTCCATCTCTGAGAGAATCCCTTTGGAGAGTTGCTAGTGATCGTCAGAGAGAGACTATCTGAGCTGAATGAGGACAAGATGGAATTACTAAGAGACATAGGACTATATTGGGTAGTAGTCCTATCATAGATCAAACTACACTGATCCATGTTATCAGCTCTAATAAAGAGGTGGGATGACGATACATGCTCCTTTCATATTCCCTCAGGAGAGATTATAGTGACACTAGAGGATGTCTGTAGGATCCTGCGGCTTCTGATTCGAGGTGAGACCACCAGATCAAGAGAAAAATGAGTTTGTGAGGAGATCCTTGTAGATGGAGAGTATTGCCTAGGATGGGTTCCACAAATGTGAACCCAGTCAGATCAAATGCTTTTTTCATCCATACTGTCAGGCCCTACACCTTTCGTACAAAGAGTGATGCTTTGTATAGTATTTGTGGTTGTGTTACCCAACTCAAAGGGTACAATATTTCCTGCACCTCTTACCCATCTTATAGGGAGGATGGAGAGCGATACGATCATGTTCTCATGGGGTTGCAGAATGTTATCCTAGCTATACCATGAGTTATGTCAGCTAATGAGATATCAGAGAGAGAGTCTTTCAATATGCACACTCTTGCAGATTTGGTTGTTTGAAAATTTCACATGTACACATCCACAGGGTGCTCCAGTGATGGTAGATGTGAGTACACCAAGAGTCTTTTCTTATCCCCTGAGAGATGCCTAGCAGTTTAGAGATATACTCTATTGGAGGGTACATCTAGACCACATTCCAGGCACATATGTGATATGGAGACCCTACTGCTAGATGATAGAGTGGCCAGATACATGATTGCAGATGAGACATTCACAGTGATAGAAGCTACTAGAGGGTCATCAGAATCATATAGTGATGCCATAATATTATGATTGAGTCATGAAATAGTTTGGCCTATCCCAGGGAGTCCCCAGAGTAGTACCTCATTATGTACATCTAATGAGGTATTATCAGAGACCCAGTGCCATACACCAACCATCAATAGCAGAAATAGAGGACAGTGATGTAGATGAGACAAAGGATATAGAGATACTAGTAGATGTGACCTATTCAAGCATGAGCTAAGATTACATCAGGTATTGGAGTCTACAGGAGACCCACCCCATCTTCCCTAAGGATTATCCTATAGGTGATCCAGGCCTTTTAGAGAGGACTCACCGGGATAGTGGTACAACAGAGGAGGATGAGGATCTCAGAGATGAGGAGGAGAACATCCCCAAGGGAGAACCCATGGAGGAGGAGAGAGTAGAGGAGATGCCCCTAGCTGGTGATACTGGTGTGGATGTACACATTTTTCATGCATCACCATTGAGATCATGATGGCATCTAGGTGTCCACACAAAGACACCACCGCTAAGGCCTAGACATAGTGAGCATGGAGAGAGTAGTCACTCCATGCCTCCACCATCTAAACCCTTTAGTGACATCCAGGAGGGAGACCCAAGTATGAAATAAGAGATTTGATTAAAAATGTAACTTAATTTGAGATGAAAAAGCACTAGATTGATAAATGAATTTTCCTTCTGCAGCTAGCGTAGAGGAGTGGAGTTTTGTATCTGAGATTTTGAAGGATACATGTATATCCTACTGACTTCCAACGAGTGAGTGAGAGTCTTCCATTGGTCACAAAGATCCCGACAGGCATGTCGATATCTTTATATGTGTCCAATGGGATCTGAGGTTGTGTAGAGAGAGAGAGGAGAAATTGATGGCGGATTTGCATGAGATGAGCATATCGAGGAGCCACTCATTGACACATAGATCTTCATCTTCCTATCATAGGCCAAAGAGAAGTGGGATTCATCGACCATCAGAGAATAGAGATAGGCGGAGTAATAAATAGGGCCATGGACCACATATGTATTAGAACTTGAAAAACATTTTATGAATGAAAAACTTTCTCTACTAATTAGTTCTATGCCTGATTACTTTATTTTCATCATTAAAAAAACTTAACAAAAAGAAAGTATGTGCATAAATATATTTGAAATGTAATTTTACTAAAACTACATAACCTATAAAATAAACATAATTATTTTATAAGGAATACATAAATGCACAAGGAAAGAAAGAAGGAAATTAAGGATAATAACATTTGAGATGCATAATATTAATAGGTTCCTTAAAAGAAACACCATCCATATCAGCAAGTTTATAAGCACCCAAACCAAAGTCTTCAATGACAACAAAAAGGTCCAAGCCAATTAGGGCTAAAATTTCCTTTTTCGCTAGGTAAAGCATTCGCATTTCATTGATTCTCATATAAGACTAAATCACCAACCGAAAATGTCTATTCAATTACCTTATGATTATATTGCTTCTGAAGATATTTATGATAAGCTTTTATATGTTCTAACGCATTTATTCATTGTTCATCCAACATTTCTAACTCTTGCAAGTGTTGCTCATGAAAACTATCCTTATCAATTATCCCATGAAATGAAACACATAAAGAAGGTATTTCTAATTCCAAAGGCATAATAGCATCAGTACCATAGACAAGATTGTAAGGAGAAGTACCCATGCCAGTACGAACACTAGTCCTATAAGCCCATAAAGCATAAGTCAGTTGAGTATGCCAATCTTTCTCATGCTTACTAACTATTTTTCTTAGAATTTGTTCAATGAGTTTATTTGATGCTCTGGCTTGTCCATTAGATTGAGGATAATAAGGAGTTGAAAATCTATGTTGAATTTGATATTTCTCCAAGAATCTCGTGACTTCTTTATTTTTAAAAGAGGTACCGTTATCTGAAACTATCGTCGAAGGAATACCAAATTGTGTTATAATATTGTTAAGGATAAAATCAAAAATAACATCCACAGTCATTGAATGAAGAGGGATAGCTTTGACCCACTTCATGAAGTAATCTGTAGCAATCAAGATGTAAGTATGTCCTTGAGAAGAAGCTGGTGAGATTTTTCCAATAAGGTCAAAACCCCAAATACTAAAAGGCCATGGAGAAACTTGATTACGAAGCTCATGGGTAGGAGTATGAATCAAATTACTATGTTGTTGACATTGAGGACATTTCTTAACAAACATGAAAGAATTTTGCTCCATTATTTTCCAATAATATCCCATTCTAAGCAATTTATTAACTAGAGATTTTCCACCAAAATGTCCTCCACAAGAACCAGAATGAGCTTCTGCTAAAGCTACCAGGATTTTAGTTCTATTGAGACACCTTAATAGTAATCCTTCATAAGAGTGTTTGTAAAGCATATCTCCTAGAATGATGTAACATACTGCAAGCTTCCTAATATGATTACACATGTTTCTTGTTACTAATTCAGGAAAAGTACCATCTTTCAAAAAATGAAAAATGTGAGAATACCATTCATTCAAATGCAAATTGAAACAATCAGAGGTAATATTTTTAGAAATCATGGGGTTTTCAAGAGTTTTCATAGTAAATTGAAAGTTTTCAGCATTATTCTCAAGACAAACCAAAGAAGTTGCGCTTGCCATGGCATCTGCATATCGGTTATCTTTTCTAGGTAAGGTTTGAATCGTATAAGAAAAGAATTGTGAAAGCACATCAAGGGCTAAATCTCTATATTGTGTCATTTTATCATTCTTATTATGATAACCTCCTTTAATTTGTTCAACAATCAGTTGAGAATATCTATATATTTGCAAGTGTTTGATGTTAAGGGATGAAGCTCCTTGTAGGCCAGCTATAAGAGCTTCATACTTCGTAATGTTATTAGTACAAGGAAAGATTAATTTGTATGATAAAGGGATTGTCTTTTTCATAGGAGGAATCAAGATAATACCAACACCATAAACTATCTTACATTTAGACCCATCAAAATATAATTCCTAAATATCATTCTATTGAATAGCTAGAATATTATCATCAAGGAATTCTATTGAAGTAGAACATGTATCAGAATGAGGACAAGGAGCTTCAGCTAAATAATCTGTTAAATCTTGTCCCTTAATAGACTTCTGAGAAATGTAATTAAGGTCAAATTCTCTAAGTAACATCACCCACTTTGCTAGATGGCCAGAGAGATCAGTTTGTGAGAAAAGATATTTCAAAGGATCAAATTTAACAATCACATTGACTTTAGCATTTATAAGATAATGCCTAAGTTTCTGGCATGCATAAACTACAACTAAGCATTGTCTTCCCAAATCTATGTATCTTGTTTCATAATCAAGTAAAGTCTGACTAATGTAATACACAAGTCTTTGCTTACCGTTATTATCATTTTGAGCTAACAACACACTTACAGCTTTCAGAGTTGCTGAAGTATACAAATGGAATGGTTTATCGAATTTAGCTGGTTGCAAGATAGGAGGATTTCCAAGGTACTCCTTAAATTTCTCATAGGTTTGTTTACATTCATCATTCCAAGAGAAAGTGGTATCCTTTCTAAGAAAGGAAGTAAAATGAATAGTTCTATCCGCTAAATTAGAAATAAAGTGATGAATAGCTTGTATTTTTCCTTGTAAACTCCATAACTAAGAAATATTCTTAGGAGGAGGCATATTAACAATAGCTTCAATCTTTTCAATATCTACTTCTATGCCTTGCTTAGAGATTATAAATCCTAATAATTTACCAGAATCAACTCCAAAGACACATTTCTTAGGATTCAATCGCATGTTGTAATTTCTAATCCTTTCAAATATTTGTCGTAAAATAGTCACATGATCTTCCCTTTGTATAGAATTTGCTAAGATATTATCCACATAATCTTCAAGGATCTTATGAATGTAATCATGAAAAATCAAAGTCATCGCTCATTGATAAGTTACTCCCTCATTCTTTAATCCAAAAGGCATCATGACCCAACAAAATGTTCCCCAAGTTGTTATGAATGTGGTCTTAAATTGATCTTCAGGAGGAAAAAATATTTGATTATATCCAGAAAAACCATCCATAAAAGATAACAAGGCATGACCCGTTGTTGAATCCACAATCATATCAATATTAGGTAACATGAAATCATCTTTTAGGGATGCTTTATTTAAGTCTCTAAAGTCAATACACATCCTTATCTTATTTTCTCCTTTTGAAATAGGAACAATTTTAGAAATACAATCTGAGTAATCAATAGAACAGATAAATCTAGAATCCAATAACTTTTCAATTTCAGTTTTAACTAGTAAAGAAATTCGCAGATTCATCTTTCAAATTTTCTACTTCATAGGTTTCATATTTGGCTTTAAAAAAATATTATGAGTAACAATCTTAGAATCTATACTCGACATATCTGAATATGTCCAAGCAAAAATATCCTTAAATTCAAGTAAAAGGGAAACCAACTGATCGTGTTCATCCTAATCCAAACAATTCCCAATCTTTATCATCTTTTCAGAGTCGTCCATTTGAATATCAACAGTCTCAGTTATTAAAAAATCACTTCATATCGGAGGATCCATTAGCAAAGGAAGAATATCTTTTTTATCATGTTCTCCAAAATAAGCATCGGTACTTAAACAATAAGGCTTCCATCATTTGTGATAAAACTTAGGTAAATCATCATAAACTACTAAAAAATCCATTAAGGCTTCATCTTCAGGAAAAATATCTAAACTAGGTCTTTGATTAATGTCAATGAGGAGTGGGTTAACCAATTTCAATAATCCACCACATATATGATTCGCATTAGGAGGAAAATCCAATGGTTGTCTATAAGGATTAAATCCTAATCCATGCGTATGATCATAAATTTCATTATCCAAAGGCACTTGTATACCTTGCTCGTGTTTACCACATCCTTTCCCATTAAATCCTAATTTCTTAAGAAAATGATAACGAGAACCATATCGATCAGCCATATTAGATGGATTCTAAGGAGCAGCATAAGTCAAAATATCATAGCAATCAGGTTTTATCATTTCAATTGTTTCTTTAATCAAGGTAGCAACAAAATTACTTTTTAGTTCCTCAAAGAGTAGGGAAGGAGTAAAAACTTGTTTCTCAAATTTTCTTTGTTGCTTCATGAATTCCAAATCAGAGACCTTATACTCTCTAATGAAAGTAGGATTAAAATCTAATGCCCCCCAATCATCCTCAGTCAAAGAAGAAGATGGAGCTTCTAGGTGTTGTATCTCATGTTGTTTTATCTCAGGTTGTTTTTCAATCTCTTTGCTTGGTTGAAGAGGCTCAAAGATTTTAGCATATTCCACATTTAGGAAAGGATTTGGTGCATCATCCGCATGTAATGTATACATTAAGTTGTTATAAATGAACCTAACCTTGTGATGAAGAGTAGAAGGAATTGCATGCATAGTATGTAACCAAGGTCTTCCTAAAAAAAGGTTATAATTGAGAGGTCCAGGCATAACATGAATAGGTATATTTAGAATAATTGGACCAACTTTAATAGGTAAGGTAATAATGCCCAAATTTCTCTTTGAAATATTGTCAAATCCACGTATAGGGACATTATCAGGTTGAATAGTTGTGAGATCTATTGGACTACAACTGATTTGGAATCTGATTGAAGGATCTATGATTACAAGATCATTGAGAAGTTTCTAATTAGATATGTAATATGATTAAATTAGTATTATGTTGTCTTTGATGTCAACTAGTTTGACAACACTTATCTTGTAAGTTACTACACTGAGACATCTGAAGAAAAATGAAAAGAGATGAAGAACAGAGAAATCTGCATGAGGAAAGATGTACATGACAGATGAGGATAAGGAACACATTGAGTAACTTGTTGATGAGTCTATGACTCGATGATATTGACTAAACATTATGTTGCATTCATCTATAATGAAGGATAGAGTTGAAAGACACAAAGCAGTGTTGTCTGTAAATGAAGCATTTCTAGTATACACCGACGGAGTGTAGTGTATACCGACTGCAGTATTAACTAAGCAGTGTTCACCGACGCATTCTTTGTTAACCGAGGAGAATAGAATGAATTAAATGTTGAGCTTAGCCAATAAGATTGATGAGATGGCAAGAGTATAACATCGAGGTAATAGATAATGTTTGTTACATATATCAATGGCTGACAAAATTCAAAGAAGATCTAACAAAGTAGATTGAAATGTGTTATTGACACAAGTACCGAGAAAGTTTAAGCAATAAAATCTATGAATGTGATTAAGCGGCAAAATTTGATGGTGGAGAAGAAAATGATTTACTCGTCTATATAAGAGAACAAAATTTCTTTATGAAAATGTCGGAAGAAGAAGAAGCTATAGGATTATCGTGTGAATAAGATCTCATGCATTTTGATCATACTGGTTAGTGAGAACTGAGCTGCAGAGCAATTACCGAGCTACAAAGAGCAGTTGTCGATAGACAGTAAGTTGATACAATATTGAATCTGAAGTGAATTATTGATCAGAAGGATTTGAATGGACTAAATATTGATCTGTAATCTACAATTGAAGTTGTATTAAGGTAGGTCATTTTACTGTTACATATTTAACCATTGTATACAGTCTAAATCTCTTAATTGAGTGGACTCTAAAAGTCTTATGATGTATCATTCATAGAATGAACATTGTTATCCTATCAACCCCATAGTGAATGCTGGTTGGATGATAACTTCTAGTCTAAAATCCTCTAACAAGGTCACACTTGACAGTGTGTTTGTAACCTTTAATAGGGTTGGGTCTTAACCGACCTCACTTCAGAAGAGTGAGCAATTTTGGGTTGCCGGTCCCAGGTGGTTTTTCCCTTTACAAGGTTTCCATGTTAAATCTCTTGTGTTATGTGTTGATTGTGATATTTGTTTGTTATCATACTTTGCATGTTACATATTAGATTTGATCAGTAAACAGTTACAAGTATTAGACTGGTAATTAGTAAAAGCACAGACAGTAAGAGTTATTATTGCTTATCAACAAGCAGAAATAGAAAAAATTGTTTTGGATTATACATTTTGTATTGGGACACTAGATAACTAATTCACCCCCCCTCTCAGTTATTCTAACAAGATCAACCTTAATTTCCTTAAGCATATCCATGTGACAAACATTAAGCCTAGATCCATTATCAATTAATATTCTTTGAATTATACTCTGATTAATAGAAACAAAAACCATAAGAGTATCATATTGATTATGCACCTTAGGAGAAGGTAAATCTTTATCGAAAAACACAATAGGAGGTACAAAAGGCATAGTATGTATGCACTCCAAAATAGAATGAATGTTCTCTCTATTAGGAGGTGAAGCAGGAAGAGTCGATAAAATTTTTTGCAATGCCTCATGATATGTCAGGGAAGTTTGAAGTAATTCCCATAAAGATATCTTAGCAGAGGTAGCACGTAATTGTTCAACTAAGTTATACTCCTTAAAGGTGGGAGGAAACATAGGAGCTTGAGGAATCATAGGTTGAGAAGGTGGTAAAGAAACCAAAATAGTAGGCTGAGGGTTATTCTATGTGTGATAAGCATGTGAAATGGAATCAGTGTTATCAAAAAAATCCAAAGGATCTCTAGGTTTACCCTTAATTGTTATGTGAGGAAATCCTTTTACCATCATCAAAGCTGTAGGATATATCATTTTAGGTTTATCAATGTTGAAAATAGTGGGACATGAAGGTAACCATGCACACACATTATGGTAAGGATTAGGATTAATGGAGATCTTATTTAGATAATTTTCATCCTCACTACCATGTACCTAATTGGGGAATCTATCCTCTTGTACAATAAAAGCCTCATCAAAGTATTCAAAACAAGAATCATACATGTTGAATACAAAGAAATACTAAAAGCATGAAAAAGTAAATATTTTTGTATTTTTAAAGAGATTTTGCAATTTTTTTGTATTTTTGGATTATAAATGCAAGAAATCTAATTTTATAAGAATGCAAGATCTAAATATAACACCAAAAAGAAAGATTTTTCATAAATGGGTTGACCAAAATGAATAGGATAAAAATGGATAGGGGTAAAATGGAGTTTAACAATGCATCTAACATACCCTATTTGTGTGTAATTTTTAATTTGAATTGCCAAGTAATGTAAATCTGGAAATGCTTAAAATTAGATAAGACAAGGTACATACCTCATAATGGAATTAATCTAGAAATACCTATTTTCTGATGTCTATGTATAGTTTCGAGGATTTCTGCAACCAAATCCGGAACTAGAAAACCACAATGGAGAAAACCCAAAAAACTTTTTCAATTCTGAGGGAGGTCAACTTTGACCCAAATAGCAGGGCACAATCTTACCCCCCACTAAAGGTCATCCCTAACCTAAAATAAGTCCAACATAAATTTTGTTCACAAGTCGTGAAAGTTTGACGAAAAGGGTACTCAAATCCACTCTGAAATTCTTGAAACAATGACTGTAGATATCTGAAAATGGTGTTTTTGGGGTGGCTATATAGGGTTTTTCCTTAGTCAAACCCCTGTTTTAGTGATCTCCACCTCCACGAATAGCCAGTTGTAATAGAATATGTGTGTGTATTGAATGTGTAATGCCAAGATCTAATCCTCTAGATTGAAACCCTCGCATGAATGGTTATGAGAAAGCAATGCATAGATTTGAATAAGATAAGAAAGCATACCAAGCCCCCAAGGATAAAGTACTCTCACCAAACTCACAATCTGCAATTGCTACCCCATGATTGTATCTTTGAAAGCTTGAATATTGATAATGGTGGATCAAGGAAGAAGGAATCTCTCTTCCTCCAAATAGATGTTCACAATGGTGTGCTCACAAAAATACTTGATATCAAAAATGGCTTGATCTTCTATATCATCCTCTTTTAATCTTGCATCTTCACTTCACCATTGATTGCTTGCTTGAATCAATTGTGCTTTCACATGATTTCTTGTCTTGCTCCCTCAATGGATGCTAGGTCAAAATAAAGGCAAATGAGAGTCTTTATATAGAGGTTTCAAGGTGAGGCTCCTAGAGTAATGCGAGGACCCATAATTCAAATTTCACCTCAAATTATGGTCCAATCACAATAACCAAATAAGGAAGGAAAAGAATTAAATGAATTTCAAATTAAAACCCTTCCGCATTTGGATCTGAAGGCCCGACATTGATTTCGAGGTCATCCCGGACAAAAATTTGAAAAGGGGGATCAAATCCTAATAGAGGTCAAGGAAGGTTAGAGTCGACCTTGACTCTAACCTAGGTAAGGGTTGACCTTGACCTTGACCTAGGGGTCTAGACCCACTCTGTGTTGAAGACAGAAGGTTCCCAGGATGCCTAGAGACCTAGAAATGAAGTTAGAATAGGGAAGAGTGTCGGAGAGAGGCACAAAGTCCTATGATGAACATGATGAAGGATAGGAGGACCTATGCCTAGGTCCTACCTAGAAAATGGAGCCATAGAGAAGGGAAATTAAGGAGAATCCCTAGGATCCTAACCCTAATTTCACCTAGAATGAAGGAATCAAGTCCAAAATGCATCCTAAATGCAAGTTTATCATGATAAATACACTAAAAGAGGGTGCTAAACCTATCAAGATGGAAGTTCTTCCATTTTAAGATGATACAGCTTTGATATATGCAATTTTCTTTTCTATTGGATGTGTCTACTATAAAAGTTATTTCATGTTAAAGTAAAATGTTAAAAAATAATATAAAAAAATAAAATTTAATTTAGACACTTATAATATTTTTAAAATATGGGAAATAAAAAAATAAATGCCTATTTATCAACACCAATGAAATAAAAAGTGCAATAACTATAGAGAACAAGAGTTGTGTTACAACTAGAGTCCCATCTTGTGCAAAAATAGGGGAATGACAAAGGTTAAAAATATAGTTAGTAAGGTGGACCATTGGCAAGGATTTTAAAGGAAGTATTAGCATAAAGCTAATGACAATATCATACTCACAAAATAGACCCAGAATCATATGGCCAAATTGCCAGCCATTTGAAGGAACATTATATGAGGTAGTTATCTTCCCATTGCTAGTGTGACCTAAAAGAACAAACTTTGCCTATTGAAGTGTCTAGAACATTTGTTATACATGTCAAAAAAATACTTTTAATAGCTTTCCACAAACAAATAAATTGTTTGTGTGTGATCCCTTCAAAAAAATATGAACTTTTTAAGGTTAGTTAAGGTAGAAATAAAAAAGGCCAATAATGGCATGTAGTGATGATTAAGTTATGTTATTTTTTCCATCAAGGTTTGAATCCTACCGATAATGAATTCTCCCATTTGTGGTGTCGCTGGTTCATAGCTCCAAATCAAAGCATTAACGAAATGAAAATTTAATAGTTTAAATTATTTATGACATAAAAAATTAATGCGACTAGAAAAAATAAGAAAGTCTTAACCTCTCACCTTATTTATGAGGAAAAATATGAAAAATAGAAATGAAAGTAAATTTTTTTTAACTAAAAAATATTATATATAACAATTACATGAATATATAAATTTCATCATTAACATACAATTCATAATTTCATCATTAAAATAAAATTTATATTATTGAATTCCTATTTAACCTTATTTTCTATAACACTAATTCCTCGTATAAATCAAAATTAATTAAAAAATTTAAAAAATTAACTATAAATTTATATTTTTTACAATTAAATAATATTAATGAATTTCTTTTAATAAGTATAAAACTGGAGAGGACCAACTTCCTTTCTATTAAGTAACAAAAAAGAGCTCATCAAATATTTATGCAGAGTACAAATTCCTTTAACCACTCTATTCAGGTCTAGACCAAAGACACAAAATTGGCCATTATTCAGCCATAGATAAAAAAAATGTAACCAAAAAAGGGTATAGCTTTTCTACCATTACCAAATGCTGAAGATCTTTTACTTTCCCTTCTTCATCAACATTTTTAGGGGTAGACCAATGTTTGTTTGACACAAAAGCGGATAACTTATATTCTATTTTTCCCTTCTCTTACTCCATATAAGTCAAGTAATTTGAAATGGTTACTAATATTTGTATAGTTTCCTTAATTTTTGGTGGAGCATCTGGGTCCCTCCTTGTCACTTCATATAATTTGTTCAACTCAAACCGAGATGGCTTCCATTTCCTCAACAATTCTTTCAACATGTGTTTACTTTGTTTAAAAGTATCTATCATTGAGTAAGGCTATTATACCCCTCATGAACTTCGTCACACTTATTTAAAACACACTTCCCTCTAAATGACGACATGTCTTCCAGATTCATAAAAACATATTTATCATGGGTATCCTTGGACTTCTCCATATCTTTTGGTGATGAACCTGCTGCAATCTATGGAATAATTCTTGGAGCTATCATAGTCTCAATTTCCTCTTGGATATTTTAATTGGAAAATCTCACTTTCCATCAATGCCACTCTAAAATATAACTCTTTTATAACATTATTCATCTCTATTTCCCTAACTTGTGATTCTTCAATCTTGTCTTGTATATGTTTTACCTGTGCCTTATTAGACATTTCCCTATGCATTAATTGTGAAGCTAATGCCAATGGGTTGGTGGTGTCGATTGTGTGGATGATAGCTATTCCTTTTAATCCTTTAATTATATCACCCATCTTAGGCATGCTATCTCTTTTAAAACTCACCCATGTAGCCAAAGTCTCCATCTTTGGATCAAAATGAAATCACTCAATTTTTTCTAAAGTATAAAACTCAACAATAAATGTAGGATCATCTTTCTTCCTTACTTGATCCAATAAAAATAATTCTTTTAAAGTAAGTCCAGGCACAATTAACATGTTGTTATTCCTTACAATTTCCATGGCTTCTTGAATAGTACATGTGATTTCGTCTAGATAGAGATCATCAATCATTTGTCTAACAATTTCTTCATGTTGAGATTCCTCAACACCCTCAAGTCTTGATTTCTTCTTCTCCTCAAAATATTTCCTCTTATACTTCACCCAGAAATCCTTAAACTCCTTTGTCTTTGTAAAATCATCTTCTTACAGGAATCAAAAAGAAATGACCTCTCTTTCATCATTAGTATCAATTTGAGTTTCATTTTCAATAGTTTTTACCTTATAACCGTGGACCTCCTCTTGGAACAAAAGGGATGGAGATGACGACCCATCTTCCTTATCTTCCCTCAATCCTCTTAAGATATGTGCCACCTCTATTGAGTCACATTTATCATTAGAGTCATTATATGAAACCAATAGAAAAACATCTGCTTCATGCTAAACTTGAGGTGGAGAGTCAAAATCTGAATCATGTATAATTAGTTTCCTCCTTTTCCTAGGAGGGGTAAGTGCATTTTCAACTTCCTTAGGTTTTTATAGTTTTTGAATTCTATTAAACAATTCTTCCAAATACTAAATGAATTTCTCAATTCTTAAAACTTTAAATTTCTCCTATCATAATGTTACTCCTAAATGGATAAAGAGTTTTCATTAGTATTCATGTACACAGTTGGTAAATAGAGCAAGACAGTTAAGTCGGTCATAACTATACAGTAGTCATCAGGCACAGAGATTACCAAGTGCAGTAGTCACTGTGTACATAGGATTATTGAGTGCCAGTAATATATCGAGACCGAGACTCAGCATATACCGAGTAATCTAGAGTTCACATAAAAGTTTGGAATGACACATTGTTCAAAGTGAACAAATTTTTTCCGAGCAAGAAAATGGTTTACCAAGATTGAGATGGATATTTAATAGGAATGTAATCATTTAATGACTGATGATTCCTATGTAGTGATGATCTAGGTTAATCATTTGAACTGATGATCTTAGGTTTTCTAAGATAGTGTCAAACCATAATTAGGTCAAATCATTTTGATATAAGTATTGTAAAGATGTGATTTTGACAAAAAAATCATCACATGAAGTAGCCTCTATTGGGAGACACCTGAAGATCTAAGAGGGTTAATATAGGAAGGATTTTGACAGAGTATTCAATTTATTAGAAACAGTTCAAGGCTACCAAGCAGTACAGAAAGACATATTCTTCATAGCAAGGTGATTTCATTATTATACTTAATGGATCTAATATCAGAATTGTAAGTTATTTTCTCATACAGATCACACATCATTGTTACTCTCTAGCAATTATAACAGACTTAAAATCTCCTAGCAGAGTAGACTTAACAGTCTTTTGTAAAATCTCTTAACCGAGCACACACTTAATTGTGTTTCTAAAATATTCTAACCAAGTAGATCTAGGTGATCTTATTGTTACTCCTAATAGGTTAATATCACCAGAAGTGATCAATCTTCTAAGCCTTAATCAACAACTTTATTTTTTGCAAAAGTGAATCTTTGTGGGTTCCATCCCCATCATAGTTTTTACCTTCTGTATCATCTTAAAATGGAAGCACTTCAATGTTAAGAGAATTTATCCCTCTGAGTGAGTGTTATGGGGTCATCTAAGTGCCTCGAATTGGTCTTGGCTTGTATCTAGTTGTTTCCCCCTTGTTTTGCTTCTATCCTCCCCATTTCCAACCTCTTTCTGGTAGTTTTCTTTGAGAATCTGGAGTTTCTGACCGTCTAGGTCAAAGAAGACCTAGTAGTGTCAAGGAAAACCTAGACCCTAACCTAAGTAGGCATCTACCTCAAACTTGACCTATGGTGACGTCTACCTCATCCCTGGCCCCAAGTCCAATTTTTAGATTCCGGGAGTTACGGGATGTTAGGTTTTAGAAAGATTTCTTTTCCCATTTTCGGGTTAGCCATTTCGGGTTTTGGAATGGTAAATCCTTAAATTTTATTTAATCTAGGTATATTTCTAGGGTTTAAGGTTAATTGGGATTTAATTCTCCAATGTCAGCCTTCTCTAGAGGTTTGTGCACTAGATCACTATAAAAGGAAGCCTTCCTCTCTCATTTTCTCCATCTCATTCCATCATGCATCATTCACTCTCAAGGAGACATTGGTGATCAAGTTTCATTCAATTATTCATAAGCATCCACAAGCTATGCAATCAAGTCTTCATATCTCTCAAGCAAGATGAAGCAAGCATTCTATCAAGCATTTTCAAGGATGCATTCAAGCCCTCTTCTCCATTCAAGTTCTCCTTTAAAGATCAAGGATTCAAGCATTCAAGCCTTTGAAGGGATTTGGTTCAAGCATTCAAGATTCATCATTCAAACCCTAGATCTATCCATCATGATGGTGTGATCTTCCTTCAAGATCCTTTGTTCATCTTCAAGACTCATTCATTCTTCTAGCAAGGTGGATTCCAAGCATACAATCATGGAGGTTTTGGATTTACATTTATGGTTTTGATTTACATTTACCATTGTTGTGTTCAATATTTCATATCAATATACTTGTTTACATTTCAAATACAATTGCATATCTATTGGATATCATAGCTTCATTGTTAGATCTACTTCTACTACTTGCTAGCATTCTCTATTTCAATTTCATTATTAAGGTTAATTCCAAACTAGGGTTTGACCAAGGCAAACCCCTCATCCAAATAACAAAACCATTTGTCTTGCAGGTATAGGACAATGAATTGGAGCTTAGATCTAGACCCTTTTCAGTGAACTTTCGAGATTCATGAACAAAGTCAAGGATGACCTTCAAAATTCTGAGATAGTCCTTGACCTTTTATCTGGGTCAAAGACTACCTACTTCCAAAAAGACAAATTTTTTTTGGGTTTTCTTTGTCTCGATATTTCCAGTCCAAAACAGGTTGCAAAATTTCTTGAAACTACACATAGACATCAAAAATCAGCATTTTCTAGATCTGCCCTATTTTGAGGTTAGTATTTTCCTTTCATTCATTTTAGATTTCAAGCATATACTTTTCATTGTAGAATATAAGGTTTTCTCCTTCATTCATATTCTCCATAGATTGATTCGATTGTGCATTAACCTTTTGGTTGATCAATTTAGATCTCTCCCTTGGGAATTTGGATTTAGTAGTAGATCTTATATTCGCCTTATTATATCACTCTATTCATTCTACACACCATTACACAATATTTTATCCTTTGCATTTTGGTGAACTAGACAAGCTTACCCCCTATCTTTTGTGGAATTAGATGCCCTATTGTGTTTATTGTATCTTGTGTGTTCACCTTTATCCTTTTGATTTTTGTGAACCTGGCAAGCTTACCCCCTATCTTTTGCGGAATTAGATGCCCTATTGTGTTTGTTTTATCTTGTGTGTTCACTTTTATCCTTTACATTTTAGTGAACCCGCGATAGACAACTCTTTCTTTTTGGTGTTAGATCATTTGTTTTCTTGCCTTAAGATTAGATTTCTTTTATGCTCTTGCATTTACATTTCAAAAATTTAAAAAAATTGCAAAATCTCCTTAAAAATACAAAAACATTTTCATTTTCATTCTTTTAGTATTTTTTTGTATTCAATATCTATGATTCTTGTTTTGAGTACTTTGATGAAGCTTTTATTGCAAAAGAGGATAGATCCCATAATGAGGTACATGGCAGTGAGGATGAAAATTGCTTGAATGAGATTTCCATTGATCTTATTCCTATTTCACCCTCCTCCACAACCTCTTCAATTGACCTTTACAAAGATGAGTTGGGGATTGATGTTCATTCTTCTCCTCATATATGTCTTTTTTATGAGCCTATTTTACAATACAATTTACCTTCTTTCCCCTTTAGGGATCAAGCTTTAATGACTTATGGCACTCCTACAATGCGCTTTATGGATAGGGATGATAATCCTCCTATTTGCGATGAACCTTTGGATTTGGATGTTGATTACTCTTTTCCTCATGAAGCCATTGTGGATAATTCTAATTTTTGGGATGAACCCTTGGATAAATACATTGATTTATCCCCTCCTTGTGAAGAATTTTTGATACAAAAGGATGACATATTCTCTAAAACACACTCCTCTTATACGAAAGAAGATGACATTATAGATCCTTCACCTCAATTTAGGATTCCTTCTAGTGATGAGGCATTAGTAGAGAAAGATATGAATTCCCTTAATGCTCTTCCTCTTAGTGGTGATCTTATAGGAAATCAAGATCCTACCTCACAACATTATTACCATAATATTACTTATATCTATTCAAACCCTTTTCCAATTGTGGTTCCAAGTGTTCCTCCAGTTGTTTCTTCCATTCATATCACTTCCTACACTTTTACTAGTGTTCCTAATCTTCCTAATCCTAATCCTATCTTTCCTAATCTGATTCCTAATTCTTCATCTACTATTCCTAGTTCTTCCCACACTTATGTTAAGGTTCAAACTATGGTTCATGATGTAGATGTGCAAAGATTCTTCAAAGTACCTTCTCCTTATTATCTGATCCATAAAGATAAGAGAAAAGAAACTTCCCCTTTGAGACTTCTTCATAATTTTACCCCTCATTCTGATATAACATATATATTTTCTCCTCTAGACTAGGGAGCAAGAGGTATATTTCTTCCTGTCTTCTAGAATCCATTATGTTCCTTCTTTGAGCTTAATTGGTTATTCTTTCATTTATCTCGATGGTTTGTATTATGATAGCTTTTCATCCATTGCTCTCTTCTATTATTCAAGATATCCCTTCTAAGACATTTGTCTTGTAAAGGTATCCCTTGATTTCATCCCTAGGGGGCAAGGTTCTCCCTTCTTTCCTTAGCTTAGTGATATGTGTTTATATTGCAATATTACTTCATCATATTGACGGATGTTTTGATTATGGATAATCTTTTTATTAGAGGTTGTTGTCCTAGGTCATCACCTCTTGTCTATGTTGCAAATTATTCTTTATAAACTCTTACCCTTGCTTTGGTGTTAGACTTGTTTCCCTTATTCCAAATATTCCTCTTCCTCTTATTTGTAGGGGGCTTGATGATTGAATCTTTGTTCCCGCTATTGAAAGATGATATTTTATCTAAAGCACTCCTCTTTGGTGGGGGTCTTATTAATAAGATCTCTTTCTTTGAGGATCCTTTTTCCATGAGTGACATATTATTTTCATGATTATCTATGCTCTTGGATGTAGGGGTCACTATCCCTCGCTAAGAATATGGTATACATTGTTGTAAATAGGATATCTCCTTGCATTGTGAAGTAGGTATCATCTTCCTCTTCCTTATCCTATCTAGTAGACAACCATGATAAGGAGGGGGGAATATATAGGGTCTCCCTTCTACTATAGTTTATTTATTTATTTATATACTAAATCTCAGAAGGTAACACACATAAGTTGCTAAATCCTGAAGAGACACGCATTTTCAATTTCAAATATGCTAATTCTTCCAATGGTAATGCACATAAGTTGCTAAATCCTGGAAGGTAATGCACAGAAGTTGCTAAATCCTAAATGGACATGCATTTTCAATTTCAAAATATGCTAAATCTTTCGAAGGTAATGCACATAAGTTGCTAAATCTTGAGGAGACATGCATTTCATATTCATAGTGATACAAGAAGGTGGATCTATGGATATTCCAGAAGCCATCAGAAGACACATTAAAATTGAAAGCACAATTTATGGGTGAACTATCAGGTTTGGCCACCTGTTTGGCTCTCCCTCCCTTAGTGATTCACAGTAAGGTGGGCATCTTACTGGGTGAGGTAATCACTCTTTTCCCTTTCTCTCTTTTTGTTGTCATGCTAGTAGGACTGGATCATGAAGCTATGTTATTTATAGTGTTGCTCTTGTCTTTCTTATGTAATCATTTATGCTCTTATGATAGCTTTCCAAATATCATATTATTATGGGAAATATTTCTTAGCAAGGTTTCTTATGCTAGTTGATTTGGGTTTGTTTAGTACTAACCCCTCTTTTGTGTCTTTTTCCTTTTTTGTTTTTGCACCCTCGTGCATGTATGTTGAGTTATAATCCTTAGCCTTAGGGCTTGTTTCCTTAGCTAAGTGTTATTTTATCTCATTACAAATCCACTCAGATCTTTTCTTTCTTCTCCTTTACCAAGAGTTTGCATCGAGTCCATACTCTTGCTAAAGTACGGGCTTAATGTATCATCTTAAAATGGAAGAACTTCCATGTTAAGAGCATTTAGCCTTCTGAATGAGTGGTCTGGGGTCATGTCAAGCACCTTGAATTGATCTGGCCTTATATCTGGCTATTTCCCCACTATTCTTCTTCTCTCCTCCCCATTTCCAGCCTCTTTCCGGTAGTTTTATCTAAGAATCTGGAGTTTTTGATTGTCTAGGTCAAAGATGACCTGGTAGGGTCAAGGATGACCTAGACCCTGACCTAGGGTAGTGTCTACCCAAACCCTGACCTAGGGAAGCATCTACCTCATCCTTGACCCTAGGTCCAATTTTTAGATTCTAGGAGTTATGAGATGTTAGGTTTCGGAAAGATTTCTTTTCCCGCTTTCGGGTCAGCCATTTTGGGTTTCAGAAAGGTAAATCCTTAAATTGCATTTAATCTAGGTATATTTATAGGGGTTAAGGTTAATTGAAATTTAATTCTCCAATTTTGGCCTTCTCTAGAGGTTTGTGACCTAGATCACTATAAAAGGAAGCCTTCCTCTCTCATTTTCTCCATCTCATTCCATCATGCATCAAGCACTCTCAAGGAGACATTGGTGATCAAGTTTCATTAAATTATTCATGAGAATCCACAAGTTATGCAATAAAGTCTTCATATCTCTCAAGCATGATCAAGAAAACATTCTATCAAGCATTTTCAAGGAAGCATTCAAGCCCTCTTCTCCATTCAAGTTCTCCCTTGAAGATCAAGGATTCAAGCTTTCAACCCTTTGAAGGGATTTGGTTCAAGCATTCAAGATTCATCATTCAAACCCTAGATCTATCCATCATGATGGTGTGATCTTCCTTCAAGATCCTTTGTTCATCTTCAAGACTCATTCATTCTTATATCAAGGTGGATTCCAAGCATACAAACATGGAGGTTTTGGATTTACATTTATGGTTTTGATTTACATTTACCATTATTGTGTTCAAGCTTTCATATCAATATACTTGTTTACATTTCAAATACAATTGCCTATCTATTGAATATCATAGCTTCATTGTTAGATCTACTTATACTAATTGCTAGCATTCTCTATTTCAATTTCATTATTAAGGTTAATTCCAAACTGGGGTTTGACCAAGGCAAATCCCTCATCCAAACAACAAAACCATTTTTCTTGTAGGTACAGGTACAAGACAGTGAATTGGAGCTCAGATCTAGATACCCTTTTTGGTGAACTTTCGGGATCCGCAAACAAAGTCAAGGATGACCTTCAAAATTTTGAGGTAGTCCTTAACCTTTTATCTGGGTCAAAGACTACCTGCTTCCAGAAAGACAAAATTTTTCTAGGTTTTCCCTGTCTCGGCATTTCCATTCCAGAACAGGTTGCAGAATTGCCTGAAACTGCACACAAACATCATAAATTAGTATTTTCTAGATCTGCCCTATTTTGAGGTTAGTATTTACCTTTCATTCATTTCAAATTTCAAGCATATACTTTTCATAGTAGAATATAAGGTTTTCTCCTTCATTCATATTCTCCATATATTGATTCAATTGTGCATTAACCTTTTGGTTGATCAATTTGGATCTCTCCCTTGGGAATTTGGATTTAGTAGTAGATCTTATATTCCCCTTGTTATATCACTCTATTAATTCTACACACCATTACATAATATTTTATCCTTTACACCTTCTAACAAGGGTTTATTGATGAACTACAACTGATTGAATACCTGAATGACTTGAAGATCAGTGGTTAGAGATCACCAAGTACTGAAATGATGTGTAAGATAATTAGATCAATCATTATGTTGTCATTGATGTCAACTAGTTTTGACAGTACTTATCATGATAGTTGCAAATATCTAAACATCTGTAAAAGAGAAGAGAAAAGATGAAGAACTGAGATATCTACATGGAGGAAGATGGATATGATAGTTGAGGATAAGGAATACTCTTGGTAACTTATTGATGAGTCTATGACTTCATATTGTTGACTTGATTGTGTTACATTACTAAGTTATGATTTTGGAAGAAAAAATTAACAAGGCAGTGTGGTCTGTAAAGGAAGCACTTCAGTATACATTGATCTAGTGTAGTGTATACCGAATGATAGTATTAACCAAGCTTGTGTTCATCAACACATTTCTTCATTAACCGAGCATGGATGAAAGAACTAAATGTTTAGTTTAGCCAACATAAATTGATGAGCTAGAATGTGTATGATTTTGAGGTTGAAGATAAAGTCTATTATGACATCAATGGCTAACAAAATTTGAAGAAAATCTAAATGATGGAATTGAAATGAGTTACTGACACATCTATCGAGGAAGGTTTAAGTGGTAAAATCAATGAAGGAGATTAAGCAGCAAAATTTGATGGATGAAAATAAAATGGTTTTCTTGTCTATATAAGAGACATTGGTTTCATTATTGAAATGGATGCAGGAAGAAGGAGACTATAGAGATATCATGTGAACACAACTTCATGCATGCCTGATTAGACTAGTTGAAGAAGAACCAAATTGTAGAATAGTACCGAGCATCAGATATTTTTTACTAAGGGACAGTAAGTTATTGAGTATTGAAGAACTAAATTGAAATATTGATCAGAGGATTTTTATGGGCTTAGAATTGATCTGAACATCTACAAAATCAAGTTGTATTGTAATCAGATCACCTATTGTTTTAGTTTAACCATTGTAATAGAAAAATCTCTTAATTGAGTGGACTTGAAAGTCCTGTGATGTCATTCATAGAATGTACATTATTATCCTGTCAACCCCATAGTGAATGCTGGTTGGACAATAACTGTTAGTCTTAAATCCTCTAACAAGGTCACACCTTACAGTATGTTTTGTAACCTTTAACATGGTTGGCTCTTCACTGAGCTCACTTCAGAAAAGTGAAAAATATTTTGGGCTACTGGACCCAGGTGGTTTTTCCCTTTACAGGGTTTTCATGTTAAATATATGTGTTATGTGTTTATGTGGTGATTGTTTGGTTATCATACTTTACATGTCACAAATTTGATTTGGTCAGTAATGACTATGAGCAATTAACTGGTAATTGATAAAGACAGACAATTTAGTATTTTTGTTTATCGAGCTACAAAATTAGCTAAATTTGTTCTAAGTGATACATTTTGTAATTTGGGACTATGGATAACTGATTCACCCCCCTCTTAGTTATTCTAACAATTGGTATTAGAGCTTATTGGTTGCTTGGAATAGAGTTTTAAGTACTTCAATAGAAAGATCACGAAATTTATAAGAGGGAAGTTCCAAAGCTGAACAAGGACAACTTTACAATATGAAAAAGCCAAATGAGATATCATTTATCTAGAATTGGGAATTATCCCCTCACCCTATTGGATAATGGCTACTTAGCACCACCTATAGGACCTTTGACTCTTGATCAATTAAGAGATAGACATGAGCATAATGTTACTATGATGGAGATTATTGTTGCTCTATCAGATGCCAAATTTGAAGATGTCAAGGATTACATTACCTCAAAGGAAATGTGGGATAAACTTTCTCAAGTTTATAGTGGTGATGCTAATGTCAAGAGAGCCAGAGCTGAAATTTTAAGAGGGAGATTCGATGATATGAAAATGAAAGGAGGAAAAATAGTGCAATATAAAAACTGAATAAAGGAGGTAGTCAATGCTATCAGAGGATCAGGTGGTGTCATTGATGAAGATACAGTGGTAAGTAAAATTCTAAGGACCTTATTGCCTATTTATACAATAAAAATATCTGCAATACATGAAATGAGGTCTGCACCTAGTAGTACTCCCACTCCTTATAATTTGATTGGTAAGCTAACAACATTTGAACTGAACAACTTTGATAATAGTGTTGTACCATCTGTTGAGTCTGCTTTTATGTCTTCTCTGAAGATCGGTAAGTCTAGTAGTAGAAATAATAAGGATGATGATGATAGTAACACTGATGATGAGCTTGATGAACTTGAAGCTCTTATGGCCTGGAGGCTACCTAAAGGTAAATGTAGATATGGGGGCAAATTACCTTTAGCATGTTTTAACTACAAAGAAGTTGGTCATATTGCTGCTAGATGCCCAAACAAAAAAGAAGATGATAGAAACAAAGATTGATCTGGTGAAGGAAGCTATGGAAGGAGAAACAACAAAAGTTACTGACACTACAATAGGGATAACTAAGACAACAATGATAAGGGAAAAAAGGTATGTTACATTGCTGAAGAGAATGATACTGATTCTGACACAGATGATGATGTTGAAGTAGTATTTGTTGTGATGAAGGATGATTCTGAGGAAGAAGAAAGGTATGTAGAGACAACACTCATTTCTAAATTTAATAAAAATGATACATGGATCATTGATAGTGGCTGTACACATCACATGACTGGTGATGAAGAAAAAATTGATCATCTTGAGCAATATAATGGAGGATTTATAAAAATGGGTAATGATACACCATGTATAGTTAGAGAAAAAGGATCTTTACTGATAAATGATAAAATCAAATGTGATAATGCTTATTGCGTAGGACTAAATTACAATTTGTTAAGTATGGCATAAATTAACAACTTAGGTCACCGAGTAGCTTTTGAGAGAAAGAAGGTAAAAATATTTGATGATGGAGGAAAACTTGTCGGAATAGGAGCACAAACCAAAGGTAACTTGTTTTATCTTGACAATGCTGAGTCTTCCTTTTTAATGATGAAAAATAAGGATGCATGGTTATGGCATAAAAGGTTGTGTCATGTAAACTTTGATAACATGATCAAGATTAGTAGAAATAAAAAGGTTAGAGGTCTGCCTAGCCAGAAAAGTTGGATCATGTAATGTGTCATGAATGTCAGAAAGGTAAGATGACAAAATCTAGTTTTAAGAGTAAAGACTATTCAACAAAGAGAATCTTGGAGCTAGTTCATACCGACCTATGTGGTCCCATGAGAACATAGAGCTACTATGGAGATAGATATTTTATTTTTTTTGTTGATGATTGCATTAGATTGATGACTGTAATGTTTTTAAAAGAGAAATCTGAGGCATTTAAGATGTTTAAATGGTACAAAGAAAAAGTAGAGAAAAAAACTAGGAAAGAACTGAAATGCTTGAGATTTGACAGAGGTGGTGAATTTATTTCTGATGAATTTACTAACTATTGTAATGAGCATGGTATAAAAAGATAGGTTTCTACCCCAAGAACACCTCAGCAGAATGGGATTGTTGAAAGGAGGAATAGATCAATAGTTGATTACACAAGGACACTGATGATAGAAAGGAATGTTTCTCAGACATACTAGAGAGAGGCAGTCAGCACAACTATATATGTTCTGAACTGAGTACAATTGAAGGACACAAATAAAACAACCTACGAGTTATGGTTTGGTCACAAACTGACTGTAAGTTACTTAAGAATTTTTGGTAGAAAATGTTTTATTCTGAAAGATGAAAGAAATGGAAAGTTTGACTCTAAAGGGGATGAAGGGATATTTCTTGGATATTCCACTAAAAGAAAAGCTTACAAGTGTCTAAATAAAGTTAGTAATAAAATGATTGAAAGTACTAATGTCAAGGTTGATGAATTTGATGATAAGAATGGTGAAGAAAGCACTAGGGAGCCAAAAGACTATGGTAGATTCACTTACATTGAACATCTAGAGAACCTACCAAATCCATAGGCTGAGTGACCAAGCATCAGGAAAACAACACCGAGGAACAACAAAGGGAAACCAAGGATGAGGAAGTAGCTACCAAGAAAGAAAATGAACTTGAACAGGATGAACAACAAAGAAGAGATCAATTGCTAGCAAGATTTTTCAAAAGACATCATCCTGAGAACCAAATCATTGGAGACAAGCAAGATGGCATGCTGACAAGAACTAAGTTAAGACAAGGTACATGCTTAGTTTGTGACTTTGAACCAAAAAATGTTAAGGTTGCACTAGAGAATGATGAATGGATAAATGCAATGAATGAAGAGATAGAACAAATAGAGAAAAACAAGACATGGACTTTAGTACCTAGGCCTAAAGATAAGAATTTTATCGATACTAAATGAATTTTCAGGAATAAGCTAAATGAGAATGGAGAGGTTACAAGGAACAAAGATAGACTTTTATGCAAGGGATATGCATAGGAGGAAGGTATAGATTATGATGAAACTTTTCACCTATCGCTAGACTAGAAGGAGTCAACATGTTACTAACATATGCAACACATAAGAAGTTTAAAGTCTATCAAATAGATGTTAAGTCTTCTTTTCTAAATTGGATACTAGAAGAGGAGGTCTACATAGAACAACCAAAAGCGTTTGTTGATCCAAATAAGAAAGACATGGTGTGTAGACTACACAAAGCTTTATATGGTTTAAAGCAAGCACCTAGAGCCTAGTATGAAAGGTTGCATACTTATTTGTTAACTATTGGTTTTGTTAGAACTAGTGAAAATAACAATTTGTATATGAAAGGAGAGTCTGATGACACTATTTTGATTACTGAAATATTTATGGATGATATAAATTTTGGAGAACAAGTACAGGAGAAGCAAGTCAAACTAGAATATGTTACATCAAAAGAGAAACTTGCTGATATTTTTACCAAGCCTTTTCTGAAGGAAACTTTTGAATACTTGAGGACTAGACTTGGGGTCCTTCCCCGCTCTACCGGTCACTAATGTGATCTTGAGATTGCATCAGCCTAATCTTATCTGAATATCATTCATGTTGATGCAACATAGCTCACACTTTAGATTCTATCTAAGGTTGTGAAATATTTCAGGAACAATGATTTGCATATCAGTATACCGAGATACATTGTATGCACCGGACAACAGAGAGTCACATGTCTATTGCAGAGCTGTATGTTTTATGTTTTTCTTTGGCATTGTTTTCAAAGGGAGAGATAAACAATATGAAAAATTGAGAGATCACTAGAACATCTATCTGTTAGGAATGGGAACACTGAGAGGGGGGGTGAATCAGTTTTCACTATATTTAATCTTTTCTTTTACTCCTGAAACTTAACTTTAATGCTTAAGTATTGAAATGAAAATAAACATAAACAAGATGCATAAACACAACACATAACACAAATATGGCTATGGGGAAACACAAATAGGTAAAAACCCCAGTGGGAATTGACACCCACTAAGAACTGCACTAGTGTCTTGTGATCCTTGTTAGAAGATCTGCAACCCTATTAGGAGTTGTCTTTACAATGCTTTTAGTGCAGTTACCTTCTCAAGGGTCAGACCCTATTAGGAGTCTTTTACAATAAACCTATTAGGGGTGGGGAAACACTATCTATTAGCACTATTCTGAAATTTTTCATCCTCATGCTAAAATTTTTGAAAAAGTTGGTTTTAAAACCTAGCAGTAAGTATTATGATGGAAAACCCTAGCTAGTCTTAGCATTGTTATGTTTGAGCATTATTTTTTTGGCTCATTAAAATTTCCAAATAAACATGTGCAATATTGACCCCTTTTAAAATGACCACTTTATATGTTATACCGCTAGGTTGTCAAACCTGGTCCCTTTTTAATATTTCTTTCAAAGCCTAAGTTTCCCATTAATATTTCCAAGTGACTAACCTTTTGAAATGAGTGGTTGTCATTAAATCTTGAACTCCCCGTTGTCAGAACTTCTGACATGCGATTTAGCGACAGGTTGACATCTATCTTAGTGGGCCCATCTTTGGTGTTGCACTGATGATTAAACAATGGAATACATCAATGCCTATCGTTATACCATTGGGTCGAGTTGACTTCTTTTTAGGCTTTTCAGTTTAGCTATAGGCGTCCAATCAAATTTTTACTGAGAGAGGCAGGTTTTAGCTTGTCAGTCTCCATGGTGATTCTCTCAAGTTGACACTTGTCTTAAGTGATGTAGTTGCTATGGGTTCAAACTTTTTCAAAGGATAAAGCTCATATTAATCTTATGGTTATCGTTATACCGTTGAAGAAAGTTGTGAAGTGTTTAAGCTTTGCGGTATAGTGACGACCGTCTGATTCTGTATCAAGGATGAGATATGAAGTGGGCCCTAAATTTCCATGTCACACTGATATGGTTATTTTCTATTGGTTGAAATCAGTTATGATGTGGCATTCAATAGGGTGTTTGGTACTGAGAAAGAAAAGGAGAAGCGCCCGCCCACCTATTTTTGTAAACATGGCAGTTTCTCACTCGACAAAGAATTAAGTGAAGTTAAAGTGGGGTCAGACTTCTCAGACAGTTAAAGCTTGAGTAGATCCTATGGTTGTTGGTATACTACTAGGATAACATGCATGATTTTTAAGGCCTACGATATAGTGACGACCGTTCAATCTTGTTTATAGGATGTGGACTGAAAGGTGGGTCCTCAGTCGCCAGGTCACACTGACATGTTTGTTTTTTACTGGCCAAAAGTAGGAGATGACCTATCAGCTGTCAGTATGTTTGACACCAAGGAAGAATTTAGGGTCCCGCCTGTTGATTTATGAAATGTATCATTTATTGATTTGATGGAAGGATTCCTAAAGTAAAAGTGGGACCGAGGTTTTCAGATTTATGATGATCATCTGATTAAGTTGCATCGACGGTTGTCACTATGTCTCAACAAAGTAACCATGACATATTTCTATTAGCAATTTAGCGACAGGTTGACACATGTCCACCCCGATCAAAGCTAAAGATAAGTTAAAGTTTTTTGCACATGCTATTTTTAAATGTTCTCATTGGTTGATAATTGATCTAGGGAAAAGTAACACAGGGTTATGCTGCTGAACTTCTTAACCATCTGATGCACTGAAGAGTATAGGGGATCGACGGCTCAAATTTGAATTTTCACTCTGTGACATTGCTCTCATCCTGTAAATGTTGAGGCCGCCAATTTTTAGTAATTGGGAACTTAATGAGTTTCGTGCGGATGAATTGCAAATGGTTGGAAAAACATTGTATACCCTAATTTGATTATTGCATTGTTTACCTCTTTCATAAGCATCTTGGCAAACTGGATTATTTTCTAGAGCGATATCAAGCAGAGTTTTGCAGGTGCTTGGTAGGTCATATTTTTAACTCAAGAATTGTTTGAGGCTTTGAGGAAATTGTAAAGGAATTATTTTGTTAGTTGGTAATATTTAGGGTTTTCTCTAGTATTTGTGCATTGTTTTGAAATCCCTAGTTAAAATGTCACTAAAGAGGGGGTTGTCTAGGAAAACAGAGTATAAAGATAGGGGTGTTTTTGAAGACTTGATGCAATTGCTCCCACATTTAGAAAATGGGGTAGCAAGACTGAAGGAATTAGTCCCAAGAAACCCTATGGATTATGTAAATAGTGGGTTCCATGATAGAGGAAATTGGATGAGGGACGCTAGGGTGGGAGAGGATCACAATGGTCTTATTTTATTCAAATCAGCATATTCAAAGAGGAATTCATGTGCCCCCTTAGTAATATTTGGCAATTTGATATAGGGAAATTAGTTGTCCCTGGAGTATTTATGGATGCAGAATTGCTGATTCAAATTGCTAAGTGTTATGATCGTGTGACTAAATGCATCAAGGATGTGAATGGAAATGACCTAATCAGCATTACAGAAGATGAGATCAGGGAGGTATTTTCATTAAATGACCATTCTTTTGGGTTAGAAAAGATAGATTTTAATGAGTTCACTAAGGTATATGAACCTCAGAAATATTATTTAAGGACAGGGCCTCTAAGGGATTTTCTTGACCCAATTGGATCAATGTGTGTTATTAGCCCAAGTACACCAGAGCCTTTTAGGTTGGATTTGTTTAGTAAATGTGCATAGGGTTTTTATAAGTCTCTAACTCTAATCCTGGGGCATGATGAAGTGACTCATATGCCTGTTCCATATATGTTTATGATGGTGTAATCTCTACATCCCTAGTTGGCACTAATCTTTCACTTTGCCTCTCATTTGGCTAACCTAATCCATGAGAGATTAATGGGAATAAAAAATATGAAGGTTAGTAGGCCCTTTGGGTGGTACTCTATGCTAATGCATATGTTCTTGTATAAAGGTGAGCAATTTTTCAGTTCAACAGTCAACATTGTCAAAGAGAGGAATGGGGAAAGTCTCCCAGTTTAGCTATGGACCATAGTTTTTTCATGGGATAGAACTAATGCTAGTTTTATTGTGTTTGATAGAGATTTTGCCTCAAGGCTTAAAACATTATTGTTTTTTGACAATCCTAGAATTCCAAGAGAAATGTTAAGATTGATTAGGCCAAAGGAATACTATCAGGATATTACCATAGTTCATAATTTTGGTGATATTATATTGTATCTTGTTTCTACAATCTTTAGGATATATGGTTGCAAGGTGGCACCATACATTTTTCCCTACCAAGTTTCACTGAAGATAGGATATGCAGAACTTTTAAGGCAAATTGGTGACTTGCAGGAAACTACTCTCACTGGTAAAGGAAGAGGAACTTTCTTCCCAAATATTATAATTTCACATCAATATGTTATCACTAAAGGAGGGTGGGTGTATTTAAACCAAGTCTTGCAACCCTACAAGATGCCTAAAGCTGCGGTTAGATGTGTAGACAATGAGGGTTTCTTGTTAGGCATGTTTAGGGACAAGGTAAGGTTTGCTCTTATGGAGCACTAATTCTATTTTCCTGAGAACATAATAAGGAATGAGTTTGACCTCAAAACTCAATAAATTAAGAAGGAAAAGTGGGTGATCTAAAAAAAGACTGTAGACTTTATCAGGAATTTTGATAAAACTTATGACCCATTGAAAGGTTTTGAGCCATGGGCTAGAAAGGTGGAGGCTCTTATGGAGCATTTTGAAGGAATCATCCATGCAGTGAATGAGAAAAGGGTTGTGGTAAGAGAGGCATACCCTGAGAGAGCTAGGCAGATTTTGAGCCAGCCAGGATATACAAAATTGACCCCAAGGGGAATTTATACTATACAAAAGAGAAGTGGTTATACTGTTCTTCTACCAACATAGCAGAGAGATGAGAGTCTTACTTCTACTTCAAGAGGAAAGAGGCCTATGAATGATCAAACAATGCAGGGACCCTCTCCTAAGAGGCAAAAACAAGAGGAATCAAGGCTAGAACAAAATGTTTGTTCTCCTTATCAATCCCCCTTACACTTAGATGAACATGGGGTAGCTGAACAATTAGTACAAATGAGGAATGAGGGGAACATTATTGTTTCCAATGATGAATTACAAGAGGGAATGCCAGAGGCATCCAAAGAAATAGAAATGGATCTAACTATTGCAGAGTTTGAGGGTAACCAAATTGACCCTATTTTGAAACAGGCTAGTGATTCTTTTGTCACTGATGAAAATTTTGTAAAGACTAGGGCATGTTTTCAATTTTTATGGAGAATGAAGATAAATTAGTTTAAATAAATTTGTGAAAAGAAGAAAGAAGAGTTCCCTGATAAGGACATAATAGAGATTGAAAATGAAACCAAGGGGGAAATGGTAAAACAATTTGAGAAGATTACTCTTGAGGAGGGAAGGGCTATTGTCCATACTGCAGGGGTGTTGATTCTTCCAGAATGGGATATTGTAGATGCAATAATTTTTTATCAGGTCAGGAAGAGCAAGAGAAAGACCCTCACCACTACAAAAAAAGCACAGCAAGCTACTAGAGGTATTTCTTTTTCAAATGATCATGCTGACCTAGTTATGTGGTCCCTTAAGAGGGAAGAAAACAAATGAAGAAGAGAGGCTCTGTCTTCACAGTATGCTAGAAATTTGTTATTGCAACGAGTAGGTGAGACTTCTAGTGTAGAGGCTTCAAACCTCATTTTAGAGATTGCCAAATTTAATGTTAAGGTGGTAGAAAAGGATGCACAAGAGAAGGAAGAGCTAAGGCTTAAGTTTGAAACTGTAATTAAGTCCTATAATGAGCTTAAAATAGAGTTTATCTAGAAGGACAAGTTGATTGCTGAACTATCAGGACCATGGGATCATAGGTCACCCCAATTAATGATAGTTGATAGGCCTGTAGTGGCTTCTTCATCAAGCCCTATCATTGAATTTCCACCATCACCATACCCAGAGACAAACCTAGATGCAAGGCTCACATGGGAGAAGCAACAATTGCTTGAAGAAATGAATCATTTCAAAAGAAAAAGGGCAAAATTGGACAAGTTGAGGGAAGAACATTTGGAAGATAAGAGCTTGTTGGAGCATAAATATGAAGAAAAGGTAATAGAGGCTGTGACACAATTTGCTACAAATCTAAATCCCATAGTTCTATTTGACAATGCTAGGAGGATAACAATATTGCTTACATCATTAGATAAGCATAAGAGTGAGTTTGGACCAATCTTCAAAAAATGGATTTAGAGATCTCTGAATGTGAGATTATTCAGATGGTTGTCCAATTCTGAAAATGATCCTAACCATTTGATCAAACCGTTGCATCAGAATGTGAAAAGGCTTGTAGAGAATGATATACTTTTGGGTGAGTTTGAAAGAAAATCAAATTTTCTAAAGAAATAATTGACACTCCCCAGCTATGATTTGATCCTACAAGTTTTTAAGAAAAATGGTGAACTTAAGGAATTAATCAAGTGGAGAGCACAAATAGATGATGACTTTTCTGCTAGAATGGCTAGTATTTTGACTTTAGAGAATACTTTATTTTTCATACATACTATTGAGACATTGATCTTTGTCAAATCCAAGTTTGATTTCATTCAGCAAGAAATCAGTCAACTAGAGGACAAGTGGGAACAGTTATCCAGCAAAAATACAGAGTTTGCAAATTTTGAGTTCCCAAGTGAAGAAGTGTATAACAGGTGGAGGTATCAGTACATACCTAATGAAGAAAAATTAAATACTCCACCTACCTCTTAAGACAAATAAAGATTATAACCTTTTGAGTCATGAAGGTTGTTGAGATGTAGAGAGGTATTTATTGCAGGGATGACAACGATGATATGGCAATCCGATTTGTTGGAAGAAGCTGAGGACAAAATTCAATACATAAAGCAAGGCATCTCATCTACAAATATCTCTCCAAATATTATCGATGTATTTATTGTAAACCCAGTAGGGTTGTTGTAAAAGTTTTTAGGTTAAAGTTTTGTAAGCCCTATAATGATTGGTAGCTTGTTGCATTTCCTTGTATATAAAGGATTTTTTATGATCATTCTAGGCATTGAGAGTTCAGGTGTTGAGAAGATATAAATTTTGAAACCCTAACCCTTAGTTAAGGATTGTAACATTCTTTATTATTTCTTATCAAGCAATAGAGAAGAAGTACAGGTTGTTGCTGCTATCTTGCAAAGCTTACTATTCAGAATATGATGTATACAAACAATCAAGGTTATGCTTAACACAAATCTCAAATCTTTGTCTCTCCTTTGTATTCATTTTGTGAATCTTTAAATCTTTCAAAAATTTATATTTATGTATTTGGCTTTGAGTTCTGATCTAGGGTTGGATTAAATATTGCTTAGGGTGGGATGCATGTTCACTGAATTTATTTGAGGATTTTCTATAAGTAGGAAAGAGTTGGGGTGTTTGTATTTATGTTCAAAGGCCATTTATTCTTAAACATCTTTGTATTCATTCTGTCTTCTGATATTTTTTCCCAATGGTTAAGGCACTGGCCAGTATTTTCATATCTATGCTTCATGGGAAATGATTGAAATCTTTATAATCACGTACATAAATCAATACCAATTGTTTTATTTTTATTTACATTTACAGTTGTTTTACCCAGTGATGGAGAGTTAATGAATAATAGGTTGTTATTTAGTACTTTCTCACTGTTATCTATTGTAAGATCTAGTATTGAATAAGGAATAGAGTTGTATCTATTGGATCAGGTGTACCCACCTTGGTTTTGCAGAGCCAAAAGTGAAGAGGGCAGTCTTGTCCCTATAGTTGGTCTAGTTACCTATAGATTTCTCAAATTTGGAACTAACCCCTCCTTAATATCATTCATAGGTATATGGGTGTCTCATGGAGTGTAAAATCTTTTGAAGAACCAACAAGATGTTGACTCTGCTGGGGAAGAGAACATAACAATGAAATAAATCAGTTGAGAATCTCTGGTTATATTACAAACTTTCAATATCTTACTACCTAGATTGATTCAGCCGATCCAAGTCACCAACAAGATGGAAACTCTACTGGGGAAGTTGTAAGATTTGTGTAAAATAACATAGGTACAAGCTGAGCTAGACTCCCGGCCTGCTTATTTTTAAAGCCAGTTGGTTACCTTTGAACATAGAGTTGATTCCTTATCAAAATTTTGCCTACCCTTCCTATTTGTTTAAAATCATAGAAAACCCCATTTGGCTTGGGTGGTGACTCTAAAATATCTCTGTAACTAGTGTTAAATAATGTGTTATTGTATCATAATGAGTTTAAAAAATACAAGGTCCTAGAGGAAGGAACACCCAGAAGAAAATTTGCAGGGTGAGCTCCTAGCTACATCTAGACGAGGTCAGATCAGGAGAGAAAAAAGTACTAATGACATGTCCTTCACTTGGAAGAAAAAAGGAAACTCAAGACAAGAAAGCCTTTCTCCTCCTAGTCAGGAGGGAAATGCCTCAAAATATGAAGAGGTTGTTGATTTAGGTTTAAATCATTATGAGGATTATTATTCCCCTACAGAAAGAGAGGGTGAAAAGTTACCCTGTAATAGGAAAATAATCCCTACCAAATAGTATGGAGAGGAGAGGAGATCTAGAAGTAAGAGTAGAACTGGACAAGATTTTGTCCCTCCTTTCACCCTTGGTTCATCATTACCCCAAGGCCTCCATGAAGCTCAGGATCAATAGGAGGAGTCTCAAACACAACAGGTTGAATCTGAAACAACTTTACCTGATTCTGAGGAGATCTTTGAAGAAGTATATGAATTAGAAAGAAGAATTCATGAACAAGCAGTTATTAGGCAGAAGAGAGAAAAGGAAAGAGAAGAGAAAATTAGGCATGCCATGATAAGGGTTGATTAGTTAAAAAGACAACTGCTAAATTTAGAAGCCATAAATTATGTTCCCATTCCTGAACAGCCCATTGTCCAACAAGTATTTGAAACAAGGAATCCTAGGGATAAAGGAAAGCAGAAAGCAGTCGGCATTTCAATTAATGAGCTTGTAGGCCCTAAATTTCCCATAGATCTAGCTTTAAAGTTAGGAGCAGACATTGAGAATGCCAAGAGGGAATGGGAATTGCTAGCCAAAGAACTGGAAAAGGCAGAATTGGAAGCTTTAGCATTAGAAATGAGAAAGAAGATAGACTTTCTTAGATGGTCTATAGGACCGACTAACTTTTCTAATTCTACTGTGACACAAGGAGGAAATGTTGCAAATATGGCTAATCAGACAATGGGTGTTCCCCCACCAGGAGGGCTTAGGATTTCCGCTATGACAAACACTAATGCATCTACATCCTAGGGTGCTGGTATTTTTAATATAGGACTTATTCATGAAAGATGTAAATAGTTGGTCTTTACAAGCATCTCTGGATATCCTAACCCCATCCCTGAAGAAATTAGGAAGAAACTTCCCAAGTTCACTGGAAGTAATGTTGTCACTTTTGAGGAGCACCTAAAAATTTTTATTGATGTGATTGATGATTATAACATTGTGCCTGATGATGTTATCATGAAATTATTTGTACAATCCCTAACTGAAGATTCAAGGGATTGGTTTAGGGATTTTCCACATGGTAGCATAGGCTCATGGGATCACCTTAGACATTGTTTCAAGGAATAGTATGGGGATAAAACACATGAGGGTTTTATGTTAAATGAATTTAATAACATCAAGAAAAATTTCAATGAGGATGTTGTTCAATTTAATGTTAGATTCCAAAAGGCCATGTATAAACTCTTGCAAGTCATCTGATTGGATGATAGAGTATGTCTTGTCACATATTTATTTGATTCTAAGATGGGCTACCTTTTGAGAGATAAGAACCCAAGGAGTCTTGTTGAATCTTATAAACTAGTTGTAAACATAGAGAGTAACCTATAATTTCAGGAAAGTTGGGAAGAAGAGAAGATAAAAAATCACAATTGTTGAATAAAAAGGATCTGGGAAATCCTATGAATGTAAAACTGAAGGATGATGATAGCTTAAAGAAAATCTTGAGGGAAATAAAGGACTTAAAGCCTGGTGAGAACATAAATAATAAAGTTGCAGGAGGTGATAAGCATGCCTTTAACAATTTCAACAAGTTGCCAAGACTGCAAAACTACCCTTATAATACTCAATGGAAAGATGGGAAGCCTATTCTTCCTGAGACAAAAGACAAACCAAATGATAGGACCCCTCATCCATTGCAAAGGAACTCAATGAATGTGGTGGAAGATATCCCATGGTGTATTGTTTGTCAATCACCACATGATCCTAATTATTGTGTCATATCCCAAAGTGTCTCTTCATAAGAGGAGCAAGAGTGTAATGAGGAACAGCCTTATGATGACCAGGGATGTGGAATGATTTCCTCCCATGTCTAGGACAAAGTTGACTCTTCTAAAGAAGATGAAAATTGGGATAGCTTGAATTCTCAGACCAAAATTGAATCATACCATCAACAAGTCTTTTCAGATGAGGATAATGAGCTTGATAACATTCAGTGTAATGTTTTGAAGGGTAAAGAGATAGTTATTTTGAGAAGGCCATCTGATGAGGAAATTTCCTTGATAACAACTGATATGGTTACTCAAGCTAAAACAAGTTATAACTTGAGAAATAGAGTAATTAGTAATCCAAATCAGAAGCCTGCTGGTATTTTCATCAAGAAGATAGAGAAAGGTGTAAAGACATCCCAGAATAAGTTAAAGGATGTTGATGTTGTTGATAGGTCAAAACAAAGAAAAATGTTAAGCCTAACATTGTCTATAAAGTAAAATCTAAAGCCACAGTTGAAGTTGTTCCAACTTTGCAGGAGGATAGAGTCCATATTGAAGAACCTATAAATATATCCATCCAAAAGGTTGATAAAGAAGCTGCAAGTATAAAGCCGGATGTCTTTGATTCAAAATATGTTCCAATTGATATGAGAAAATTGTTGTCATAGATTACTATCAAAGTCCCATTGCTGAAAATGATGAGAATAGAAGAGCATAAGGAAAAGGCCCTAAATTGGGTGAATGGTGTGGTATCCATGGACTCCCAAAAAATAGAAAGGGTTGAGAAATAAGTAGCAACTGTGAATGATGAAAATGAAAATTGTAATGAGGAGATTGTTTCTAAAATTCCCCAAATTTATTTGGATACAAATGTTGTTAGTACTACAGCAGGAATAGTTGATCCTTTCTTTTTGACTTTGTAGATAAATGGAATGCTACTAAAAAATTGTATGATTGATTCAGAAGCATCAAACACTGTCATGCCTACTGAGGTTATGAAATCATTAGGGTTAAAAGTGGATACTCCCCATGGAAGATGTCAAGTAATGGATTCAAGGGAAGTACTAGTTGTGGGTACTATTAAGGCTCTATCTTACAAACCGACTACATACCCTAGCAAACAATTGACCATGAGCATCTTGGTAGTGGATATTGCTCCCCAATATGGGATGTTACTATCAAGAAAGTGGAGTGCTTATATGGGAGGCAGCATACAATGTGATTTTTCATTTGCTACTTTTAACTTTGATAGACAGAATATTAAGATTTACAGGGAACTTAGAACTCCACATATGATTGAAGAAGAAGAAGACACCATGAATTATTTTCTTGACACTGACATCAATGCTTTCAAAGTCCAAGATAAAGAGGTGGAGGAGGATGTTGAAAATATACATAAGTCAGAAAGCCAGGAGGGATGGATTGACCTTGACAGTTTGTGGACCATGTATTTTGATGGTTCCAATAGCAAGGAAGGGTCTAGAGCTGGAATATTGCTCATAACTCCAAATGGTAAAACTTTCAAATTCTCCTTTACTTTGTTATTCTCATGCACAAATAATGTTGCAGAATATGAAGCTCTATTGATAGGTCTAAGGTTGGCATCAAGGCATGGTCTAAAGAGTTTGAAGGTAGTGGGTGATTCTGAATTAGTTGTCTCCCAAGTTAGATCAAAGTATGCTTCAAAAAATCAGAAATTAAAGTAGTATAGAAATGCAGTATGGGATGAAATTGAAAGCTTCAATGCTTTTGACATTTGTTGGATGGAAAGAAGTCAAAAAAAAATGGTAGACTTGTTAGCTAATGTAGCTCTTAGACCAGAAGATGTTACATTTGTAGATATATCCAATATAGAGGTACAAGCCAGGCCTTCCATCCCTGATAATGTAGAAAATTGGCAGGTTTTCTCTAATGACCAGGATATATTAAGATTTCTCCAATGTGAATCTCTTTTTGGTGACAGAGAAATGGATTTCAGTACTTATGTTGATACAGTAAATGGTAAAGATGTAATTTTTGGGAAAGAAGTTTTGTAGTTGAAATCAAATAGAGTTCCCAAAGGATTGGTTGCTCTTGAAATGGTGTTTGACAATAAAGAAAAAGCTTTCTCTACCAGTACTAATAAAACAAATGATCTTGAAGAAATAAACTTGGGCACAAAAATAGTACCCAAGAAGCTTTACATAGGTAAATGTTTGTCCCCTAGAACTAGAAAAAATTTGATTGATCTTCTTAGAAATTTTAGACATGTTTTTGCCTGGTCCTATGAAGATCTTAAAGCTTATAGAGAGGACCTCTTTCAACATGAGATTCCACTAAAAGAAGGTACAAAACCTTTCAGACAAAAGTTAAGACTTGTTAACCCTACCTTGGCACCTAAAATGCAAGGAGAACTTAAGAAGATGATGAATGCTGGAATAATCAAGCCTATTAGACATTCCACTTGGGTTTCAAATTTGGTGCCTGCTAGAAAGAAGAATGGTGACATCAAGCTTTGTGTTGATTTTAGGAACCTCAATATAAATTATCTAAAAGATAATTATGGATTACCCAATATGGAAAATATGTTGCAGAAGGTCACTCAGTCAAAATTGATGTCCATGATAGATGGCTTTTCTGGTTATAATCAGGTTATGGTTTAAGACACTAAGCAATTCAAAACTACATTCACAACCCCATGGGGGACATATGTTTATGTAAGAATGCCTTTTGGATTGACTAATGTTGGTGCCACTTTCCAAAGGGCCATGGATGTAGCCTTTGCAGATTTTATTGATAGGTTCATGGTGGTGTATCAAGATGATCTAACAACATTCTTAGCTAAGGAGGAACAACATTGCCAACATCTATGAAAAGATCTTCATTAGAGCATTAGAGTATGGGGTTTCTTTAAATCCAAAGAAATATGCTTTTGGTGTGGTAGAGGGAAAAATTCTACGGCATATTGTTTCAAAGGATGGAGTAAGAATAGACCCTAAAAGGGTGGAAGCTATTGATAGATTGTCTCTACCAAATAATATCAAAGGATTTCAATCCTTTTTAGGACAGGTGAATTTCTTGAGGAGATTTATTACAAATTTTGCAGAAATTAGCATTCCCATATCAAGAATGTTGAAGAAAGGAGCAAAAGTTGAATGGAATGTTGAAGTAGTGCAAGATTTTAATGACATTAAAAGGGCTATCAAGCATGCCCTAGTTTTGAAAACCCCAGATTATAGAAAACCTATGTAGATCTTTTCCTTTTTATCTACCCATACTATTGCAGCAGTACTATTACAAAAAAATGCTGATGGTTTTGAACAACCTATTTCTTTTTTCATTAAGACCTTACAAGTAGTAGAACTGAACTATGACATAATTGAGAAGCAAGCTTATGTCTTAGTAAAAGCTATCAATACATTCAAGTGTTATCTAGTTGGATCCATAGTGGTTGCCTATGTTCCAAGTACTGCAGTCAAGGATATCTTGGTCCAACAAGAAGTTTCAGGAAGAAGATGTAGATGGATCAATAGAATTCAGGAGTTTAATATTGATATTCATATTACAAAGTTGGTAAGAGGGTTGGGCCTAGCAAAGTTGATGGCTCAAAGCAATCTGAGTGCAAACCAAATAAACATGTTGGAGGAAGATCAAAGACCTTTTGTTTGTAACATAGATTGTTGTGAGTCATATAAGGATATTGTTAAATACTTGAAAAAGATGGTTTTACCCCCTGAATTGGATGATAACAAGAAAAGAACTATTAAGCTTCATTCCATAAGATATACAATCATAAGTGGTGAGTTGTGGTGGAGGAGCAATGAGGGTGTCTTGCTTAGGTGTGTAGACTATGATAAAGCCAAGATCTTAATGGATGAAATGCACAATAGGATTTGTGGAGGACACTATATAGAAAAGACTAAAGCTCACAAGATCATCAGGTCAAGTTTTTGGTGGCCAACACTTTTCAAAGATACCCATCAATTTGTAAAGAAATGTGACCCATGTCAAAGATTTGTAGGAAAATTGAAATTCAGTGGAAACTTGCCTCTCAAACCTGTTGCCATTCAAGCTCCTTTCCAAAAGTGGGGTATGGATTTCATTGGAGAAATCCCAAACAAGTCTAGTGGTGGGCATTCTTATATCTTGGTAGCAACTGATTACTTCACCAAATGGGTTGAAGCAATCCCTTCAAAGAAAGCAACTAGTAAGGTGGTAATAGATTTTATGATGCAGAATATCCTTACAAGATTTGGTTGCCTAGAGACCATGGTAGTTGATAATGCAATGTGCTTTAGGTCAGAAGAATTTGTTGACTTTTGTCAGGATAATGGTATTAAAATCTCATACTCATCTCCCTACCATCCACAAGGTAATGGCCAGGCTGATTCCAGTAACAAGAGTTTGATTAAAATATTGAAAAGAGTATTAGATAAGAATAAAAGGGCCTAGGATTCTAATTTGTTGCAATATTTATGGGCTGAAAGGGTTACAATAAAGAAAGCAACAGGGTGTGCCCCTTTTGACTTAGTCTATGGGATTAATGCAAGATTGCCCCAGAACAATTTGTTACAGATGTATTAGCTCATACAAACCTATGATGATGATGTGGATGATGAAATGACTATCAAAATTAATGATCTGATCTAGTTGAATGAGGTGAGAAGTGATGCCCATACTAGAAATGAGAATATACAAGCCCAGTGCAAAGTCTTTTATGACAAAAGGACTACTCAGAGAAGTTTTGTAAGTGATGACTTGGTCCTGATGTGGAATGCAAGATTGGAGGATAAAGGAAAGCATGTGAAGTTTGATCCCATCTGGTTAGGCCCATATATCATTGAAGAGAAATGGGCAATAGGTCCATATATATTGAAGAATCTGATAGGAGAACTTGTGGAATTGTCAGTTCATGGGCAATTCTTAAAATTTTACTTCTCTTAAATGATTTTCTGAATCTCAGCGGAGGTTTAGGTTTAGGGTTTTGTGTGTAGTTCTATGTTGCTAGTCAAATTTTTGTTTTTGGTCTTCTCTTCTAGGAGATTCCAGTTTTCTCATTGTATCTATAGGAGATACATGTCCCCAAGTATGAGCCACTATTAGCACTATTCTAAAATATTTCATCCTCATGCTAAATTTTTTGAAAAAGTTGGTTTTAAAACCTAGCAGTAAGTATTATGATGGAAAACCCTAGCTAGTCTTAGCATTGTTATGTTTGAGCATTACTTTTTTGGCTCATTAAAATTTCCAAATAAACATGTGCAATATTGACCCCTTTTAAAATGACCACTTTATATGTTATACCGCTAGGTTGTCGAACAGGGTCCCTTTTTAATATTTCTTTCAAAGCCTAAGTTTCTCGTTAATATTTCCAAGTGACTAACCTTTTGAAATGAGTGGTTGTCGTTAAATCTTGAACTCCCTATTGTTAGAATTTATGACATGTGATTTAGCGATGGGTTGACATCTGTCTCAGCAGGCCCATCTTTAGTGTTTCACTGATGATTAAACAATGGAATGCATCAACAGCTGTCATTATACCATTGGGTCGAGTTGACTTCTTTTTAGGCTTTGCGGTTTAGTAACAGACGTCCGATCAAATTTTTACTAACAGAGGAAGGTTCTAGCTTGTCAGTCTTCATGGCGATTCTCTCAGGTTGACACTTGTCTTAAGTGATGTAGTTTTTGTGGGGTTGGACTTTTTCAAATGATAAAGCTTAGATTAATGTTACGGTTATCATTATACCATTGAAGAAAGTTGTAAAGTGTTTAAGTTTTGTGGTATAGTGATGACCGTCTGATTTTGTAAGAAGGATGAGATATGAAGTGGGCCCTAAATTGACATGTCACACTAATATGGTTGTTTTCTATTGCTTAAAATGAGTTGTGATGTGGCAGTCAATAGGGTGTTTGGTACTGAGAAAGAAAAGGAGAAGGGCCCACCCGACTATTTTTGTAAATGTGGTAGTTTCTCTCTCGACGAAGAATTAAGTGAAGTTAAAGTGGGGTCGGCCATATCGAACAATTAAAGCTCAAGCAAATCCTATGGTTGTCAGTATACCACTGGGATCAGATGCATGATTTTTAAGGCCTACGGTATAGCAATGACTATTCGATCTTGTTTATAGGATGTGGATTGAAAGGTGAGTCCTCAATCACTAGGTCACGCTAACATCTTTTTTTTTTATTATCCAAAAGTAGGAGATGACCTGTCAGCTATTAGTATGTTTGACACCAAGGAAGAAGTTAGGGTCCCACCTATTGATTTATGAAACATGGCATTTGTTGATTTGATAAAAGGATTCATAAAGTAAAAGTGGGACCAAGGTTTTTAGATTTATGATGATCGTCTCATTAATTTGCATCGATGGTTGTCGCTATGTCTCAACCAAGTAACCCTGACATGTTTTTGTTAGCACTTTATTGATAGGTTGACACCTGTCTGCCCCGATCAAAGCCAAAGATAAGTTAAATTTTTTTGCTCATCCTATTTTTAAATGTTCTCATTGGTCGAGAATTGATCTAGGGAAAAGTAACATAGGGTTATGCTGCTGAACTTGTTAACTGTTTGATGCACCGAAGAGTATAGGGGATCGACGGTTCAAATTTGAATTTTTGCTCTATCACATTGCTCACATCCTGTGAATGTTGAGGCCGCCAGTTTTCAGTAATGGCAAACTTAATGAGTTTCATGCGGATGAATTTCAAACAGTTGGCAAGAAATTATATACCCTAATTTGATTATTGCATTCTTTACCTCTTTCATAAGCGTCTTGGAAAACTGGATTATTTTCTGGAGCGATATCAAGAAGAGTTTTGCAGGCACCTGGTAGGTCATATTTTTAACTCAAGAATTGTTTGAGGCTTTGAGAAAATTGTAAATGAACTATTTTGTTAGTTGGTAATATTTGGGGTTTTCTTTGGTATTTGTGCATTATTTTCAAAGCCCTAGTTAAAATGCCACCAAAGAGGGGGTTGTCTAGGAAAATAGAGTATAAAGATAGGGGTGTTTTTGAAGACTTGATGCAATTTCTCCCACATTCAGAAAATGGGGTAGCAAGACTGAAGGAATTAGTCCCAAGAAACCCTATGGATTATGTAAATAGTGGGCTCCATGATAGAGAAGACTGGATGAGGGACGCTAGGGTGGGAGAGGATCACAATGATCTTATTTTATTTAGATTAGCATATTCACAGCTGAATTTGTGTGCCCCCCTTAGTAATATTTGGCAATTTGATAAAGGGAAATTGGTTGTCCCTAGAGTATTTATGGATGCAGAATTGCTGATTCAAATTGCTAAGTGTTATGATCCTATGACTAAATCCGTCAAGAATGTGAATGGCAATGACCTAATCAGCATTATAGAAGATGAGATCAGGGAGGTTTTTTCATTAAATGACCCTTATGTTGGGTTAGAAAAGATATATTTTACTGAGTTCACTGAGGTATATCAAGCTCTAAAAGATTATTTAAGGATAGGGCCTCTAAGGGATTTTCTGGACCAAATTGGATCAATGTGTGTTATTAGCCCAAGTACACCAGAGCCTTTTAGGTTGGATCTATTCATTAAATGTGCACAAGGTTTTTATAAGTCTCTAACTCCAATCCTGGGGCATGATGAAGCCACTCATATGCCTGTTCCATATATGTTTATGATGGTGTAATCTCTACATCCCCAGTTAGCACTAATCTTTGACTTTGCCTCTCATTTGGCTGACCTAATCCATTAGGGATTGATGGGAATAAAAAATATGAAGGTTAGTAGGCCCTTTGGGTGGTACTCTATGCTGATGCATATGTTCTTGTATAAAGGTGAGCAATTTTTCAGTACAACATTCAAGATTGTCAAAGAGAGGAATGGGGAAACTCTCCCAGTTCAGCTATGGACCACAATTTTGTCATGGGATAGAACTGATGCTAGTTTTATTGCATTTGATAGAGATTTTGCCTCAAGGCTTAGAACATTATTGTTTTTTCACAATCCTAGAATTCCAAGAGAACTGTTAAGATTGATTAGGCCAAAGGAATATTGTCCGGATATTACCATAGTTCATAATTTTGGTGATATTATATTGTATCCAGTTTCCACAGTCTTTAGGATATATGGTTGCAAGGTGGCACCATACATTTTTCCCAACCAAGTTCTACTGAAGATAGGATATGCAGAAATTTTAAGGCAAATTGGTGACTTGCAGGAAACTACTCTCACTGGTAAAGGAAGAGGGACTTTCTTCCCAGATATTACAATTGCACATCAATATGTTATCACTAAAGGATGGTGGGTGTATTTAAACCAAGTCTTGGAACCCTACAGGATGCCTACAGTCGCGGTTAGATGTGCAGACAATGAGGGTTTCTTGTTAGGCATGTTTAGGGACAAGATAAGGTGTGCTCTTATGGAGCACCAATTCTATTTTCCTAAGGATATAATAAGGAATGATTTTGACCTCCAAACTCAAGAAATTAAGAAGGAAAAGTGGGTGATCTACAAAAATACTTTAGACTTTATCAAGAATTTTGATAAAACTTATGACCCATTGAAAGGTTTTGAGCCATGGGCTAGAAAGGTGGAGGCTCTTATGGAGAATTTTGAACGGACCATGCATGTAGTGAATGAGAAAAGGGTTTTGGTAAGCAAGGCAAACCCTGAGAGAGCTAGGTAGATTTTGAGCCAGCTAAGATATACAAAGTTGACTCCAAGGGGAGTTTATATTGTACAAAAGAGAAGTGGTTATACTTTTCTTCTACCAACACAGTAGAGAGATGAGATTCTTCCTTCTACTTCAAGAGGAAAGAGGCCTATGGATGATCAAACAATGTAGGGACCCTCTCCTAAGAGGAGAAAACAAGAGGAATCAAGGCAAGAACAAAATTTTTATTCTCCTTCTCAATCCCCCTTACACTTAGATGAACATGGGGTAGCTGAACAGTTAGTAAAAATAAGGATTGAGGGGAACATTATTGTTTCCAATGATGAATTACACAAGGGAATGCCAGAGGTACCAAAAGAAATAAAAATGGATCTAACTATTGCAAAGTTTGAGGGTAAGAAAATTGACCCTATTTTGAAACAAGCTAGTGATTCTTTTGTCGTTGATGACAAGTTTGTAAAGACTAGGGCATTTTTTCAATTTTTGTGCAGAATGAAGATAAATCAGTTTAAAGAAATTTTTGAAAAGAAGAAAGAAGAGTTCCTTCATAGGGACATAACAGAGATTGAAAATGAAACCAAGGGGGAAATGGTAAAACAATTTGAGAAGATTACTCCTGAGGAGGGAAGGGCCATGGTCCATACTACAGGGGTGTTGATTCTTCCAGAATGGGATATTGCAGATGCAATAATTTTTTATCAGGTCAGGAAGAGCAAGATAAAGACCCTCACCACTATAGAACAAGCACAACAAGCTATTAGAGGTATTTCTTTTTCAAATGATCATGTTTCCTAAGTTATGTGGTCCCTTAAGAGGGAAGAAAACAAAAGAAAAAGTGAGGCTCTCTCTTCAGAGTATGATGGAAATTTGTTATTGCAATGAGTAGGTGAGACTTCTAGTGTAGAGGATTCAAACCTCATTTTAGAGACTACCAAATTTAATTTTAAGGTGGTAGAAAAGGATGAACAATAGAAGGAAGAGCTAAGGCTTAAGTTTGAAACTGTACTTAAGTCCTATAATGAGCTTAAAATAGAGTTGATCTAGAAGGACAAGTTGATTGCTAAACTGTTAGGACCACGGGATCATAGGTCACCCCAATTAATGATAGTTGATAGGCCTACAGTGGCTTCTTCATCAAGCCCTATTATTGAATTTCCACCATCACCATACCTAGAGACAAACCTAGATGCAAGGCTCAGCTAGGAGAAGCAATAGTTGCTTGAAGAAACAAATCATTTCAAAAGAAAAAGGGCTGAATTGGACAAGCTGAGGGAAGAACATTTGAAATATAAGAGCTTGTTGGAGTAAAAATATGAAGAAAATGTAACAGAGGTTGTGATGCAATTTGTTACAAATCTGAATCCCATAGTTCTATTTGACCATGCTAGGAGGCTAAGGATATTGCTTACATCATTAGATAAGCATAAGAGTGAGTTTGGACCAATCTTCAAAACATGAATTGAGAGATCTTTGAATGTGAGATTATTCATATTATTGTCCAAGTCTCAAAATGATCCTGACCCTTTGATCAACCCATTGCATCAAAATGTGAAAAGACTTGTAGAGCATGATATAATTTTGGGTGAGTTTGAAAGAGAATCAAATTTGCTAAAGAAATAATTGACACTCCCAAGCCATGATTTGATCCCAGGAGTTTTTAAGAAAAATGGTGAACTTAAGGAATTAATCAAGTGGAGAGCACAAATAGATGATGACTTTTCTACTAGAATGGCTAGCATTTTGACTTTAGAGAATACTTTATTTTTCATACATACTATTGAGACATTGATCTCTGCCAAATCCAAGTTTGATTTCATTCAGCAAGAAATTAGTCAACTAGAGGACAAGTGGGAATAGTTATCCAACAAAAATGCAGAGTTTGAAAATTTTGAGTTCCCAAGTGAAGAGATTTATAATAGGTGGAGGTATCAGTACATACCTCATGCTGAAAAAATAAATACTATGCCTACCACTTAAGACAAATAAAGATTATAACCTTTTGAGTCATGAAGTTTGTTGAGATGTAGAGAGGTATTTACTACAGGGATGATAATGATGATATGGCAATCAGATTTGTTTGAAGAAGTCAGGGACTGAATTGAAGACATAAAACAAGGTGGCTCATCTACAAATATCTCTCCAAATGTGATTGATGTATTTATTTAAAACCCAGTAGGGTTGTTGTAAAAAAATTTAGGTTAAAGTTTTGTAAGCCCTATAATGATCGGTAGCGTGTTGAATTTCTTTGTATATGAAGGATTTTTCTTGATCATTCTAGGCATTGAGAGTTTAGGTGTTGAGAAGATAGAAATTTTGAAACCCTAACCCTTAGTCAAGGATTGTAACATTTTGTATTATTTCTTATCATGAAATAGAGAAGAAGTACAGGTTGCTACTACTATCTTGCAAAGCTTACTATTCAAAATATGATGTATACAAACAATCAAGGGTATGCTTAACACAAATCTCAAATCTTTGTCTCTCCTTGGTATTCATTCTGTGAATCTTTAAATCTTTCAAAGATTTATATGTATGTATTTGGCTTTGATTTTTGATCTAGGGTTGGATTAAATATTGCTCAGGGTGGGATGCATGTTCACTAAATTTATTTGAGGATTTTCTATAAGTAGGAAAGAGTTGGGGTGTTTGTATTTATGTTCAAAGGCCAGTTATGCTTAAACATCTTTATATTCATTCTATCTTATGATATTTTCTCCCAATGGATAAGGCACTGGCCGATATTTTCCTATCTATGCTTCATGGGAAATGATTGAAATCTTTATAATCACATACATAAATCAATACCAGTTGTTTTATTTTTATTTACATTTATAGTTGTTTTACCCAGTGATGGAGAGTCAATGAATAATAGGTTGTTATTTAGTACTTTCTCATTGTTATCTATTGTAAGATATAGTATTGAATAAGGAATAGAGTTGTATCTATTGGATTAGGTGTACCCACCTTGGTTTTGTAGAGCTAGAAGTGAAGAGGGCAGTCTTGTCCCTATAGTTGGTCCAGTTACCTATGGATTTCTCACATTTTGAACTAACCCCTCCTTAATATTAGTCATAGGTATATTTTTGTCTCATGGAGTGTAAAATATTTTGAAGAACCAATACTGTCCTAGAGCTCACTACTCAAGTGGTGAAGGCTACAACCTTCTGATCTTAGATACACACTATATCTGCTAGATGAATTGGCACTATGACACTGCTTGTCTAATCAATTCCTTTGATACGCTGATGCTTTGACCTCAAAGCTCTAATAAATTCTAGCTGCTCTTTGCATATCTATTCTACACTTATCTTCACTCTATTACATCATACATCCTTATTACAAAGGGCGCATCTCATATTTATACGCGCTCATCAAAATAATTAAGTAGGTCAGCCTATAACTGATTACATACAATGCTTCCAAGTGAATTGGCTCAAGCATGTTTACAAAAAAACATAATTACATGTTTACAAATTAATTACAATAGGTTCATATCCTTTAAAAAACAATATTATAATCACTAATCAAATTATCAACAGTCGGTTGCATACTCTATTATGTTTTGGCATTCACTGGTTGTACCTCTTCAACTATTTGTATCTTCCACATACATGTACATCTGATCATGCACTCTTAGACTAGGCATGAATAAACACTTACCATCTTATTTTCAAGGGCACATACCATAACTCGTTCATACACATGTGTGCTGATGCTCTGATCTTCTAGTGCTTTGTTAACTGTCCAGTCTTCTATACTTAACCAAAATATGATCTTTTGATCATGTGTGCTAACTCCAAAACACTATATGACTTTGTCTCCATAATGACAACACTGTTTCTAGTCATATACAACAATATAGTCAACTTTCCAATATTCTCCCCCTTTTTCATTGATAGCAACAAAGGAATATGGCAAAGTTACTAACTGTAGCCTTATACAAAAAAAAATTAACATACTTTATCTTATATCTCTGTTAGACTTTGTACTATACATATTCTTTACATATAAGACCCTAAGACTCCATATTCTATGCACAATACTCCCCCTTTGACATTAATAACAAATGTGCTTCAAAAAATGTATCTCTACAAGTACTTACAATGTTAGGACATTCGGATATGCTATCTTTAAGTTTTGGATCTCTTGCTTCCAGAATGAAATCAATGCATTAACAATATATAGATGGGAACATAGGGCATATTGTAGCTTCTCCATCTTCTCCAATTTTATTCTTATACCTTGATCATATGTCACCATGGTGGCATCAATCTCCATGATGTTCTAATTTAGTATATCTAGAGAGGGCGCAAGAGCATTCCTGAGCTGTGTCTACCTTGCTCTTATCTTAGACATCTCTTTTTCATCTTTTTCAATCTTGTCTATCAGTCCTTGGTACACATTATTACACATGTTGACATCATTGGAGGGATCTTCCACTGATTTCCTTACATTTTCTATCATTGCTTCTGCCTCTTGGATCTTCTTGAAATGTTCATCAGTTAGCTTATCCTAGTCCATACATTCTGCAATGATCTTCCTTCCTTTTATAGAAAAATCCTTCAAAGATGCTTGACCAATCTTTAGTGAACTTAGGTCAAGTGCAAAATTGCTAAATAATTCACTTAGCCTCTTCTTCCTATATTTCTCATCTGCAACTAAGGATGTAGATTCTTCCAAGCTAGAAAAATTAGTCTTGAAGTTTGAAAGAATTGTACTTACATCATCAACTCAATGGACCTTAGACACTTTCTTTTCTGAAGGTAACATGTTGTTCAAAATGTTGACTAATTCAAAAAACAAGGGATTCCTCATTACCTATTTTTCTTTTTCTTTCTCCATGGCTAGGACATTGATCTTCATCAGGTCTTCTTCTCCCCAAGAGTCCAAGCTAGTGGTGTCTGGTGTCAAACTTGACAACAATGATACAAAAGGTAATGGAGTGATAGAAGTATTATCCATCACTTCTTTTTTTACTCTACTTGTCATCTCAATAGATAGCTCATCTGTTGGTTCATTTCCTTTTACCTCTTCTTCTTTTTCTTCCTCTTTTTCTATCTCCTTCTCTTCTTCTTCACCTGTTAGATCTTCTATTACTTCTTCTTGTAGCTTGGGTGAATTGTCACTACATAGAATTTCAGCTTCTTGTGTGCTCACAAAAGCTTCCTCAAACTTTTCCAAGTCATTATCTATGGCTGCCATGGCTATCTCTACATTATCAATGAAGATTGTATCATCTTTTTGAGTCTCTATCATGGGTGTAGACTTTTCTGCCTCTGTGGGTGTTTCAACTATAGGTGTTGAATCCTAAGGACCTGTAAATGGTATATTTGTGGTCTCTACCACCTTGGCTTCCTTAGAGGGAACTTTTATTATGGATGCAGTGGGTGGATACATGTGTTTGTTTAGGAAAACTTTCTCAAAGGCTTTATCTATCTCTTTGGCTGTCAACTCAATGTTTTTATCCATTATGTGCAGAGTTCTCAACTTTTTTCTTAGGTGCAGCTTCACTAGATCTAGCAATAGTGTTTTCTCTTCTAAGGAGCACACTAGGAGACTTTCATCAAGAATATTTTCCCTTATCCTAAGATCTTCTTCAATAGCCAGTTTCTTTAGGGATTCCAAGAAATTCTAAACATTGTTTGGAATGACTTTCTTAAGCTCCAAGACTATCTTCTTGAACTTAATCATATGTTTGATGATCATTCCATGATTTTATGATTTGTCTATTTCACTATACATCTCATAAAACTTTCATATTTGATCTAATCTACCTTCATCAATAATCCTTGTACTCAATACTTTAAGACTAGGTCTGAAACCTACCTTTGGAGGTGCTTGAGCATTCTTCTTACTTCTTATTTCCTACGAGGATGGGTAACTAGTGTTGGTTTCCTTCTTCCTCTTGGTCATTGCCTTATACTCAAGAGGAGCTATAACATCAATTGTTTTTCTGGGTGCAAGAGGGGTAACATCTATTTTGTCCTGTTTATCCTTTGGTTCATCAGTTTTCTCAATCTTAACCTTTTTCATCTTAGGATCAATAGATTCCACTTCTACTATAGATGCGCTCTCAATTACCAAAGAAATATTTTCTTGTCTTTCTTTGTGAAGGTCTTCTTGTGTTACTCCATGAATTCTGAGTATCTCAGAAGTAACCTTAGCTACTTTCCTCTTTGTTGATGCACTGTTAAGAACTGCATCAACTTCTCTTTCCTTCTCTTCATAAGTCCCCCATCTTGGTTCATTAGGGTCCTTAGGTACTAATAGTAATACTTGTGCATATGCTTCTAGGATTGGTTCCTCAATCTCATATCCAAGTCGATGAATCCACTTTGTTCTAGGCTCCACTGCTTCCATGCAAGTTGTGTCAGTTTCTACCATGAAGTAAATGGTGTCTTTGTATTTCTCAACAGTGCTCTCTAGTATTCTACATCTCATCTACATTTTGGCCCTGAATGTCTTCACTTCTAGCGTTATGTAATCCTTCAATGTGCTCTCAATAGATGCCTTAAAGGATATCTATGGCATTGTAGGAATACTCTTGTCTAAATACAAATCTGACACCTTTCCAAGTATGTGGAAGTACATGTATATGATCAAAGACCCAAACCTAAATATTTTGATCTTGTCATGCTTAATGGTTCTAATATTGTCTATCAGTTGTGTGCAAAATATCTCACACAAATTTAACTCACCATTTTCTCTCACAAGTCTTATAATTGCAACAATAGTGGTCGTTGACACACTATTCACCCTGCTAGTGTGTTGAAACCTATATCCTAGTATCATAGACATCAATTTGATCTCTTTCTCCTCTATAGGCTCAATTATCATTCTGCGCCTATCACTTCTTGACTTACATGCTTGTTCAACAAGTTTTCTTACATCCTTGCTTGCTGGAAGAATGACACCTTTCTTAGAGAGGCCTATCATCTCATGAATTAGGTCTCCTGTGATTCTCACTAGTACTTCACCTATCTAGAATAGGTCATCATGAATTTTGTTGAGAAATTTTTTTATCCATTCAGACTCATAAAACTCATATGTCATAGCATATTCAATTATGGGATGGTTTTCCAACTGTGTGAACTCATCAAGGAAGGTTTTATCTGGTTTTATCATAGTCTCAATGTGCATTCTAATTCTATCAAGACCTATTGGTTCCTTCTTACAATAAATGTATGCATGGATGTCTTCAACATGCATAACACCCATAGGGGTTTAGGAGAATGCTCCCTCTAGGTCATCCAAAGTATATTTGAAAGGGAACCTTTTGAAAATGTATCTCTTCTTCTTTGCAACATCAAACACAATAGGAGTAGCCATAACTTACTTGTATATCACTTCACAATCAATTTCTGAGAACTTCTAAATCATCGTGATGGATTAGGGCTTCTGCAACCGCTCAAACACACTTCTTTGTTGGTGAATCAAGCTTCAATCCTTCACAATCAATTGCTAGGGATTTTTTACTCTCCAATCTCTCAAACTCAAATGCAATGAGTGATTTGTAAGTCTTCAAGTACTTTAAAGTGAAAAATTATGCCATTAATGCTTGCCATGTAAACCAGACTTTCACTAAAAATCTCTAACTTTCATTCTGCAATCAATCAGGTAGTGTTCTCTTGTACATAAGTTGTACTATTCTCCAAAAGGTTAAATCCAAAGGGGGTGAGTATACCAGCCGCATAGGGGTCTATAGCTAAATTAGCTCCCCCTATGACCCTGAGGGTCATTTATCCAGATGTAGAGGGTGCATCCACTATAGATGCATCCAATACATACTCATCAACCTTATACTTCTTTTCCTCTAACCAAATGAAGCTCACATCTTCTGTAGCTTTCACAAACTTGGCTTCTCCTTCGGTATCCAAAATTGATTCTTCTGGCTCTTTAGGGATTTCTTGACTTTGCATTCTTGATCTACAAAACTTTGAGATGTGTCCAGCCTTGTTACATGAGTGACAAATAAATGGAGGCCTTAAATTCCTCAGTGCATTGATATGAGTCACCATTTTACACTATCTAGTTGAGTGACCATTATAATTACATATCTGACATGTAATACTCTGAGAACTTCTTGCATTTGTTTGATTCTGATTTATCTAATTATTCTGAGTCTTGTTCTTCTGACTTGTTTTACAATTTATATCTCTATGACCAAATTTATTGTATGAATAATAGTAACCATTGAATGGTCTTACCTCTTTACAATTCCTTGCTATATGTCCATGCTTGTTACATGCATAAAAATTTTGGTCTACTAGCTTGTGCTCATCCTTAGATGGTTCAATACTATTTTTAGTCTGACTTCCAATCTCCTTAGCATCTGTGGTGTCTTCTGGTGCTTTCATTCTTGCTCACATGTTTTCAATCTGATTTTGTGCTTCATTGAATCCAATGCCACTAGTATCCCCTTTAAGTTTCTGATCATATAACTAAGATTCAATCAGATCCTTGCTTGTTGTGTAATTTATCAATGTGATTCTTTGCCTCTTTCAATTTAGATTCTAACTTTTCTTTTATGTTTCTTAACTCCAAGATTTCCATGTTTTCTTTCCTTAATTCTTCATTTAGTTGAAGGTTCTCCTTGATCTATTCATCATAAAATTCTTGATTGTTAGTTAGCTTTTCATCTAGCTCTTTAATCTAATCTTTCAGAGATGTGTTCTCTTCATTTAGCTTTTTGACCATCTTTCCTAAATCATTGTTTGAACAATCTTTCAAATCTTTTCTTAGTCTTTTGATGACTGCTTGAGAATCACTGACTTTTTCCTTTAGTTCTTCAATTTCTTTTTCAGATCTGTCAAGGTCTTCAAGAGCAGCTTCGAGATTCTTTTTCAGATGTTTCATTTCTCCCTTATCATGATCACCTCAAGTGGTTAAAATTATTTTCTGAGGACTAGAGCTTTGATACCAATTGTTAGGAATGGGAACACTAAGAGGGGGGGGGGTGAATCAGTGTTCACTATATTTAATATTTTCTTTTACTCTTGAAACTTAACTTTAATGCTTAAGTACTGAAATGAATATCAACATAAATAAGATGCATAAACACAAAACATAACACCAATATGGTTATGGGGAAACCTAAATAGGTAAAAACCCCAGTGGGAACTGACACCCACTAAGAACTGCATAAGTGTCTTGTGATCCTTGTTACAAGATCTGCAACCCTATTAGGAGTTGTCTTTACAATGCTTTTAGTACAGTTACCTTGTCAAGGGTCAGACCCTATAAGGATTCTTTTACAATAACCCTATTAGGGGTGGGGACACACTATCCTAGAGCTCACTGCTCAAGTGGTGAAGGCTACAACCTTCTGATCTCAGATACACACTATATCTGCTAGATGAATTGGCACTGTGAGACTGCTTGTCTAATCAATTCCTTTGATGCGCTGATGCTTTAACCTCTTGAAAAGATCTAATACATTGTAACTACTCTTTTCATATCTCTTCTCTACCTGTCTTCACTCTATTACATCATTCATCCTTATTACAAAGGGCACACTCATATTTATATGCACTCATCAAAACAATTAACTAGGTCGGCCTATAACTGATTACATACAATGCTTCCAAGTGAATTGGATCAAGCATGTTTACAAAAAAACATAATTACATGTCTACAACTTAATTACAATAGGTACATATCCTTTACAAAACAATATTATAATCGCTAATCAAATTATCAATAGTCGGGTGCATACTCTGTTCTGTTATGGAGTTCACTGGATGTACCTCTTCAACTATAAGTATCTTCCACATACTTGCACATCTGATCATGCTCTCTTAGAATAGCTATGAATAATAACTTACCATATTATCTTTAAGGGCACATACCATAACTCGGTCATACACACATGCATTGATGCTCTGATCTACTGGTGCTCTGTTAACTATCTAGTCTTCTATACTTAACCAAAAATCTGATCTTCTGATAATGTGCATTGAATCCAAAACACTATATGACTTTGTTTCCATAATGATAACACTTTTTCTATTCATATACAATAGTATAGTCAACTTACCAACACTATCTAAGGGAGAGATAATCTAAGAAAGTCAGGGAGAGTTTTGAAGATTTTTTGCTAAGAACAGAAGGAATCTAAGAGCTAGAAAGATCATATCTATAGAGGAAAGTTTGCACTTGCAATGCTGTTATGTAATGTAGTGATTAAACATATTAATATCAAGCTAGGGAGAGCTTACCAAGCTACAACATTTTCTTACATAGTTGTAGAATACATGTTTCGTATGTGTATGGTATATTTCATATTGCTTGAGTTTCCATCAATGCCAAAGGGAGAGATTGATGAACTACAACTGATTGAATACCTAAATGACTTGAAGATCAGTGATTAGAGATCACCGAGTATTGAAATGATATGTAAGATAATTAAATCAATCATTATGTTTTCATTGATGTCAACTAGTTTTGACAATACTTATCATGATAGTTGCAAATATCTAAACATCTGTAAAAGAGAAGAGAAAAGATGAACAACTAAGATATCTACATGGAGGAAGATGGATATGATAGATGAGGATAAGGAATACTCTTGGTAACTTATTGATGAGTCTATGAATTCATATTTTTGACTTGATTGTGTTACATTAATTTGTTATGAAGTTGGAAGAAAAACTTAACAAAGCAGTGTGCTTGGTAAATGAAGCACTTCAGTATACACCGAGCCAGTGTAGTGAATACCGAGCAGTAGTATTAACTAAGCTTGTGTTCACTGACACATTTCTTCATTAACCAAGCATGGATGAAAGAAGTAAATGTTTAGTTTAGCCAACAAAAATTGATGAACTAGAATGTGTATGATTTTGAGGTTGAAGATAAAGTTTGTTATGAGATCAACGGCCAAATTTTTTTGAAGAAGATCTAAAGGATGGAATTGAAATGATTTATTGACACATCTTTTGAGGAAGGTTTAAGTGGAAAAATAAATGAAGGAGATTAAGCAAAAAAATATGATGGATGAAAAAAAAATGGTTTACTTGTCTATATAAGAGACATTGGTTTCATTATTGAAATAGATGCTGGAAGAAGGAGACTATAGAGATATCGTGTGAATACAACTTCATGCATTCCTGATTAGACTAGTTGAAGAAGAACCAAATTGTAGAGCAGTACTAAGCGTCAGAGAGTTTTCACTGAGGGATAGTAAGTTATTGAATATTGAAGAACTGAATTGAAATATTGATCAGAGAATTTTTATGGGCTTAGAATTGATCTGAACATCTAAAAAATCAAGTTGTATTGTAGTCAGATCACCTACTATTTTAGTTTAACCATTGTAACAAAAAAATCTCTTAACTGAGTGGACTTGAAAGTCTTGTCATGTCATGTTCATAGAATGTACATTGTTATCCTGTCAACCCCATAGTGAATGTTGGTTGGACAATAACTGTTAGTCTTAAATCCTCTAACAAGGTCACACCTTACATTTTGTTTTGTAACCTTTAACAAGGTGGGCTCTTCACCGAGCTCACTTTAGAAGAGTGAAAAATATATTGGGTTACCTATCCCAGGTGGTTTTTCCCTTTATAGGGTTTCCACGTTAAATCTTTGTGTTATGTTTTTATGTGGTGATTGTTTGTTTATCATAATTTACATGTATATTTGATTTGGTTGGTAATCACTATGAGCAATTAACTGGTAACTGGTAAAGACACAGACAGTTTAGTATTTTTGTTTACCGAGCTGTAGAATTAGTTGAATTTGTTTTAAGTGATACATTTTGTAATTGGGGACTGTGGATAATTGATTCACCCCCCTCTTAGTTATTCTAACATTTAAGCGATACCCAAATATATGTGTTATGTGTATGAAGTTTCATGTATGCTTAATTAATTAGATTATATGCATTTATATTTCAGTTATGTTATTAAGTGTATGGCGAATGCAATTAATACAGTCAGTTAATGAACTACATGTTTACAAGGATTCAGTTTGAAATTTTTTAAGGGTACTAATTCACCCCTCCCCTCTCAGTACACACCTTTGCATAAACCCAACAATTGGTATCAGAGCTAGTTCTCTTGTTGAGGAAGTTTAAACAATGAAGAGAAAAGATCTAAGGATGGAAAGGTATAAGCTTGACAAGACTATTGAAAATCATAAGTTGCAGATGCGGATCTTCATTGAACAATTCAAGGAAGCCAAAGAAAAATTGGGAGAGTTATTGGTCAAAAGGAAGGAAATGGAATTTCAGTATAATGAGACTAATTATTAGGAAGAAGATATAGAGGATCCATTTGAAGGATCTAGATTTGGATCTAGAAGTATATTTGATGCATCTGAAGGAACCATATTAGATCTATTTGAAAAGAATCAACACCTTACCGAATAAGTGAAAGCACTACAAATTGGGCAAGAGACTCAAATGGTAAGAATGATTGATGTCATGAACAATGAAAGACATGATGAACAAGAAAGGAATTTGGCTATTGAAGGTAGAAGACAAATGACTGAAAAGATGGAATAAAATGATTCTAAAATACTGAGGCTTATCGAGCATCATTTTGAAATTTCCAATTAGATGGTTATCATAAGCCAGGAATTCAATTGAGTGAACAATGAGCTTACTAGAAAATTAGAAGACATTGGTGAATTGAGATAAGAGAATGAAAGATTGAAGAATGAATTAAAGATCCAACAACAACATAATGAGATGATTAAGAAGGTTGAAGAAAGTACTAAAAGGATGGATTAATTTCTAAACAGTCAAAGAAGACTTGACAACACTACTGGTTTAGGCTATACTGAGAAAGGAGAGTCATCAAGACAAGCTGAAAAAAAGAGTGTCTATGAAAATCCAAGGCCAAAGAAGCTCTCATGCTATCATTGTGGAAAACCAAGTCATACATCAAATATTTGCAGAAGAAAAGAAAAAGATATTCCTAAATCCACTCCTAGATTTGATGGTTGTTGTTATAATTATAACAAGTATGGACATCAAGCACATGAGTGTAGATCAAATATGAATAAGTCACTTAAGAAATACTACACGGAAAAGAGTTGTCGCACTTGCAACATGCATGGACATATATCACAAGAATGTAGGACAAAGATGAAACAAGTCTGGAAATTGAAAGGACAAAACAAGACATATCAATCAAGAAGACAAGGTAATGCATATACTTAGGATTACAAAACTTGGACTAGTTGTACAATATGTGGTAGATATTGTCATATAGCAATAAACTACATGAGAATGCACTATAGAGGAAAATCTCAAAATTGGGCAAATTCAGGAATGGCATGTTTGCACTATCATCAGGTCAGTCATTTAAGTAGAGACTGTAGAGACCAAGCACCAGAACTGAGTATTAAAGCAAGTGATAATATCATTGAAGAAATCATGAGAATAAGGAATAGAATGTGTAAAAGAGCAATAGATGACAATGCTGGAACAATCACAATAGTTGGTGAAACCTCATCCATTGGATTAGGTGATCTCATCACCTCCACCTAAGAAAAATCAAGTATGGAACTAAATTTCAATCAGTTATATCTTACAACAGTTCCTTGTATCTATTGAGTGAATACCAAATTAGCATGAATTAAGATGCATTGGGGTATTATATGTTGTTAACTTGAAATGAGTTTAGTCAGTTAAGCTTAACTGAGTGAGAAAATTCTAGTTGGTGAAAGTGTTAGAGACAACCGAGTTGCATAGTCAACCAAGCATTGATAGTGTTCATCAAGCTAAGGCATCTTTGAGTTAACCAAGTGATTTTATGGTTGATCGAGTAGTATCTGGAAAAGCATTTAATGCATTGAACAAGGTTTTTTTTATAAATACACAGGAAATGAACTCATTTCTTCACACACTGATCAAGAGAAAACTAGAGCAATTTGAGTGATATTTGAGAAAAGAGAATCCAAGCATTTCATAAAGATTTAAGAACATTATGAGAAGTTTGAGAAAGATTCAAGTTGTTAGTGAACTGAGTTATTTTCTTGAATTTTACGTGAAGCTATAAAACTATTAAAACAATGGTGTCCTCGTCAAATTTTACAAAATCTAAGATCAATAGTGACAAGAAGGTCACATTAATCAAGTCAACAACCTATGAAGAACCAAAATACAAATTGCACCCTAAGATTGCAACACAACTCGATGAAAAAGGAGTGTTTTCTTCATACCTAGGGTTTTACTGGTTAAGGATATAAGATCGTACATTCATTATAAGATTGTAGAGATAGGTGACTTTGAGCTCCAATCCACCTACCAAGAGCTTTGCACTGATGGAAAACTGAAGGAAGATTACAAACACCTAGAGGTAAAAGGGTTAACCAATGCCCTATATTTTTTTAAAGAGTTTGAGACATAATGGATATGAATCGTGCTAAGCCATGTTCATGAAGGAAAGATGTGGTTGGATGAACCAATAAGAATCACAAAGGATGTTATACATGTGGTTATCGAGTAGCCCATGAATGACAAAGAAAAATCCCTAAGACATCCTCCAAAGACCGATATTGAAAAGTTAACCAGAGTAGAATGGGATGGTAGAGGCATGAGAATAAAAACAAACAGTGACCTTGAGATGAGATTTGGTCTGTATATCATTGCGTATAAGATATTCTAGTCGAGTAGACTAAATAGTGTGGCATGCAGAGCAGTTGACATCGCACGTAAAGTTGTAAAGAAGGGTTTGCAGCTTGACCTAGCCGAGTTGATGCTGAGACAGTTAGAAGAAAATATGAAAACCATCAGAGTTGCTAGACCAGATACTTGCAAATTTGGTTCATTATTGGTATGTACATTTTTCTATTTGTGAAACTATTTTCCATCAGTTGGTAATGTAGAGTGGGATGTCAACCAACTAATTATTGTTCAAATAAGTGAATTCATTTGAAACCTAGACAAGAATTTTGAACTGGTAATGGAGGATTATTTTGGTAAATTCAAGGAAAGAATGGAGAAAAGAACTAGGATTCTAGCCTAACTAGTTGAGAAATACAAGGATGATACTTTTTTTTCTGGTGGACATCGACACCACCCTGATCAAAGCAGTTGAACCAAGGACAACTTGGTTACCTCCCATGGAATATGAAATCGGCATTGACTGAGCTACAAAATCAATTAAGGATTTACTTGATGAGCCCAAGGATAAAGAAGCTACATGGTATATAACCTATGAAGAGGCAAAGTACATAATAAAGATGGGACTTGTAGTAGAAAAGATGGGAAGGATAAAGGAGAAGATAGTAAAATCCTTAAAGAAATAATTTGGTGTAATTGATGAAGATATTGAGAAATCAGTTGATGAAGAAATCAAGGAACAAGCACTAGTTAATGAAGATGTAGATGAAGAGGCCACCGAGTCTGATGGACATGAATAGGAAGAGCCACCTAAGGCTACAAAAGGTAAAGGTAACCAAGTTGATGCTTCAACCCAAACAAGGACAAGGTCAAAAATTGGCAGCACACCACCTTTGAAGAAAGGTGTAGCGAAGATAACAAGGCCTGCATCGACCTACACATATTAAAAAAAAATAGGAGCAAAAGCACCTACCAAGCTCCCTGAACCAAAGCGAAGAAGGAAACTAATTAGAAGAAAATATAACATTGACTCTAAAGAAGAAAACACTAATCAATTTTGTGTTGTAGTGAATAAAGGACCTCAAACAATTGATGAAGTTGTAGAAGGGATAAAGAAAATTGGAAGACTTGCTACTCCCACGCTGAACATATATTCAAACCTGAGCACCAAGGATTAGGATAAGTTGGAGGAAGCTATAATAGGTATGATGATAAATTTCAAATGAGTTCCAGTTGAGCTTGCAAGTAGCATACCTAAGGATTTGCATGATAAAGCATCTCCTAGATGGAATTATGCACTTCAAACTAAGAAGAGGATGTCAAAAAGGTCTCTTAGTTTGGTAAAATAAAACTTCTCTATCCCCGAGATAGATGCAACCATGAAACAATACACAGGAAATTTGATAGGGAGTTCTTTACTCAATTGTCCTAATTCACCTAGGACTTAATCTAGGTCCTTCTCCTGACCTTTATAGGGTTATTGTAGACCCTATTCAATGAGGGATTTCTGACAATCACCTCCACTCCACTAGACCTCTCTACCAAGTTGTGTTTCCATTCCTTCTTCTTGATTCCTCAAATGAACTCATCTCCTCAAGTTCAACACTTTATCAGAAACTTGTCATTTCACTACTATTAGGATAGAAGACTCCCTTATGATAAATCCTAATTTTATTTGAGGTGTTCTAACCTCTATCTACACCCATTCACAAGTCAATCTCCTTGAAATAGGCCTAAAGCCCTATTAGGCCTTTCTAGGTCTTCAAACCTCCTTTTAGGGGTATAACTCTCAAACTTTCCACACAAGTTGCAAAACTAACCTTATATCTAGACAACCTTTTCAAATTTATTTTGGATTTTATGGTTCTTGGGTCCTCAATGTGTTCGTACAATAATTCCTACAACCATGCCTATTTTCTAGGCCTAATTAGGCTTTTCTGGTTTTCAGTGAAGGTTTGGCTTCCACACCCTTTATCGGATCAGTCATGGGATCTCCTTCTTAGGATTGAGTCTTTGGCATATATTATTTACTTCTCTATGCTTGGATTGAATCCTTCAATCACCGAGCCTTCCATCCATTGTTGATCACAATCAAGATTTCCTAGTCTGGCATTCACTGGCTTGCCTAGGGCTTGATCCCAAAAATGGTTCCACTACAAACCTGGCCAAGATAATACATATTTATAGATTATATAAAATACCCTAGCATATCACAAAGGGTCATACAATTCCCTCCATGGGATCTCATGCTAGGATCATTTTAGTGCTCTCCACTCTGGATGAACTAGTAAACTAGTCGTAGAGGAGGAATTTAAAATAAAATAAAAGAAGATAACCATGATAAAAAAAAAAAAAAAAAGAGTTATAAATAATGTAGATTCAACACATCCAAGAGTAGGCTCTGGTTTAATTCATTAATTTGGAACAATCGAGCTCTGAGCACTATTATAGTCTTGTAGAGCACACCAGTCAATACATTAAAATAAAACAAAATGATTACAAAGGGCCAAACTTTTTCTTTGGTTGGAATATGCATTAAAAATCATAGGGGAACTGAGCCAAATTGGTTAGAAGGACCCCTAACTACTCTAGCCTACGGGAGACAGTTTCGTCAAATGTTGTCATGACAACTTTGCAAAATTGCAAAGTTGTCATTGATAACTTTTACATCGTTTCTTACAAATTTCTCTAAACCTTACCAATGAGTCTAAAAAGACCTCAAGGGTTCATCCAACACTCTTAAGACCATTTCTCATGTTATTTCATCATTTTAGACAATCAACTTGAGTCTTTGATTGACTGGCATATTAAATTAACACTTAGACCAAACATCCTAGGTATACCCAAACCTAGTAAGGCCACTATTAAGACTTCTACCAACCTTCCTAGAACTAGTGGATCTCCTCACACACATAGACTAGGGACTCTTCATAGTCCTTATTGGATAGTGACTTGGCTAAGGTCACTACAAGCCAAAACATTAAGCTAGGGTAGCCAAAAACCCTAGGTGCTCCTGCACCATTCTCCCCCTGTAGCAAGAAACTAAGTTCCATTAGGGGATATGAGTTCCAGATCTATACCTATCTTCTTGAAGTTGTTCTCTAATATCCATGTAGCTTCTAATTCAGGCAGGGACTTCCATTTTACAAGGTGTTCCATATATACTCCATGCCTTATTTTTTTCTTCACTCTTGAGTCTAGGATTTTCTCACCTTGAGGCTTCTTAGGGACTGGTAATTGGAGGTCCTTTACATCCATATGAACATCTATATTTTTCTCTTCTTCCTTGACATCAGTTCCTTTATATTTGACTAATTCTTGAACATTGAAAACTAGAGATCTGGCCAACTCCTTTGGTAGGCCTATTTTGTAAGCATTGGAGCCATATTTGGCTAACACTTTACATGGTTCAACCCTTCTCATTTGTAGCTTGCTAGGTATACCTTTCTAAAGTCTATCCTTATTGATATGTTTCATCACACAATCACCTACTTCAAATTTCAAGTCCTTCCTTCTCTCATCTACTCTAGTCTTCAACTTTTGATTGGCTTCTACTGATGTCCTTCTTGCCTGCTCATGAACTTCTTTCATAGATTGAGAAAATTTGTATGCATGACCACTAACTCCTCCTTGACTCCCTAAAACTTTGAGTTCACACACACCTTTTGGTTGCATTCCATACACCACTTCAAATGGGCTCTTTCCGGTGGACCTATTCATGCTGTCATTGTAAGAAAACTCAACTTGTGGTAACACCTGGTCCCACACTTGTCCATACTCTTTTGTAAGGCATCTCAAGAGGTTTCCTAACACTCTATTTATCACCTCTTTTTGTCCATCCATTTGAGGATGGTAAGCTGAACCAAATGCAAGATTTGTGCCTAGTCTCTTCCATAGGGTCTTCCAAAAGTGTCCCATAAACTTCACATCCCTATCTGACACAATGTTGATTGGTAGGCCATGAATCCTTACCACTTCTTTAAATAAAATGTGTGCAATATAACTAGCATCATTTGTGGTCTTACATGGTATAAAATGACCCATTTTACTAAACCTATCAACCACCACAAAGACACTATCAAAACCAGTAGTTGTCTTAGATAAGCCCATTATAAAATCCATACTAAGGCACTCCCATGGCCTATTTGGAATTGGTAAAGGCTGATATAACCCTACATTGGAAGATGTGCCCTTAGCTTTTTGACAAACAATACATTGATCTACATACCTCCTAACATATCTTGGCATCTTGGGCTAATAATAAAACCTTTGCACTAGGTCCAATTTCTTATTCAAATCAAAGTGTCCACTAAGGTTCCCATTATGCTTTTCTTGTATAAGGCTCTCCCTCATTGATCCCTTGGGTACACATAACTGATTACCCTTGACTAACAAACCATTTTGCAATGTGTAGTCAGAAAACTCACTATGAAAGTGATTCTCAAATTTATCACATACCTTATGTGCCTTGGAGAAGTCTTCATCTTATTTTTAGAGTTCCTTAAATCCCTCTAGACCAATGCTTTGAAGCTGGATTTCTTGGACAATCAGAAACCTTTAGCTAATTTCATCAGCTACCTTGTTGTTTAGACCCTTCTTATGCTTAATAGTAAAGGTATAGGCTTGGAGAAACTCCATCCACTTGATTTTCCTATGACTTAACTTTTCTTGTGTATTAATGTAGCTTAATGCTTGGTTATTTGTATAGAGCACAAAATCCTTGGGAAATAGATAATTCCTCCATTTCTTGATTGCTTGTATCAATGCATAGAGTTATAAATCATATGAGGAGTACCTTGACTTAGCCTCATTCAATCTTTCACTAAAAAATGCAACTGGTCTTCCTTCTTTATTAAGGACTTCTCCCACTGCTATGTTGCTTGCATCACATTCCACTATAAATAGCTTGTCAAAGCTTGGTAGGACTAGGATGGATTGAGTTTCCACTCTTTGCTTCATTTTTTTAAAACCTTCTTTAGTTGCATTATTCCATATGAACTTAGTTTTTACTCCTCCTTTAATGGTAGAAAGTAAGGGTGCACATATCTTACTAAAGCCCCTTATGAACTTCCTATAGAACTGAGCTAATCCATGGAAGCTCCTCACTTCTATCCCTATTTTAGGACTAGGCCAACTTAGAATGGCTTCAACTTTACTTGGATCCATTTTAAGGTCACCTTGAGACACCGCAAATCCTAGGTAGACTAGTTCTTGCTTTAGGAATTCAATCTTTTCTAGATTTATGGCTAGTTTCTCTTCATGCAATATTCTCAAGAAAATTTCTAGGTGTTGCATATGTTCTTCCCTGGTCTTACTAAAGATGAGGATATCATCTAAGTACACCATAGAAAACCTACCTATATAATATTTTAGGACCTCATTCATTAATCTCATGAATGTACTAGGTGCATTTGTAAGCCCAAAGGGCATAACTAACCATTCATAAAGACCCTCAGTAGTTTAAAAGGATGACTTCAACTCATCCCCTTCTTTCATTCTAATTTGGTGATACCCACTTTTGAGGTTAATTTTGGTGAAATACCTAGACCCCCCAAGACAATCCATACGGTCTTCTATTCTAGGGATAGGAAACCTATATCTAATAGTGATCCTATTGATTTCCCTAGAATCAGTACATAATCTCCACTTAACACCCTTCTTTGGTGCCAAAACCACTAGGACAACACATGGGCTAATTCTCTTTCTAATTAACCCTTGATCAAGAAATTCTTGAATCTACCTTGCAATTTCCTTGTTTTGGTCTGGGGTCATTTTGTATGCTTCTTTGTTGGGAAAAGATGCTCCAGGTACAAAGTCAATTTGATGATTAATTTCTCTTTGTGGAGGAATATTATTTGGTGTTCTATCACTAATTATGTCTCTAAACTGATCCAAAAGGTATTGTACTTATTTTGGCAAAGTGATGTGTAGTGACTTGGTCTCCTCCTTGGGTTTAAGGACTATGGCTAGTCCAACTCCTTCCTCATCCTTGAGTTCATGCAAGAACACCTTTCCACTCATCAAAATTACATTAGGATCACATTTAATTTTAACTCCTTCCTCCACTAGGGACTATATTTTATAAGTAACCCCATCCTTCTTAAAGGTGTACATGTTCTTCTTCCCATGGTAGACTGCATCCTAATAGAAAATGGAAAGCATCCATTGGTAGGATCTCACACAAGATCGTATCTTGATATCCACCAATCATGAACTCCAACCACACTTGTTCATTCACTAGGACATTTTCTCCCTTCTTTATCTAGGTAACTTTGTAAGGGTGAGTATGAGGTGGCCTCACAAGCTTCAATTTTTGGACTGCCTCCTCTAAAATTATGTTATTAGTTGAACTTGAACCAATGATAACTTTTCAAACTTTTCCAAGGATCTTACATTTGATCCTAAAGAGAGCCCTCATTTTCTTAGGTTCCTCTTTGACTAGTTCTTTGAGCAAAACCCTCCTAAACATGAGGTTCTCACCATGTTCTGAATCCAAACTAACTTCTAGTGATTTAACACTACTCACCTCCTCTTGTGCATAAGCTATCTTATTTTCCTCTTTTTAACTTGAAGCTTTGTCCATGCACGTATAGGCAAGATGGCCTAATTGACCACAATTGTAACACTTCATGCTTGCAAAGTGTGACCCTCTACTAAAACTACTTGATCTACCTCTTCCACCACCTTTAAATCCTCTTCCTCTGCTATAATTACCTCTTCAACTTGGCTCACTATTTTTTTCAACCACCTTAGAATCTCCTTGACTTCTTGGTTCATTACTTCTACCACCATATCCACCCCTATGCCCTCTAGAGTCTCTTCCTCTTCCTCTACCTCTAGGATTTTTATCTTGTCTCTTCTTATTTTTCTCTTCCACCTTCAGTGATAATTGAAAGCACTAGTGTACAATAGTAGGATTCCAAAAACTAATCTCCTCTTGGATGTTCCATCTTAATCCACCCAAATATCTAGCCACTTCGATAATCTCCTCTTCTTGGACTTTAGACCTTAAGCAAAGTTTTTGAAATTCCTCAGTCTAAGAGACCACATCCATTTCCTTTTGTCTAAGACTTTGCCTCTTCTTGTGCATTTGGATCTCATGATCCTATAGTAGATAATTGTCTTTAATCTTTGTTACCATAGCCCTCCAATTGGCTATTGGTCTTTTACCCTCTCTTTCCCTCTCTTCTTGGAGGAACTTCCACCATGTTAGAGCTGGTCCCCTGAGTCTTGACTTGGAAACTTTCACCCTTTGTGCCTCTATAATACCTTCACGCTCAAAATGATTCTCCATCTCCTTAATCCATTTTGTGACTAACTCTAAGTCCATCTTACTGGTGAATAGGGGTATCCCCTCAAGTTCCTTGCCTCCTAATGTTGTAATGGCTTTAAGGAAGGGTTCCTCCTACATTAGAGGATCTGATTCTGATATGTAATCATCCCCATTCATTGCTTTGCCTTTATCAGAAACTTGTCATTTCACTTCTATTAGGATAGAAGACCCCCTTTTGACAAATCTTGATTTTATTTGAGGTGTTCTAACCTCTATCTGATGAACTACAACTGATTTAGAACCTAATTAAAGATCTATGATTAGAGATCAGTGAGTTGCTGATTAGATATGTAATATGATTAAATCAGTAATATGTTTTCATTGATGTCAACTAGTTTGACAACACTTATTTTGTAAGTTACAATACCTAAAACATCTGTAGAAAAGGAGTAAGAGAGATGAAGAATAGAAATATCTACATAAGGAAGATGTATATGACAGATGAGGATAAGGAATACATTGTGTAACTTGCTGATGAGTCTATGACCTTATGTTATTGACTTGATTATGTTTCATTCATCTATGATGAGTAAAAGAACTGAAAGACACAAGGCAGTGTGGTCAGTTGATGAAGCATCACAGTACACACTGAGTAGTGTAGTGTATATTGAGCATAGTATAAACCGAGCTTGCGTTCACTGACATAGTTTTTTGTTAACCAAGAAAGAGAAAAGGAACTAATGATTAGTTTAGCCATTAAGGATTGACGAGCTGTAAAGTACATCGAAATCAAAGATGGAGATAATGTTTGTTATGAAGATCAATGGCTAGCATAATTCAAGGAAGATCTAAAGGATGAAATCAAAACATGTTATTAGCACATCAGTTGAGGAAGGTTTAAGTGGAAAAATGAATGAAGGAGAATAAGAAGCAAAATCTTATGGAGGAGAAGAAAATGGTTTACTTTTCTATTTAAGAGACTAGGGTTTTGTTATGAAACTTATGCCAGAAGAAGGAGACTATAGAACTATCACATGAACAAGCTTCATGTATGCCTGATCAAACTGGTTAAGGAGAACTGAACTGCAGAGTTTACCGAACGTCAAAAAAGTATTACCGAGCAATAGTAAGTCATTGATTGTTGTTGATACAGAATTGATATATTGATCAGAGGATTTGAATGGGCTTAATATAGATCTGAACATCTACAATTGAAGTTGTATTGTAACCAGATCAACTATTGTTACTTTTTAACCATTGTAAACAGAGAAATCTCTTAACAGAGTGGACTTGAAAGTCTTATATGTTTCATTCATAGAATGAACATTGTTATCATGTCAACCCCATAGTGAATGCTAGTTGGATGATAACAGTTGGTCTAAAATCCTCTAACAAGGTCACACCTCATAGTGTGTTTGTAACCTTTAACAGGGTTGGGTCTTCACTAAACTCACTTCATAAGAGTGAACATTTTTGGTTTTTTGGTCCCAGGTGGTTTTTCCCTTCACAAGGTTTCCACGTTAAATATTTTTTGTTATGTGTTCATTATGGTGATTGTTTGTTATCATACTTTACATATTACATGTTGGATTTGATCAGTAATCATTATTTGTTATTGACTGGTAATCGATAAAAGCATAGATAGTATAGTATTTTATGTTACCAAGTTACAAAAGTTGAAGTAAATTATTTTTGATTATACATTTTGATTTGGGACTGTGGATAATTGATTCACCCCCCTCTCAGTTATTCTAACAATTGGTATCAGAGTGTTGGTTACTTGGAATAGAGTTTTAAGGACTTTATCACAAAGGTCTCAAAATGTTTAAGAGGGAAGTGCCAAAGCTAAACAAAGATAACTTCACAATATGGAAAAGCTGAATGAAGCTGCATATATCTGGGATTGGGAATTTTGCACTAGATTTGACGGAGAATGAATACCTTGCACCACCCAATGGTCCCTTGACCCTTGATCAACTAAGAGATAGGCATGAACATAATGTTACTATGATGGAGATTGTTGCTGCATGTTTAGATGCTGAATTTGAAGACGTCGAGGACTGTACTACTACTAAGAAGATGTGGGATAAACTTGCTCAAGTTTATAGTGGTGATGTGAATGTGAAGAGAGAAAGAGCCAAAAGCTTAAGAGGAAGATTCGATGACATGAAGATGAAAGAAGGTGAAAACATTCTATAGTACACAAACAGAATAGAGGTAGTTCACACTATTAGAGCATCGAATGGAGTGATTGATAAAGACATTGTGGTAAGAAAAATTCTAAGGACCTTATTGCCTATCTATGCCATCAGAATATCTACAATTCATAAAAATAGGTCAGCACCTAACAGCACACTCACTCTTGATAATCTGATTGGAAAGCTTACAACATTTGAACTAAACAATTATGATAATAGTGTTGTACCATCTGTTGAATCTTCTTTTATGTCTTCTCTGAAGATTGGTAAGTCTAGAAATAAGAATGATGATAGTGATAGCAATACTGATGATGAGCTTGATGAACTTGAAGCTCTTATGGCTAGAAGGTTACCTAAAGGAAAAGGAAGGTATAGAGGTAAATTACCTTTAGCATGCTTTAACTATAAAGAAGTTGGCCACATTGTTGCTAGATGTCCACACAAGAAAGATGATGAAAGAACCAAAGACCGATTTGAAGGAAGCTATGGGAGAAGAAAAAATAGAGGCTACCAACACTACAATAGAGACAAGTGAGACAATAATGACAAAGGCAAGAAGGTATGCTACATTATTGAGGAAGAAGATATGACTGATACCGACACTAATGATGATGTGGAGGTTGTATTTGTGGCAATGAAGGATGATTCCAAAGAAGATGAAAGGTATGTAGAGACAACACTTATCTCTAAGGTTAATAAGAATGATACATGGATTATAGATAGTGGCTATACACATCACATGACTGGTGATGAAGAAAAATTTGATTATCTTGATGAATACAATGGAGGATCTATAAGAATGGGAAATGATGCACCCTGTATGGTAAGAGGTAAAGGATCACTGATGATAAATGATAGATTAAAATGTGAAAATTCTTATTGGGGAAAAGGATTGAACTATAATTTTCTAAGTGTGGCATAGCTGAACAATTCAGGCCACTGAGTTGCTTTTGAGAAAAAAAAGGTGAAGATATCTGATGATGGAGGAAGACTTGTTGGAACTGGTACACAATCTAGAGGTAATCTCTTTTATCTTGATAATGATCAGTCTTCTTGTTTAATGATGAAAGATAAAGATGCATGGTTGTGGCATAAAAGGTTATGTCATGTGAATTTTGATAACATGATTAAGATTGGTAAAAAGAAAAGAGTTAGAGGTCTGCCTAACTTATCTAAGTCTGGTCATGTTATGTGTCATGAATGTCAGAAAGGTAAAATGACTAAATCTAGTTTTAAAAGAAAATATTATTCAACAAAGAAGATACTTGAGTTAGTGCATACCGACCTATGTGGTCCTACAAGAACTCAAATTTACTATGGAGACAGATATTTTATTCTTTTTGTTCATGACTATCATGTTCTTGAAAGAAAAATCTGAGGCATTCAAGATGTTCAAGTGGTATAAAGAAAAAGTAGAAAAAGAGACTGTAAAGAGTTTAAATGCTTAAGATCTGATAGAGGAGGTGAATTTATCTCTGATGAATTTACTAATTTTTATAATGAGCATGGTATTAAAAGATAGGTCTCTGCACCAAGGACACCACAATAGAATGGCATTGCTGAAAAGAGGAATAGGTCAATTGTTGACTACGTAAGGAAATTAATGATAGAAAAGAATGTTGCTCAGACATACTAGAGGGAAGCTATTAGCATTGCGGTTTATGTGTTAAATTGAGTACAATTGAAGAAGTGTTGGTGTAATTAAGTATTTACTAATTACACTTTACTTAAGTTTACTTAGGATAATGCATTTGCATATTAGTTGTCATTGTGACACTTAGGAGTTTGCATTTCATTTTAGCACATGGTTAGGAGAACTTCCACTTTAGGTGTGATAATTGTCATCACATACCTCTTTGTGTGTGAGATCCACCTTTAGTGCTCTTATCACATTATCATCCTCTCATTGTTGCACATGCTTCACATACTTTCATGTACAATGGAGGATGATCCATCTTTGGTGGACATGTGATTCCACCTTGTGTGAGTGATATCTTATCATCTCCTTATCATGTAGTCTTATTGCATTGCCTATATATTTAGGCACTCCTACATTGTATGTAATCAATCATTCAATCTATTATTCATTATTTGATCATTTGATCATATCATATTTTATCTCTCTTATGCTATCTCTTGAGCTTCTAGATCTTGGTTTCTACTCTTTGCCTTAGGCAAATTCTTACATGGTATCAGAGCCAAAGGAGTCTTCATTGGATAGCCATTGCAGAGCGATCGATTGCTTCAACTTTTAGAGGGCCACAAACCAAATCCAGGATCAGCATTTTGTGGGAGCATTTTGAGCAAGATCGGACCTCACCATTGCATCCAGATGGCTGTTTCCATAAATTTTGACTATAAATTTGCCTACTTTGAGAAAAAGTCAAATCTAAGGCAAAATTTCTTTGCAAATCGGATCTCTAAGGCCTGATCTGCAAAATTGGGTAATTATTCTTCCATTTTTATTTCAGATCTGAATTTTTCATCATTATTTATCAGATCTTCATTTATTAAATTTTTGGATCTAAGTTGAATTGGATTTTTTTCTCTATTTTCGGATTGGATATATTTTTCCCTATTTTGTGGCAAAAACTTTTGCCATATTTGGCCTATGTGTTGTTCTATACAATAGGTTAATATGGCAACCTAAACCAGATACTACATTAGCAGAGACCCTAGATAAGGTGGAAGGTCCACATCAAACCCAAGTTCTTTATTAAGGTAGTGGGCGCTGCAGATTTTAAAAAGCTCAAACACACCAAATGCACTGGATGTGGGACTAAGTCCCACATCCACAACCCTTCCATCATGGCACCACTACTCCACCCTCCACTAGTCATTCCCAAATCCCTCCACTGCGCTGCTCTCAACCCCAAGCACCACCCCTGGGCTCTTTTTCCTCATGGTCTCTCCCAACGCTGGCTCTCCACCGCCTCCCACTCACAGTAGCTCCACTGCTTAGGAAAATAGTAGCTCCACTGCTCGGCCAAACTAGCAGTGCCCTGCATGCGGACTATAGCTGCTCGCCACTCAGCCATGAGCGCAACCACCACCACCGCTCAGTGGCTTGGCTCCCCACTCGCACCACCTCACACCTCTTGTCCTCTGCTCTGGGGCCAGTTCGGGCAGAGACCCTCATAGCACCACCACCACAAGAGAAAACACACCACCCGGCCTTGCGAGCCATGTCAAACCCTCCGCTTGGTCAACGTGCCAGCAAACCCCCGCACCAATCGCAAGCTACCACATGTCGCAGGAGAAAAATGAGTATTTTATTAAAAAAATTCAAACTTTCACAAATTTTCCCTGTGTTAAATTTGACACCTGTTTGGACATCAAACTGGGTGATTTTTGCATTGCAGTGACGGTCTGTAGGATGTCAAGTTTCAGATCGGGATCGCGTCATCTTTTACAAGGTAAAATTTGATGGTCATTTGACTGTCAAAATTGGGCTTTTTAACACTACGAAGATAGCCATTTGAATGTCAAATTTAAGGCACTAGGTCTGGTGACATCAGCAGATTTCAAATATTTCCAGCCCTCACCATTTGCAGTTTGAATTTGGCAGTCCAACTTTGGGAGGCCATAACTTGGTCATCCGGACTCCAAATTGAGTGAATTTGTTTTTGATTTTGGCTAAAATTTCCTAAACTTTTTAGTGGTGGTGTTCTTTTCTAGTTTTGGATCATGAATTTTGCAGAAATTGTAGGTTTTGGTGACTATTCCTGTCTGATCCCTGTTTTTACAACTTCAGAGGCTTCGTACGGGCTCATACGGACATATTTTTTGGTGCAATTTTTTTTGAAAGTGCATAATTTTTTATCTACTTTCTAGATCTGATATTAGTTTGGAGAAATATTGGGTAGACATAGTACTTTTAGAATATGGTCTTTTTTGGCCTATTGTGGCACTTGTAATTGATTAGATCTTTGAGGGATCTTCTGTCCTATCTTCTTAAGTCTATTGTAGCTTCATATTTTCAGTTGTCAACATCAAAATCAGAAGTCCACTTTGATCAATTTTCTCAAGTGGCAATTGTACACGCACTAGCTATAAAGTGCCAAAATCATCATTTTGGGGGGGTTCTTTGATTGAGTGAATTGGGGGGTGTCTTGTGTGTTGGTGTCTCTCTCTTTATTGTGCTCTTTTCATTTTGCATCATGGGTTCTATTGCAAAATTAACTCCACATAACTATGCTACATGGAAAGATAATGTATGGAGCAAGTTAATGGTTCAAGGTTTAAATCCTTACGTGGATGGTACAATTAGAAAACCCGTTGATGATGATACTACTGCAATAACTAAATGGTCATCCAAAAATTATAAAGCTTTAGGAGTCTTGAGAGAGAATATATCTGCAGCTATCATGTATCACATCAAAACCATAAATAATGCTAAACAAGCTTGGGATAAACTTGCAGAGTTGTTTGGTCAAGTGGATGAGGAAATGGGATTCACAATTCAGACTAATCTCCTCAAATTAGAGCCCAGGAACTTTGACACAATCCAAGATTATCTCAACAAAGTCAATGACTATAGAGCACAACTTGATGATTGTGGTAATCCTATAAAGGATGTGAAGTTGATCAGTCACTTGTTGAAACATCTTCCTCCTACATATGCAGCTTTTGTTTCAAGTTATAATACTCACAAGTTGACCATGGGTAGTGCCTTCATTAAGCCTTCATTTGACTCATTTTCAGAAATGTTGGTCTTAGAACAAGAAAAATTGATAAGTATGGGGATTCTCAAGTCTTCAACTTCCAAGGCATTGGTGGCTAATCATGAGAGTCAAGGCAATCAAATTCAAAAGAAGAAGAAGAATTGGAAATCTAAATCTCAACAAGAAGGCACAACATTAATTTCCACACAACATGACACTTCTACATCACCTCCAAAGGGTCAATCTTCACAGAAGGAGAAGAGGTTTTGTGCATATTGCAAAAAGGATGGACATGAAGAACACTTTTGTTATAAGAAGGACATTGATGAATTGAAGAATCTTCTTGTCAAGAACAACATCAAATTGCCTTCCAGGATGTCTACCTCAACCTCTTCTTCACCAAATTTAGAAAAAGATAAAGGAAAGGGTCATGCATTTGTCACTCAAAAAGGACAAGCTTTGTATGCTTCTTCAAGTCCTGATTCAGGTAGATGGCTTCTAGATTCAGGAGATTTTCATCATATGGCTTCTTCACAGTCCATGTTTTCATCATTTGAGCCTTGCAAAGGTCCACCTATTTTGATGGGAAATCACACTTACATGAATGTGATTGGGAAAGGAAGTATTAATGTTAGGGAGGGACACTTCAATGATGTGTTGTGTGTTCCACACTTGACCATTAACCTTCTTTCTATGTATCAAATCACAAATGGTGCTACAAAGAAGACTGTGGAATTTACAACTAATTTAGTTTTCATCAAGGACTTGGAGAGTGGAGCAGTTATTGCTACTAGGATAGTGGATCACTCTTCTCAGTTGTACTCCTTTGTAGATTTTGTTCCTCTTGATGATAGTGATTCTTCAAACAATGAGTCTTCAGCATATGATCATGATTATAGTGATGATTCAGATTTTGAGGAGAGTTTTGGCTACTTGAACTTGTATTCTCACTCATGATCAAGCTCTTGAGCCTTCCATTTCATCTCCTCCTATTGAGACTACTTCTACTCTTGCTCTTGATGATGCTTGCATTCACACAGCCATGGGTTCAGGTGCTTTAGTGCAGTAGGATATTCATTGTTTTCCAGACTGGGTTCCATGGGATGACTACTTGACAGACATTGTAGGTTTTTTTGTGGAGTCCTATACTTCAGATTTGGGAGACTTCATTGATGATATTCATCTTCTCTTTGGTGAAGATGATCCTTCTTTAGTTGTTGTGAGGGAGCATGCTGACCCTCACATTCATTCTCTACTTGATCATTCTTTCGAGGGTGACATGATTGTGGATACTTTGATACAATAGTTGGAGGAGATCACTTTATCTTCAGAGGAGATCCTTGGGTCTTTGGTACATGTTCTACATTCATCCTCAGTTGATCTTGATTTGTCTTTTTTAGCAGAGTGGCTTGGTACACATGATTGGGAGGAGGCATATTTCATCTTTGGCATGCGGACACTTGAGCAGCTTTCAGAGACTCCATCTTTTTTGAGGTTTCTTCCTAAAGATTGGGGAGGAGGCTTCATATATACACCTTTGGTCTTGTTTCTTCCTAAGGGGGGGAATGTTGTTCTACACTCATGGAGTAGTTTCTACATCGAGCCTGGAGCATCTACCATTGGTGTTCATTCTACATTGAGGGGGGGCTACTTGGTCTCTCTTCCACTTCTATCTTATGGGGGAATTATTTTCCTCACTTGAGGTCTTCTCTCTCATATTATATTATTGTACTCATCTCTCTTTTTGGGGGAGGGTTTTTCCCATGAGGTTTTCCCTCTTTCTCCACTTTATGAGAGATCGCATTGTTCTTGCATTTTGTACATGGGTACCTAACATGGCCTAGTAGCTGAGACCCATCTTGCATTGTGAGCTTAAGTGCATTCCCCTAAGTTTCACTTAAGGGGGGGTGTTGGTGTAATTAAGTATTTACTAATTACACTTTACTTAAGTTTACTTAGGATAATGCATTTGCATATTAGTTGTCATTGTGACACTTAGGAGTTTGCATTTTATTTTAGCACATGGTTAGGATAACTTCCACTTTAGGTGTGATAGTTATCATCACATACCTCTTTGTGTGTGAGATCCACCTTTAGTGCTCTTATCACATTATCATCCTCTCATTGTTGCACATGCTTCACATACTTTCATGTATAATGGAGGATGATCCACCTTTGGTGGACATGTGATTCCACCTTGTGTGGGTGATATCTTATCATCTCCTTATCATGTAGTCTTATTGCATTGCCTATATATTTAGGCACTCCTACATTGTATGTAATCAATCATTCAATCTATTATTCATTATTTGATCATTTGATCATATCATATTTTGTCTCTCTTGTGCTATCTCTTGAGCTTCTAGATCTTGGTTTCTACTCTTTTCCTTAGGCAAATTCTTACAAGAAGGACACTAATAAGACACCCTATGAGTTATGGTTTGGACACAAACCCACTGTAAGTTATTTTAGAATTTTTGGAAGAAAATGTTTTATTTTGAAAGATGAAAGAAATGGAAATTTTGACTCAAAAGGTGATGAAGGGATATTTCTATGATATTCTAGTAAAAGTAAAGCATACAAGTGTCTGAACATAGTAACTAATAAAATGATTGAAAGTACTAATGTTTGATTTGATGAGTTTGATGATAAGAATAAAGAGGAAAGAAGAAAGGAACCAGAAGACTACGGTAGATTCACTTACATTGAACAACCTGAGTATCTACCAAAGCTGTAGACTATGACAATCGGTCAGTGGGAAAACAATACCAAGGAACAGGAAAGAGAAACCAACGAGCAGGAAGGACCTATCGAGCAAGAAAATGAACCTGCATAGGATGAACAAGAAAGAATAAATCAGATACTAGAAATTTTTGTCAAAAGACACCATCCCGAGACACAAATCATTGGAGATAAACAAGATGGCATGCAAACAAGGAGTAAAGAAAGACAAGGTACACATCTAGTTTGTGATTATGAACCGAAGAATGTAAAAGTTGCATTGGAAAATGAAGAATGGGTTAATGCAATGAAAGAGAAAATAGAACAAATAGAGAAGAACAAAACCTAGACCTTAGTACCCAGACCTAAAGATAAGAATGTTATCAGTACTAAGTGGATATTCAGGAACAAGCAAAATGAGAATGGAGAGGTAACAAGGAATAAAGCTAGACAAGTATGCAAAGGATATGCACAGGAGGAAGGAATAGATTATGGTTAAACATTTGCACCTATTGCTAGATTAGAAGGAGTTAGAATGTTACTTGCATATGCTGCACACAAAAAGTTTAAATTTTACCAAATGGATGTCAAGTCAGCATTTCTGAATGGAATACTTGAAGAAGTCTACATAGAACAACCTGAAGGGTTTGTTGATCTAGAAAATAAAGATATGGTATGTAGATTACATAAAGCTTTATATGGTTTGAATCAAGCACCGAGAGCTTGGTATGAGAGGCTGCATACTTATTTGTTAAGTATTGGATTTGTTAGAACAAGTGAGAACAACAATTTGTATATGAAAGGAGATACTCATGATACTATTCTTATTGCTAAAATATTTGTGGATGACATAATATTTGGAGGACAAGATAAAATCTATAAGTTATTTGCTAATGAAATGAGAAGTGAATTTTAAATGTCTATGTTCAGAGAGATTAAGTTTTGTCTTGGACTACAAGTGATTCAGCAGAATGATGGTATATTCATCACATAATCCAAATATATCAAGGAAGTATTGAAGACATTTAGCATGGAAGATGCTAAACCTCTGGGAACACCAATGGCTACTGGATGTAAACTGAATAAGGAAGATGAAACTGCAGAGGTGAACTAGACACTGTACTGATCACTGATTGGTAAGTTAATGTATGTAGTGCATAGTAGACTAGACATAGCACATGTTGTGGGAATTGTTGCAAGATATTTTGCAAACCCTAGAGAGTCACACATGGTTGCTACAAAGAGAATCTTAAGATACCTAAAGAAAATAGAAGATTATGGATTATGGTATCCTAAGGTAGGAAAATTTGAACTCAGTCTATACTGACGCCGATTGGGCTGGAAATGTGGATGACAGAAAAAGTACCAGTAGAGAAGGATTTTTCTTTGGTGAAAGACTTGTTACATGGACAAGTAAGAAGTAGGCTTGCATTTCTCAGTCTAAAGCTGAAGCAGAGTATGTTGCTACTGCTACAAACTATTCAAATATTGCATATATTAAGCAAGTATTCAAAGGTATGAATGAGATAATCACTGAGCCAATGATTATATATTGTGATAACACAAGTGCAATAAACATTTCAAAGAATCCAGTGATGTACTCTAAAACAAAGCATATATCTATTAAGTATCACTACTTAAGAGAATGAGTATAGGATAAGCAAGTTAAGCTAGAGTTTGTTACATCAAAAGAAAAACTTGCAGACATATTTACAAAGCCTCTACCAAAGGATACATTTGAATACTTGAGGACTAGACTTGGGGTTCGTCCCTTGTCTACTGATCACTAATGTGATCTCGCTATTGCATTAGCCTAATCTTATCAGAAGATCATACATGTTGATGCAGCATAGTTCACACTTTGGATCATGTCTAAGGTTGTGAAAAGTTTGGAGAATTGGAATAGATTGGCATATCAGTATACAAAGATACAGAGAATGCACCAGACAACATAGAGTTACATGGCTACTATAGAGCTGCATGTTTATTTGTTTCTTTGGCATTGTTGTCAAAGGGAGAGATAAACAATATGAAAAAAGATGCACCGGTGAGAATACTGAAATATCTATCTAAGGGAGAGACAAACTGAAAGAAAGGGAGAGCATTAAAGATTAGTTACTGAGAACAGAAGAAGGAATCTGAGAGCTGGAGAGATCATATTTGCAGAATGTCAAAGCTAAATTGGTAATGTTGTTGAGTAACATTGTGATTAAACATATTAAGCTAAGGAGAGCTTGTACAACATTTGTTCACAAAGTTGTAGAATACATGTTTGGTATGTGTATGGTATATTTCATATTACTTGAGTTTCCATCAATGCCAAAGGGAGAGATTGATGAACTACAAATGATTTAGAACCTAATTGAAGATCTGTGATTAGAGATCACCCAGTTATTGATTAGATATATAATATGATTAAATTAGTAATATGTTGTCATTGATGTCAACTAGTTTGACAACACTTATTTTGTAAGTTACAATACCTAAAACATCTATAGAAAAGGAGTAAGAGAGATGAAGAATAGAAATATCTACATGAGGAAGATGTATATGACAGATGAGGATAAGGAATACATTGTGTAACTTGTTGATGAGTCTATGACCTTATGTTATTGACTTGATTATGTTTCATTCATCTATGATGAGGAAAAGAAATGAAAGACACAAGGTAGTGTGGTCGGTTGATGAAGCATCACAGTATACACTGAGAAATGTAGTGTATACCGAGCATGGTATAAACTGAGCTTGTGTTCACTAACACATTTCTTTGTTAACCGAGCAAGAGAAAAGGAACTAAATGATTAGTTTAGTCATTAAGGATTGATGAGCTATAAAGATTGAAATCAGAGATGGAGATAATGTTTGTTATGAAGATCAATGGATAGCATAATTCAAGGAAGATCTAAAGGATGAAAACAAAATTTGTTACTAGCACATCATTCGAGGAAGGTTTAAGTAGAAAAATGGATGAAGGAGAATAAGCAACAAAATCTTATGGAGGAGAAGAAAATGGTTTACTTGTCGATTTTAGAGACTAGGGTTTCATTATGAAACTTATACGAGAAGGAGACTGCAGAACTATCACATGAACAAGCTTCATGTATGCTTGATCAAACTAGTTAAAGAGAATTGAACTACAAAGTTTACCAAGTGTCAGAAAGCTATTACCGAGTGATAGTAAGTCATTGATTGTTGTTGATATAGAATTGATATATTGATCAGAGGATTTGAATGGGCTTAATATAGATCTTAACATCTGTAATTGAAGTTGTATTGTAATCAAATCAACTATTGTTACTTTTTAACCATTATAAATAGAGAAATCAATTAACAGAGTGGACTTGAGAGTCTTCTATGTTTCATTCATAGAATGAACATTTTTATCCTGTCAACCCCATAGTGAATGTTGGTTGGATGATAACGGTTGGTCTAAAATCATCTAAAAAGGTCACACCTCACAGTGTGTTTGTAATCTTTAACAGGGTTGGGTCTTCACTGACCTCACTTGAGAAGAGTGAACATTTTTGGGTTGCCTGTCCCAGGTCATTTTTCCCTTCACAGGGTTTCCATGTTAAATATTTTTTGTTATGTGTTCATTGTGGTTTATTTTTTCTATCATACTTTACATATTAAATGTTGGATTTGATTGGTAATCATTATTTGTTATTGATTGGTAATCGGTAAAAGCATAGACAGTATAGTATTTTATGTTACTGAGCTACAGAAGTTTAAGTAAATTATTTTGGATTATACATTTTGATTTGAGACTTTGGATAACTGATTCACCCCCCTCTCAGTTATTCTAACACTATCTACTCCCATTCACTAGTCAATCTCCTTGAAATAGGACTAAAGCCCTATTAGGCCTTTCTAGGTCTTCAAACCTCCTTTTAGGCGTATAACTCTCAAACTTTCCACACAAGTTGCAAAAATAACTTCATATCCAGACACCCTTTTGGAAGTTATTAAGGATTTTTTGGTTCTTGGGTCCTCAATGTGTCTGTAAAGTACTTCCTACAGCCATGCCTATTTTCTAGGCCTAATTAGGCTTCTCTAGTTTTCAGTGAAGGTTTGGCTTCCAAACCCTTTATTGGATTTTTCATGGGCTCTCCTTCTTAGGACTAAGTCTTTAGTATAAATCCTTTACTTCTCTATACTTGGATTGACTCCTTCAATCCTAGAGCCTTCTATCCATTGATGATCACAATCAAGCTTTCCTAGTCGGGCATTCACTAGCTCACCTAGGATTTGATCCTAAAAATGGTTCCACTCCAAATATGGCCAAGCTAATACATATTTAAAAATTATATACAATACCCTAGCATATCCTAAAGGTTCGTATAGTTCCCTCCATGGGATCTCATGCTAGGTTCATTTTAGTGCTCTCCACTTTGGATGAACGAGTAAACTGATCACAGAGGATGAATTTAAAAACAAACAAAATAAGATAACCTAGATACAAAAAAAACACACACAAAAGAGTTATAAATAATGTAGATTCAACACATGCAAGAGTAGACTCTAGTTTAATCCATGAATTTGGAACAACCGAGCTCTGATCACTGTTATAGTCTTGCAGAGCGCACCAGTCAATACATTTACATAAAACAAAATGATTACAAAGGGCCAACCTTGGTCTTTGGTCATAATATAAATTAAATATCATAGGGGAACTAAGATAAATTGGTTAGAAGGACCCCTAACTAAGTCTGGCCTAGGGGAGACAGTTTGGTCAAATGTTGTCATGACAACTTTGCAAAATTGCAAAGTTGTCATTGACAACTTTTACATCTTTTCTTACAACTTTCTCTAAACCTTACCAATGAGTCTTAAATGACCTCAAGGGTTCATCCAACACTCTTAAGACCATTTATCATGTTATTTCATTATTTTAGATAGTCAACTTGAGTCTTTGATTGACTGGCATATTAAATTAACACTTAGACCAAACATCCTAGGTATACCCAAACCTAGTAAGGCCACTATTAAGACTTCTACCAACCTTTCTAGAACTAGTGGATCTCCTCACACACACACACACACACACACACACTAGGGACTCTTCATAGTCCTTATTGGATAGTGACTTGGCTAAGGTCATTGTTGCCCAAAAAATTCCCTACCCATCCAATTTTGGTCATAGGCTGGTTTGAACTCCATCCCAAGGTCTGCATATTTTACCCTGTTGAGCCTCTGAAATTTTCATGGCCCTGTGTCTTTTTTTTTGGCCTCTGTAATCTCTTTTAGCCCCCTAGAATACAAGTTTGAATTTGAAAAATTACCCATTGGCCCCAAAAAACCCTAAAAACCCTACGGCCTTTCTGTTTCACGGTTGCCTTTTCGGCTACTTAAGTGATCCCTTTTCCCATGTGCACTTTATATTTTAAAGCCCGGTCACTAGGTCGCTAGAATATGGGAGTGCTTATGGATTTTTCCAGTGGCTTGGTGACTGTGTTTGCAGAATCTCACAATTCCAGCGGTTTAGCCCTTAGTAGCCTGTGACTCGACGAGCGGTCATCTTTTATTGGCGGTCTTGGTTACTGGCAGTCAAAGTTAGATCTATGGCCGGTGCATGATCTGATGCAATATTTTGAACCCTTCAGATCATGCGATGACCGTCAATCTCCATTCCAATGTAGCACTTCAATTTTTTAGTGGATCCACTACCACGTAATTCAAGGTTTCTGAATCTTATTGGTCAATGGGCTATGATGTGGAATTCTATCAGTGGGCCTTGCGGGCTATCTTTCCCTTAAGATCTAATGATTGTCATATGATCACATGGAATATTCCAAGCCCATGTGATCATATGCCAGCCATTGATTTTACCTTTTAACATGGCTCTTTCAGGTGGGTCCTCAGGTTTTGACATGCTCAAATTCTATTGGTTGGCTGGATGACAGCTGGGATTTGTCAGTAGGCCCACGGTCTTTTGCTTATGTGGTAGGTTAAAGCTCATGTGAGATCAATGATCATCATTATACCATTGAAGCAAGATGCATGAACTTTAAAGGGGTGGTATAATGACAACATTCCAATGAAGATTGATGTCGTGGGTCCATGTTGCCAGAAGGTGCTGACATGCTTGTTTCTGATTGGTCGATGGGTGGAATAGTTGGCACTTGTTAGTGGGTTTGGTTGTTAGAGGATTTGTAGAGATGATGAAGATCTATGGTTGTCACATGATTTGATGGAATATTCCAACACCATCAAATCATGTGACCACCATTCGATGTAGATTCAAAGATTCTTCTACTTGCTGAGGTGCCAGTCGCGCTAACGTGGTCACTTCTCATTGGTTCTGACTGATGAGTTGGTGCTTGACTTTTCAAAGGGTCTCCCAACTGTTTCAAGGTTGATCTAAGCTGTTTGATCTACTGGGAAGCCGTGATATCGGTGGCTACATTTTAATCTTCATCAACTAGCCATTGCTTTTCAAATTTAAAATATCTTCTCAAGGGTTTCTTGCTGGTTCATTGTGGTTGGTCGATTGCATGGCTTTGGGTAGCTTAGAATTGATAGTTCCAAGATGGTTACAGTTGGGGGAATGTTGAGAAAGATTTTGTGTCCATCTCCTATGATTTCTCAGGGTACCATGTTGATATTCTCCCATTGAAGAAATATTAAGGTGGTGCCACCTATGGCCTCCTGTACTTCAAAATACAAATCAAACCTGGACCAGATTTGAGCATTCATGGCAGGGCTGAGTTGCAGAAGGGTAGATAGGTCAAGGCAGCTTGTCTACAAGTAGATAAAGTATAGGGATGGCCATGCAAATATGAGATTTGATCAGTCAGGATACTTTCAAAGACACATTTATGATCGGACATGATAGAATTAGGGTTTTTGATTATTTTATGTCAAATCATATGTAACCCTAATTAGGTTTTGACTCCTACCTATGTGAAAAGGGACATGTATATAATGTTTTTGGAGCTTTTTAGAGTTGAGAGTTGGCAATTGTAAAAGAGATTTTTTTTTCTCCGAGGAGTTATCTGTGGCATTCTTTCTACCCTCTGACTTTCTGTAGTTTTTAACTTTCATTGGAACTTTAGATATTGCAAAGGTATTTTGTGACATTCTTTCTATCCCTATCCCTTCTTGTCTAAATTTTCTCTTATTGAGTTCAGTATAAGCATGTTTTCAGTGATATCTTAGGGTTCTTGATCCCTCTTTCTTTCTAAAATTCTTGTGTATTCCTATGGATGCTTTGATTTGAATGATCTTGTGGGTATTCTTCAACCCCTTGAAAATCTGTCTCATTCCTATACCTAGTTGCAGAAGTAAATGTTTATTTGCAACCCTTCTATGAAGTATTGATGCAAGCCTATTCAGTAAGTTGTGATCTCCTAGACCTAAGTTCATGCACTGACTTCATCCTCCATACTGTAATTCATACCATATTTTTGGTGTATCACCTAGTAGGATACTTTGCTTTCAGTTATTTTCCCTTTCATGCACTCTTTCTATCCCTTTTCCCCTCAAAGAATTTACTTTCCTATTAAAGAAGCAAATTAAGGGGAGTTGGCAATTTTAAAAGAGAATTTTCTCTCTGAGTTATCCATGGCATTCCTTCTGCCCTCTGACTTTTTGCATTTTGTAACTTTCATTAGAACTTTAGATATTGCAAAGGTATTTTGTGACATTCTTTCTATCCCTATCCCTTCTTGTCTGAATTTTCTCTTATTGTGTTCAGTATAAGCATGTTTTCAGTGATATCTTAGGGTTCTTGATCCCTCTTTCTTTCTGCAATTCTTGTGTATTCCTTTGGATGCTTTGATTTGAATGATCTTGTGGGTATTCTTCAACCCCCTAATAGTCTGTCACATTCCTATACCCAGTTGCAGAAGTGAATGTTTGTTTGCAGACCCTTTTATGAAGTATTGATGCAAGCCTATTCAGTAAGTTATGATCTCCTAGACCTAAGTTCATGCACTGACTTCATCCTCCATACTACAATTCATACCATATTTTTGGTGTATCACCTAGTAGGATAATTTACTTTCAGTTATTTTCCCTTTCAAGCACTCCTTCTATCCATTTTCCCCTCAAAGAATTTACTTTCCTGTTAAAGAAGCAAATTAAGGTGATTATCCAAGAGGAACTAGCCTAGAACCTGGAGGTCTCATCTTAGTTAGCATAGGTCCCACAACCTGGAGATGATTCCTATCTTATACTAGGTTATCAAGACCAAGAGAGCTTGAAACAAGGGTGTAAACTTAGTGTATAACATTTCTGGCATGCCCGGTGGGACAACAAAAGAAGTTTATTTTCAAAATATTATGTTATCTTTCATATACTGATTGCATAATACAAATTTTTTTAAGTTTTCTATCAAGTATATCTAGCGACTCCACTGATTTCACAAATCCAGGCTAAATTTGTTCAAAGTTTATAAGAAAGATTGAGACTAGAAGCTCAAAGCCTACTAAATTTTTAGAGTTTCCCTTAAAAAGAGGCTACAAAGGTAGATCAACCCAAAGAACATCTCCTGCAAGGAGAGTACAGCCTACACCACCTGATACTTTAGAAAGGAGACCTTTTCCCTTTCATCTCATAACAAGAGGAAGATCTCTAACTAGAAATCTAGAAGAAGATTCAAATCCAACACCAAATACAACTCACATAGTTTCTACTCAGTAGGTTTCAGCTCCTACAATGGCTAGACAGTTTGCTTTTACACCTTTCAACCAGGGGAGCCCATTGAACTTTTCTCAACATCATGATGTGCCCTTGGTGGCACTAAAGAGTCTACCTGATTTCATAGGTAAAGGACAAACTATAGCTTTTGAGCATATAAGAGATGTGATTACTATCTGTAGCATACATAATATAACTCAAGAGGATGTGGCCACCAAACTATTAGAAACCTCTATCAAAGGTAAGACTCTTGAATGGTTTAGAATATTAACTGTTGGCTCCATTACTTCATGGGATGAATTAGGAGATGCATACTTGTCTTTGGTTGAGCAGTTGACAACCATTAAAAGAGACCCTCAAGAACAAATGATAGATTATAACAATAGATTCCTCAAGACATGGAATAGAATTCTAGTCTTGGTTAGGCCATCAACTGACCATGCTTTCTTATACTTTTTGCAAAGTCTAAATGGTCAAATCTCTATCATGATCCAATCTATGGGTGGTACCTCTCTACCCCAAGCTTTTGACATAACTGGTAGGGCTGAAAATTGTTTGATTCAAGCAAGTATGATAGCTAGAAGGCCACCCATGCCCATCTTTCCTAGCCTTCAGCCCATTGCATTTGTGCAAGTACCCCCACTTACCCCTATTCCCACCATATTAGCACCTTAGGCTAGTACTAGTGGTCAGGAGCTAAAAACAAGTTTCTCTCAAGAGCTGCAAGAGATAAAGAATAGCCAACAAACTAGTCAGTAAGAAATGACAAACTTTCTGTAGACTTTAACTAAAGAGGTTACAAATCTAAAGAGGCAAGGGCAAGGAATCAGACCACCCTTTCAGCCACAAATCCAAGGTCCCAATTAGCAATATCAAAATCAAGGATAGCCTTATCAAAAAAATAGGCCACAATACCAAGGAGGGTATTAAGGACAAAGGAAAACTTTTCATCAAAGACCATTCCAACCATACAACCCTACACCTCTCAATTCTGTGAATCCAGTTAGGGACATGGTTTCTAGTCAGAATAATATAGCTATGGACAATGAATGGTGTTTCCCTTGTAATAAGCCTCATAATCAGGCTACAAGTTCAAATGGATGGATGAACCAAGCACTGATGGTTCAAAATGCCTCTCAAGCCTAATCAAAGGCTTCTTCTAGTGGATCAGTTCCTCAACAAGAACCACAAGATAATGAGACTGCTCTCTTCAATTGGGAGTAGTAGGATTTAAATCGAGTTATTGGTAAATATTCCATTATTGCAGAAACAAGGTCAAAGAGAAGATCTCAAGACATGGAGCAAGTAGACTCTAGTACTAAAGCTACTACATCTACAGAGCCAATACACCAAGCTACTCCTATCTAAAAAAGAAGGCTCCTGCCATTACAAGAAAAGAAGGCCAGACTCTCGAAGAAGTAGAGCCCATCATAGTAAAAGCACAACAAAGAGTACACACTGTGACACCTTTCAACATTCTAGACAACATGAAGAAGGTGAACATTACTATGTCTATGTGGGACTCTTTAGCTATTCCAGGGCAACCTGAGATTTTGAAGAAATCTATGACTGAAATGACTACTCCTCAGCCTATAAAAGAAGTTGCAAAGCCAGTATTGGTCAACACTGATCAAGAAAAGGAGGTTCCAGTTTGCAAATCCAAGGCCAATACCATGCAAGGTAGGAACTCAAAGCCCCCTCCTTTTTATGTATCTTCAATTATTGGAAAATATTTAATACGTAACTGTCTAGTAGATAGTGGAGCTACTAGTATTGTAATGCCCAAAAAAGTGGCTGACCAATTAGGACTTAAATATGAACCCCTCCAAAAGAAGGTTACACAACTTGATGGATCCTCAGTTAATACTATAGGTATTTCTAAGGATACCAGTCTAATCCTTCATGCTAGTCCTAATTTATCTATCCTACTTGATATTTATATCATAGATCTCTCTGCCTTATTTGCCATATGTCTTTCAAGGGAGTTCACAACCAAAATAGGAGGCTACTAGTCTTCTGACTAGTCCCACATGCTTTTTCACACAAGATATGGTACCAAGGTTACCATTAAATCTGAATCATTAGCAGCACACCATATAGAGCCATATGTGTCCAATACCATCAATACAAACTACCCTATATTTGATGATAGTGATTTCCCAATTATCAGAGAAGCAAATGCTAAGACGGAAACTATCCCTGATATTTTTCTTGATGAACTAGAATCAGAAAAGGCTTTTTAAGCCCAAGAAAATGTTGTTTGGGATGCTGGTTTGGGAAGTTATTTAATACAAGAAAGTGGATCCATAGAGCCAAACCTTCTCAAAGAGAACATTGATTCAGAGGATTAGAGCAATCTGGTTTGGGAATTGTTTTTTGATGGAGCTAGAAGTAGACATGGTTTTGGTGGTGGTGCTATGCTAGTGTCCCCAAAGGGAGAAAGATATCATATAGCTTTCAGATTTAGTTTCTCTTTCACTAGCAACACTACAGAATATGAAAGCCTTGTGAATGGACTGGAATGGGCTAGAAAAAGAGGGCTCAAGGCCTTAAAAGTTTATGGTGATAGTGAGTTAGTAGTCATCCAAGTAAGAGGGATAAGTGGAACTAAAAATGACACCATGAGAGCATACAAACATAGAGTTTGGGATGCAATTGAAGACTTTTGTGCTTTCAATATTGTTGCTATCCCTAGAAAACTAAATCAAAATGTAGATAGATTAGCTTCTATTGGGTCTCAATATGACATTCCTAATAGTGTTTCAAAAGAGGAGACTCAATAGCATATCAAAGTGATTGTTAGACCTTCTATCCCTCTATTAGCACATGCAAAAAATTTCATGGCTCTAGCTTTTTTCCCCTAGTCTCTGTGTCATTTTTTAGGTCTCTACCTTTAGCCCTGGTTCAAATTTTTGAAAATCTAGCTGTTACATGCAAAACCCTTTGTTTTTACCCTGGCCTTGATATAATTTCAAGTTAACTTTTTGGGCCACTTAAAACCTTTTATCTGCATGTGCTATTTAGATGGGTTCACTTTATGTCATGCGGTTAGGTTCTTCATGTGTTGGTGGGGTCCCCTTTAATATTTCCTAAGTCACCGGTTAATCTTTCCTAAGTTCCCAGCACCTAGTGGTTTTAAATTTGCCTAGGTCATGAGCTTTAATTTTTCTTATGTTTCAGACTTAGTGTTTTCTAGGCCCGGTCTTCTGACAGCATTTCCATCTGACGGTCAGCGTAAGTTCTCATAGACTGTGTCAGACACTTGAGATCTTACGTCGATCATTGATTTTTCTTCATGACATAGTCTTTCTTTTCAAGTGGGTCCACTGCCATGTTGGCACAGTTGGCATTCTCTCATTGGTTAATGTGTTGCTAAGAGGGATCCTATCAGTGGGGCCTGCAGTGAAGGTTTTTCAATCTACAGTCAGTGCATGATCTTAAGGAATATTCTTCCCCTTTGAGATCATGCACCATCCATTGATTTCGAATCCTGTCATTGGGACCTGGTTTTTGGATGTGTCAGTGGGTCCTGATCCTGTCAGTGCATCGACGAATGGCATATAATCTTATAGATTTTTTCAGAGGCTTAAGATCATGCGATGGTCGTTGATTTTGTTTTGTGTCTAAGGGTTGTCAGAAATGGGGGAAGATTCTTTATTTGACGGTGGGCATAAAATCTGATAGAATCTCAGATGGGTATGCGAACTTAAGATGACCATTGATCTTCCTAGCGAGGGCTTAGTGGTTTTGATAATTTTTAGTGGCTTGACAAATTTCAATGGGTTTCACTTGTTCACAAAGAAAAGTGGCGATGCTCCAAGTTGACTGGTGATTCAATAAACAAGCATTCGCATAATCACTAAACTAAATGGTGGAGAGATAAAGTGTTCTATGAACTGGCAAAAACCTTTGTTGCCAGTTCACTAAATTTGATTGGGGCCCTTTTAAGAGATAAGTCATAAAGCCCACGAAGCATGAAGATCGGATGGTCACAACTTAAAGTTGATCGAGATTCAAATTTTGACCGTTGATTTGCTGAAAGCACCATAAAGTAGCTATTTATTTTCAAATTTGAATTTGTAGAAGGCTTCTAGTGATAGCAAGTACCAAAATTTATGGTTTTAACAGTTGATTTTGATTGGTTTGGTGGCGCTTGCTGTTGCAGTGTGGTCTAGAGTGTTGAGTGATCGTCTGCAGGGTTTGTACTATGTAATTTTATGCTTAAGGCATGTTGCAAGGTTGACATTTTGAGTGTTGTTCATGATTCTCAGTACCTTCTCAGAGAATTTTTCATGATTGAGGATCATTCCAGGATTTTCTTTCTCCTGGTTGCTTGGGTTTCCACCCCTGTAATAACTTTATGACCCTTTCCAATTGGTTGGGTGGTTGAAACCCTAACCCTAGCTGTCTGAAGCTTGTTGCATCCTAAATTCTTTGGGATTCCAAGGTAGCTAGTGGTATAAATGGTTAAAGTTTTGATTTTGTAGGGGTTCCTTCTTCTGCAAATTTTTGAGAAGTGGTTCCATGAAGGGTCCTTTTTCCTATAGATTTTCTCTACTTCTCTGCATATAGAGTGTTCTTTTCTCCTTTGCTGGCTCAGAGAATATGATATGTATTGTAACTGATTTGTCTTATGTATGAGGATTCAGTATCTTCTTACTATCATCAAACTATCTCCATTTGAATCTTGAATTCATTAATCATACATCAAGGGTGTTTGGTTTTTCTATTTGCATTGCCTATGTGTTTACAAGTGGAGTTGTCTTCGTAGAGATAACTAGTTTAGGATTGGTTTTCATGTATGTATGAGATGAGGTGTCAAAGATATGTCATGCTTGTCTTCCAGTGGATGTTGGTTAATGTATTATCTATTTATAGGTCTCTTCTAAGGGGAGGGTTAAAATCCTTTGGATGGGTAATAACATACTTGGAGACACAGGTGGGTTGTTAAAGTGAGGTTCAGTCATGGTGTATGATTGATGTTAGGCATCAACACATTGAGTACACTGTCTTCTTGTTTCATAGCTATTTATTACAATAGGGTATTTGACTCTGTGGCCCATTGGACAAGGCACTAGTCTATCAGGGACTTAGTACATCTCAAGGGTCCTTCAACCCATCTTTAAATCATTTACTTTTAGTTCCACCCTTTCTCTTTCATGTTGTTAGTATAGGTCTCTGGTTTTCATACCCATTCTATGCAAGTAGGGCTATTGCATTAAGAATTGCTTTCATTGGGGTACAGGATACCTAAAGGGGTTTGAAGACTATTCCACAATAATCTATCTGCAAGCCTACTATTTTTCATGAGTTTCTTGAGTGTGCAGATAAGGCAATACCTACTTGAGTGATGTGGAGCTCAAAGAAGAAGGAGGATGTTCTCTATCCTCATCAATTGGTTCTATTTTCTTGTCAAACTTGAGTGCCTAATTTGAGGATCAAGCCCACCTTTTGATTCAAGTTTGGTCCTATAAGGAAAAGCTCCAACACCCTGATAATAATACTAATTGGCAAGTGTTTGACAATGATGAACAAATTCTGCAATTCTTGTTTGAAGAGGATGTCTTCTCAAAACATAACCAAGACAAACTATTGCAAAATTATGGTGACCAAGTGATACAACTCAAGTTTAATAAGATGCCTAAAGGTCTTGTCACCTTAGAGGCTATCTTCAACAAGGATGATCAATTTAAGAAGAATAAAGCTAGCTTGGTAGTTCAACAAGGACATTGTGTTGAATTGGAGTTGGAACCAGGCAAAAGTTTACAATTTGGAAAGGTAAACACTGTTTTAGAAAAACAAGCTTATACCTAATTATTCAAAGAATTCAGTGATATTTTTGCAAGGCAATATGAAGACCTCAAAGGTTTTAATCTAGCCCTTGCTTAGCACACTATTGAATTAGAGCCTAATGCCAAACTAGTGAGGCAAAAGAAAAGGCCTGTTAATCCCAAGCTTGAGCCACTTATGCATAAAAAAGTGCTCAAATTGATAGAAAGTGGTATCATCTACCCCATCAATCATACTAGTTGGGTTTCCATCCTTGTTCCTGTAAGGAAGAAGAATGGGGAGTTGAGGTTGTGTGTTGACTTTAGGGGTCTTAACAGGGCCTCTTTAAAAGACCACCATCTATTACCCTCTATGGAGCAAATCTTACAATGTGTCTGTGGATCTGAGAGTTTTTCATTATTGGATGGCTATTCAGGATACAATCAGATCCTAGTTAATGAAGAAGATCAATATAAGACCACATTTACAACCAAGTGGGGAACCATGACTTATCAAAAGATGTCCTTTGGTTTGTCAAATGCGGGTGCTACTTTTCAAAAGGCAATGGATATGGCCTTTAAAATCCTCATGTATAAGTTTTTACTGCTCTACCTAGATGACATAATTGTCTATTCTAAACATGCAGTAGATCATATCAAACATCTGAGGAAAATCTTTGAAAGATGTAGAGAATTTTGGATATCTCTTAATCTCAAGAAATGTATGTTTGCAGTGCATGAAGGAAAATTGTTGGGATATATAGTATCCAAGAAAGGAATTACAGTAGACCCTGAGAGAATTGCAGCCATCCTAGAGCTACCATTGCCACATCATAATAAAAGTCTCCAATCCTTCATAGGAAGGATTAATTTTGATAAGCATTTCTGGCCTAATATTGCAGAGTTATTGAAGCCTTTAACAACCATGTTAAAGAAGAGTTCAACTTCCAGCTGGACTAAAGAAGGAAGAGCTAACTTCCAAGCTATCAAAGAGCCTTTGACAGAAGCTCCTACTATATTAAACCCAAATTTCAGTAAGGAATTTGTGCTTTATGCTTATGGGGGGCATGAGGTTATATCTTCTATGTTGACTCAAGAAAATTCAGAAGGGTTGGAGTAGTCTATTGATTTCTTCAATAAATTTTTAGAAGAGTATGAACAAGGGTACTCTTTTGTAGAGAAACATGTACTTGTTGTGGTGAAGACCCTTAAAAAGTTCAGACATCTATTGACCCATAACAAGGTACACTTGAAGGTTACTCATCCAAGTGTCAAAGAATATTTTCTTTCCAAGGACCTAAATGAGAAAAGAGCTGGTTGGATTACCAAAGTAATGGAATATGACATTGACATCCAAACCACCAAGCTAGTTAGAGGAAGAGGTCTTTGTGAACATTTGGTAGAGGATGAAAGTTCAAAGAAAATAGAGCAAATAGATGCATCTCTAGTTGTGCATGATTTAGAGGAACATGCCAAGGCATCAGGTTGGTTACCTAATATGGTTCATTACTTAAAGATAGGGCTATGTCCTATAGGCCTAGATTCAGCAAAAAGAAGATATTATAGGTTACAATCTATTCCTTTTGTGATGATAGATGAGGTTCTTTTTAGAAAGGATCACAATGGTGTCCTTTTAAGATGTATTGATTCAGAAAAGATAGTTGATGTCCTATTTGAATTTCATGATGGACCTTCTAGAGGTCACTTTTTCTGATGCAGGAGCATCGTGGGTGTTAGAGCAATCTTGCATCACCCAAAAATATTTCTATTTTTGAATTCAATAAGAGCTATCTTGTGTAGGGCTACTATTTATGGAAACTTTCTATTTTTAGTAAGTTGGTCATACGATCTTAGAATATTCTGATTTCACATGTGGAGGTTCATCTCAGTCGTATCAGCCTGCCGGTAAAGTTTCATTGTTAGATCAGGTCTAGTTTTGAAGATATTGAAGATTTTCAGTATCGGCAAGAGGGTACAGAAACTTTGAACTCAGTTTTGAAGGCTTTAGAGGCCCCGAATGAGGTCAAAAATTTGGGTGATGAGCGCTTGCACCAAACAAGCCTGTAGAGTGCTTCATGGTGTTTCCAAAATGGGGTTATAATAGTCAATCGGGTCAACTGGCGATGACATATGGTCTTCGGAAGTTGGGTCACCTGAAATGGCAAAAAATAATTTTCCTTCAAAATTTTTGTTTGGGTTTCAAAAGTCATTTTGAGCCAAATTTGATGTAATAAATTGTAAAATAAAACAATGCTAAGTTTGGTTGGCCCTAAGGGCTAAATTTTTGGAACCTTCTCGGGCGGTGGAAATTGCCTATATAAAGAAGGCCCGTAGTGTTGTCTAGGGCAGTTCTAGGTAGATTTGGGTAATGATTCGAGGCTTGTCCTATAGAATATTGTAAGGGAATGCCCACGAGGCTTTGCATATTGTAACTTTGAAAGTTTGTAATTCTACATTTGTGGAGATAATAAGAAGCCAATTTTTTGTTCTTGCATATTGTTGTTGTTTCTCTATTTATGTTATGTGTTTGTGGTATTAAGGGGAGCACCCTTCATCAAGTGGTATTAGAGCAGGAGTTCTTGAGTGTGTAAACAAATTGTCGATTATGAGGCAGTTTGCACCAGGACTGTGGTTAGGGTTTCAGCACGCATCGTAAAAATGCCTCCACGAAGGGAATGTGGTGGAAGAGCTAGTGTTGTAACATCTGAGGTTAGAGCACTCCAGAGACAAGTGTGAGCATTGCAAGAGGATATTTGTAGAGGAATGAATCTTAATGTCAGAGATGAAAGTGAGGATAAAGCCAAAGAAGAATATCAAGGAGAAGCCAAAATTGTGAACTAGGAGGAAGAAAGACTTTTTTGGGCAATTTCCAAGATTGGGAAAAGACCCAAGATTGAGGTTCTTACATTTTTTGAAAATCTTAACCTAGAGGAATTGATCAACTAGGTCAATGAATGTGAGGAATATTTTGAGTATAAAGATGTTGGGGATCTTGATAGGGTCAAATTTGCAAAGGCCAGACTGAAAGGTCATGCGAAGATCTAGTGGCAAAAAATTAAATTGAAGTGAAATAGAAGAGGGAAAGATAAAATCACAAGATGGGATTGGATGGTGGATAAATTGAAGAGACAGTTCATTCCTGTTGATTATGAGCTTGACCTACTAAAGAAAATGCAAAGTTTGAAGCAAGCAGCAAGATCTGTTCAGGAGTATACAGAGGAGTTCTATCGACTCCTCATCAAAATAGGCCATGCAGAAGCTGATAGGGAGAAAGTTGCCCAATACCTTAATGGGTTAAGGCCAAGCATTTAGGAGGAGTTGAATCTAGTTTGAATGAACAGTATTGAGGAGGCATACCAGTTTGCCCTAAAAGTAGAGGAAAAGTTGAACAAAAAGTTTGAGAGTAGACAAAATGGAAGAGGTCATGGTGGAAAATCTGGTGGACAGTCATATGGTGGCTGAAATGAAGATCCAAAAAAGAAGGATGAGGCTAGTAGTAGCTAGAATCAGAGAGGAAATAATTCCAATCACTTCCAGGATTAGAGTAATAGAGATTAGAGAGGAAGAGGAAGAGGACAAGGATCTAGAAGAGGAGGCTTCCGTGGAACATGGTTTCACTATGGAGAAGAAGGTCATAGGGCATTTGAATGTCCTGAACATCAAGGAAGGATGGATAGGAGCAATGAAGGCTAGGCTAGAGTTGTGCATGTAGATGAAGATGCCAAATCATCAAATTCTGAAGATTCTGAAAGAGGAGAAATGTTGATTAACAGAAGAGTCTTGTTGAGTGGTGAGAATGAACTTGAGCAAAGGAGGAGCCTATTTCACACTAGATGCAAGTGTGAGGGTAAATGTTGTGATGTGATTATTGATAGTGGAAGTACTGACAATTTGGTGTCAAAAGAGATGGTGACAAAGTTGAAGCTCAAGAGACAAAAACACTCACATCCATATTGGATTGCCTGGGTGTAGGATGACCACAAGGTCATGGTCAGTGAACAGTGCCTGGTAAAGTTCAAGATTGGCGGGCACCAAGATGAGGTACAATGTGATATCATATCTATGGATGCATGTCATATGTTGTTGGGTAGAACATGACAGTTTGACAGATGTGTTATACACGATGGTCGTGCGAATACCTATTCCCTGACAAAGGATGGAGTGTGACATAAGCTAAAGCCATTGAAGGAGACCGAAGAAAAGGTATGTGGTAATGCAAGAATAACATTTGTTGATGGAAGAAAATTCCTAGATGGTATGAGGCATGAGCATGTTTGTTTTGCTTTAATTCCAAAAGCTAGTAAAGAAGAAGTAGAGGATGTACCTATAGAGGTTGAAGATTTGTTGAATGAGTTTCAGGATATTGTATCTAATAATGTACCCGATGGATTACCACTAGTAAGGAAGATCAGTCATCAGATGGATTTGATTCCAAGAGCCAGTTTGCCAAACAAGGCAGCACATAGAATGACACTAGCAGAAAGTGAAGAGTTAAATAGACAAGTACATGAGTTATTGTAGAAGGGGTTGATTTGAGAGAGCTTGAGTCCCTGTGTTGTACCAGTGGTATTAGCACCAAAGAATAATGGATAATGGAGGATGTGTATAGATTCTAGAGCAATAAACAAGATCACAATCAAGTATAGGTTTCCATTGCCACGAATGGATGATATTATGGATTGTTTGAGTGGAGCTGTGTATTTCTCAAAGATAGATCTAAAGAGTGGATATCACCAGATTTGGATTAGAGAAGGAGATGAATGGAAGATTGCCTTCAAGACAAAGGAAGGACTGTATGAGTGTTTAGTCATGCCTTTTGGGCTAGCCAATGCATCGAGCACTTTCATGCGGCTCATGAACAAGGTTCTGAAAAAATTTCTGGGTAAGTTTGTCATTGTTTACCTAGATGATATTTTGATCTTTAGCAAGACATTGGAGGAACATATGATGCATATTCGTATGGTTTTTGAGAAGCTGAGAGATGAGAAATTATTGATTAATTTGAAGAAGTACAATTTTGTGAAGAAAGAGTTAGTGTATTTGGGATTTGTAGTTTCAACAAAAGGTCTAAAAATGGACCCAGAGAAGGTACAAGCTATCCTTGAATGGCCTACTCCAAGGAGTGCTACTGAGGTAAGATCTTTTCAAGGTCTAGCTAGTTTTTACAGAAAGTTTATCAAAAAATTTAGCAGTATTTGTGGTCCCTTGACTGAAACAATGAGAGGGGATAGAAAAGAGTTTAAGTGGACTAATGGGGCAGAAAAGAGTTTTCAATTGTTGAAACAAAAATTTACAAAACAACCTATTTTAGCACTTCCATATTTTAATAAGGTGTTTCAAGTAGACTGTGATGCTAGTGGTACTGTAATAGGGGCTGTGATGAGCCAAGAAGGTAAACCTGTTGCTTATTTCAGTGAGAAGTTAAATGATGCCAAGAGAAAATATTCTATTTATGATCAGGAATTTTATGCTATAGTTCAGGCATTGAAGAATTGGAGACACTATCTGCTTCCTAAGGATTTTGTTTTGTATACTGATCATCAAGCTTTGCAATATTTGAATAGTCAAGGAAAGTTGAATCAGAGGCATCTGAAATGGGTTGAGTTTTTGCAGAGTTATACATTTGTTTTGAAACATAGGAGTGGAAAGTCTAACAAGGTTGCGGATGCTCTTAGCAGAAGGCAACTATTGCTGACATAAATGCAAATTGAGGTGGTTGGGTTCAAGGAACTCAAGAATTTGTATCCAGAGGATCCTGATTTTGGTGCAGCTTGAAAAGTTTGTACAGAACCTATTACTCTAGACAGGATGAAATGGCTAGATTTCATCATCTAGCATGATATGCTATTCAAAGGGAGTCAGTTGTGCATTCCACGAAGTTCTATGATGGAGAATCTCATCAAAGAGAAGCATAGTGGAGGATTGGCTGGACATTTTGGTCAAGATAAAACCTTTTCTTTGGTTAGTGAAAATTATTATTGGCCATAGTTGCAGCAAGATGTGAAGAAGTTTGTACAGAGTTGCAGAGTATGTCAGATGGCGAAGGGAGTGAAGCAAAATACAAGGTTGTATCAGCCATTACCTGTACCAGAGAATCCTTGGGAGGATATCAATATGGACTTTGTTATTGGTTTACCAAGGACACAGTGGGGACATGATTCAATTTTTGTAGTAGTTGATAGATTTTTGAAGATGGCACATTTCCTTCCCTGCAAGAAGACTAATGATGATGTTCATGTAGCAGAATTGTTTTTCAAAGAAGTAGTGAGACTACATGGTTTGCCAAAGACCATAGTTTCAGATAGAGACACTAAGTTCATTGGATATTTCTAGCGTACATTGTGGAAGAAGTTGAAGATAGATTTGAAGTTTAGTTCATCACATCATCCACAGACTGATGGACAGACAGAGGCGGTGAATAGAAGTTTGGGAAATTTGCTAAGATGTTTGGTTGGAGACAAGCCAATAGGATGGGATTTGATTTTACCATAGGTAGAATTCACATATAATAATTCTATCAACAAGAGTACTGGTAAATCACCATTCCAGATTGCATATGGGAGTAGTCCCAAAAATGTATCAGAATTAAGAAAGATAGATAAAGGAGAAATAAGTAGTGTTGAAGCTGAGGATTTTGCAGAACATTTGAAGAACATCCATGAGGAGGTGAGGAAGCATATTACCAAGATGAATGCATAGTATAAGGCTAAGGCAAATGAGAAAAGGAGGCATTAGGAATTTTAGGTTGGATATGAAGTCATGGTTCATTTGTGAAAGGAGTGATTTCTGGTTGGTACATATAACAAGTTGAAAATGAAGAAGTTTGGACCATGTAAGATACTGAAGAAGCATGATTCAGGAAATGCATATGAAGTAGAATTGCCTAGTGAGCTGAATATTTCACCAGTGTTTAACATTTCAAATTTAATAGAGTATCATGAAGGAAGTGTTGCAGATGAGATCACGGTGGCACAATGGAGTATTCTAGCAAGTAGTTTAGATACCAAGGAGATTGAAGACATACTGGATAGTCATGTTGGCAGAAACACAAGGAACAAGACATATGAAGAATATCTGGTCAAGTGGAAAGGATGATCTGTTGAAGATTCATCATGGTTAACAAAGGAGGAGGTTAACCATCTTGGTTATCCTCTACACACCTAAGTCGTGACAGGGTCACTTCTCAAATTACCCCGGGTGTCTGATGCAGGAGCACCCTGGGTGTAAGAGCAATCTTGCATCACCCAAAAATATTTCTATTTTTGAATTTAATAAGGGCTATCTTGTGTAGGGCTGCTATTTATGGAAACTTTCTATTTTTAGTAAGTTGGTCATACAATCTTGAAATGTTCTGATTTCACATGTGGAGGTTCATCTCAGTCGTATCAGCCTACCGGTAAAGTTTCATTGTTAGATCAGGTCTAGTTTTGAAGATATTGAAGATTTTTAGTATTGGCAGTAGGGTACAGAAACTTCAAACTTAGTTTTGAAGGCTTTAGAGGCCTCGAATGAGGTCAAAAATTTGGGTGACAGGTGCTTGCGTGAGTCAACCCTGTAGAGCGCTTCGTGGCATTTCCAGAATGAGGTTATAATAGTCAATCGGGTCAACTAGTGACGACTTATGGTCTTCAGAAGTTGGGTCACCTAAAATGGTAGAAAATAATTTTCCTTCAAAATTTATGTTTGGGTTTCAAAAGTCATTTTGAGCTGACTTTGATGTAATAAATTGTAAAATAAAATAATTCTAAGTTTGGTCGGCCCTAAGGGCTAAATTTCTGGAACCTACTCGGGCGGTGGAAATTGCCTATATAAATAAGGCCCGTAGTGTTGTCTAGGGTAGTTCTAGGTAGATTTGGGTAATGATTTGAGGCTTGTCCTATAGAATATTGTAAGGGAATGCCCATGAGGCTTTGCATTTTGTAACTCTAAAATTTTGTAATTCCACATTTGTGGAGATAATAAGAAGCCAATTTTTTGTTCTTGCATATTGTTGTTGTTTCTCTGTTTCTATTATGTGTTTGTGGTATTAAGGGGAGCACCCTTCATCATTTCCCCTAGGACTACTACTTGTAAAATCATGGGGGCTGGATACTATTGGCCATCTATCTTTAAGGATAGTCATGATTATGTGAGAAAATGCATCAAATGTGCTATGTTTGCAGGAAAGGAAAAGCTTGCAGCTCTGCCCCTTCAGCCAATCAGAATAGAACAACCATTCATGAGATGGGGCATAGACTTTATTGGTATGATTAGCCCTCCATCTAGTGCAGGACACAAGTGGATAATCACTGTGTAGATTATTTCACTAGATAGATAGCATCAAATGAGAGTGTTGTCTTAAGTTTTTATGATGATATAATTCATAGATTTGGCACTCTAGACTCCATAATATCAGATAATGCATTGGCATTCACAGGCCTTAAAGTCTCAGAATGGGCAATCAAAAATGACATCTATCTGAATACAAGTTCAAATTACTACCCTCAAGGAAATGGTCTTGCTGAATCAACTAATAAGAACTTGATTAGGATAATCATGAAAATTCTACAAGACAACCAAAGAGATTGGCATCCTAAGTTGAAATCTGCCTTATGGTTAGACATGATCACTCCAAAGAAGATCATTGGGAATTCTCCTTATGTGTTGGTATATGGTAAAGAGGCTAAGTTGTCCATTTTAACTAAATTGCCAACTTTGGACTTGGCCACTTAATATGCCCTATTTGAAGAAGGAGACCCTTTACAAATTAGGTATGCTCAACTCATGGAGTTAGAAGAACTCAGAGACAAATCCATGAAGGATTTGGAGTTCCATCAAGATTAGACAAAAATTTTTTTTGATAAAATAGCCATGATCAGAAACTTCAAAGTTGGAGATGTAGTTCTCAAATGGGATGAATTCAAATCAAAGCCTGGCAAACATACAAATTTTGAGTCCTTTTGGGGTGGACCATTTGTTATTACAGAGTGCAAGGGGCCTAATGCTTTTCAGCTATCAACTCTTGGAGGAGATGCCTTTCCTATTTCAGTTAATGGTTTCTACTTGAAGCCTTGCTTTGAGGTCAAACCTTCCTTGTAAATCTCTGTAAATATGTTTCCTATTTTTTTTCCTTTCTTTCTTGGTTAGTTTTTCCCTATTTTCCAAGAAGTGCTTGTGCACAGTTTTGTTCCTCTAGTTCCAAGTTTGTCTGTCTATCATGGTTCTATGTCCAAGTGATGACTCCTATGCCCAATGGATTGACATTAAGGCCACTGGTTTCAATGTCTAGCAGGCTGACATCCAACATAAATCACCAAAATGTTGCCCAAAAAATTCCCTACCCATCCAATTTTGGTCATAGGCTGGTTTGAACTCCATCCCAAGGTCTGCATATTTTACCCTGTTGAGCCTCTAAAATTTTCATGGCTTTGTGTCTTGTTTTCTGGCCTCTGCAATCTCTTTTATCCCCCTCGAATAAAAGTTTGAATTTGAAAAAGTAGTCGTTGGCCCCAAAAAACCCTAAAAACCCTACAACCTTTCTATTTCATAGTTGCCTTTTTGACCGTTTAAGTGATCCCTTTTCCCATGTGCGCTTTATATTTTAAAGCTCAATCGCTAGGTCACTAGAATACAAGAGCGGTTATAGTTTTTGCCAGTGACTTTGCAATTGTGTTCATAGAATCTCACAATTCTGACAGTTTAGCCCTTAGCACCCTACGACTCGGTGAGCGGTCATCTTTTATTGGCAGTCTTGGTTGCTAGTAGTCAAAGTTAGATCTATGGCTGGCACATGATCTGATGGAATATTCTGAACCCTTTAGATCATGTGACGACCATTGATCTCCATTCCAATGTAGCGCTTCAATCTATCAGCGGGTCCACTACGACGTAATCTGAGGTGTCTGAATCTTATTGGTCAATCGGCTATGATGTGGAGTTCTATCAGCGGGCCCAGTGGGCTATATTTCCTTTAAGATCTAACAACTGTCATATGATCACATGGAATATTCCAAGCCCATGTGATCATATACTAGCCATTGATTTTACCTTTTTCCAAGGCTCTGTCAGGTGGGTCCTCAAGTTTTGACGTGCTCAAATTCTATTGATTGGCTAGACAATATCTAGAATTTGTTAGTAGACCCACGGTCTTTTGCTTATGTGGCAGGTTAAAGCTCATGTGAGATCGACGATCGTCATTATACCATTGAAGCAAGATGCATGAACTTTAAGGGGGTGGTATAGTGACAACTGTCTGATGAAGATTGATGTCATGGGTCCGTGTTACCAAAAGGCACTGATGTGCTTGTTTCTGATTTATCGATGGGTGGAATAGTTGGCACTTGTTAGTGGGTCTGGTTGTTAGAGGATTTGCAGAGTTGACGAAGATCTATGGTTGTCACATGATCTGATGGAATATTCCAACCCCATCAGATCATGTGACCACTTTTCAATGTAGATTCAAAGATTCTTCTACTTGCTGAGGTGCCAATCATGCTAATGTGGTCACTTCTCATTGGTTCCAACCGATGAGTTGGCACTTGACTTTTCAAAGGGTCTCCCAACTATTACAAGGTTGATCTAGGCCGTTTGATCTATCAGGAAGGATTGATATCGATGGCTACATTTTAATCTTGGTCAAATGGCCGTTGCTTTTCAAATTTAAAATATCTTCTTGAGGGTTTCTTGCTGGTTCATTATGGTTGGTCAATTGTGTGGCTTCGGGTAGCTCAGAATTGATAGTTCCAGGATGGTTGCAGTTGGGGGAATATTGAGAAAGATCTGGTGGCCGTCTCCTATGATTTCTCAGGGTACCATGTTGATATTCTCCCGCTAAATAAATATTAAGGTGGTGCCACCTATGGCCTCCTGTACTTCAAAATACAAATCAAACCTAGACCAAATTTGAGCATTCATGGTAGGGCTGAGTTGCAAAAGGGTAGATAGGTCAAGGCGGCTTGTCTGTAGGCAGATATAGTACAGGGATGGACACACAAATATGAGATCTGATCAGTCAGGATACTTTCAAAGACACATTTATGATTGGATATGATAGAATTAGGGTTTTTGATTATTTTATGTCAAATCATATGTAACCCTAATTAGGTTTTGACTCCTACCTGCATGAAAAGGGAAATGTATATAATGTTTTTGGAGCTTTTTAGAGCTGAGAGTTGGCAATTGTAAAAGAGATTTTTTTTCTTTGAGGAGTTATCCATGGCATTCTTTCTACCCTCTGACTTTCTACAGTTTGTAACTTTCATTGGAACTTTAAATATTGCAAAGGTATTTTGTGACATTCTTTCTATCCCTATCCCTTCTTGTCTGAATTTTCTCTTATTGAATTCAGTATAAGCATGTTTTTAGTGATATCTTAGAGTTCCTGATCCTTCTTTCTTTCTGTAATTCTTGTGTATTCCTATGGATGCTTTGATTTGAATGATCTTGTGGGTATTCTTTAACCCCCTGACAGTCTGTCTCATTCCTATACCTAGTTGTAGAAGTGAATGTTTATTTGCAGACCCTTCTATGAAGTATTGATGCAAGCCTATTCAGTAACTTGTGATCTCCTAGACCTAACTTCATGCACTAACTTCATCCTCCATACTGTAATTCATACCATATTTTCAGTGTATCACCTAGTAGGATAATTTTCTTTCAGTTATTTTCCCTTTCATACACTTCTTCTATCCCTTTTCCCCTCAAATAATTTACTTTCCTATTAAAGAAGCAAATGAAGGGGAGTTGGCAATTGTAAAAGAGAATTTTCTCTCTGAGGAGTTATCCGTGGCATTGCTTCTGCCCTCTGACTTTCTATAGTTTTTAACTTTCATTGAAATTTTAGATATTGCAAAGGTATTTTGTGACATTCTTTCTGTCCCTATCCCTTCTTGTCTAAATTTTCTCTTGTTGAGTTTAGTATAAGCATGTTTTCAGTGATATCTTAGGGTTCCTGATCCCTCTTTATTTCTGCAATTCTTGTGTATTCCTATGGATGCTTTGATTTGAATGATCTTGTGGGTATTCTTCACTTGACAATCTATCTCATTCCTATACCTAGTTGCAGAAGTGAATGTTTGTTTGCATACCCTTCTATGAAGTATTGATGCAAGCCTATTCAGTAAGTTATGATCTCCTAGACCTAAGTTCATACACTAACTTCATCCTCCATACTCCAATTCATACCATATTTTCGGTGTATCACCTAGTAGGATAATTTTCTTTTAGTTATTTTTCCTTTCATGCACTCCTATCCCTTTTCCCCTCAAAGAATTTACTTTCCTATTAAAGAAGCAAATTAAAGTGATTATCCAAGAGGAACTAGCCTAGAACCTAGAGGTCTCATCTCAATTAGCATAGGTCCCACAACCTAAAGATGATTCCCATGTTATACTAGGTTATCAAGACCAAGAGAGCTTGAAACAAGGATGCCAACTTAGTGTATAATAGTCAGTACAAGCCAAAACATTAACCTAGGGTAGCCAAAAACCCTAGGTGCTCCTGCACCAAATTTTTTTATGAAGGCTAGAGCATTTAAAGTTTTACAAGGAAAAATACAAGAAGTTGATGAAAAGAGTAATAGAATATGGACTAAAAACCTCATTCCATCATCAAAAACTGAGGAAACTACATCTGTAGTTGATACCAAGCAACCTCAACCAAGCTTACAAGATGATGTACCAATAAATGTTGAGGATTAGCCTATTCACATCTTGGATACTAAGCAGCCCGAGGAGGAAACATATGCAGAAAACTTTATAATAGCTACTGATAATTTTATGGAAGGAATTTCAGAGATGTTGACTACATTAGGGGATGAAGAAATATTAATTAAAGACATAATAGGAAGTGACCCTAATGACGAGGCTAATGAAGATGAATTAATAACAGATGCTATTGATAACCTTAGAGAAGAAGAAGTAATTGAGGTAGCTTAAGCAATGGTACCAAGTAATCTACCTATACTAGTACAAGCTATTGACATAGAAATTGAGAAAAAAAATGAGGAAGCTCCACCTAAGTAAGAAATAGATACAACTAAGGACAAGGGTGAGGAGACTAGTAAGGAGACTGGGCACAATGGTGAAGCTAGACAAGGTGAAGCACCCACCAAGACCATTGATGCAACAAGAAATGTTCAAGAAACATAAACATAGACAATGGTAGACACTTCTACCATAGACACTAGGTCACAAGCCCCAACACCGTAGGTTGCAAAATCAACAACCAAAGAAAATAAGGAAGAAAAAAACCCACCAAGCCACCCAAGATAAATTCAGAGCACAAGGTTCAAGTTTCTATTGCACAATCTCCAACATCTAGTGTGCAAGATAATAAGAAGAAGATGAAATGAGGAAGTAAGTGTCCAGACACTCTTGATGAGATAATAGAAATACCAACAATATGTGACCTGAGGAAACTTGACCTCAAAGCTCTCAAGAAATATGGAGAGTTATCCACCCAAAAAGGAGCTCAACAGAAGCTGAGGCAGGAACATAAGAACACCAATGTGTTAGAGGATGTTAAGGAAATCCTAATGTAAGTTGTTCCAGATGTCAATGTAGATGAATTAGCCCCCATCATTAACCAAATTGCACTGCTCACTGATACCATCAATGGACCAACTATTGATGCCGAGAAAATCATTGAAGAGAGAGTAGAACAAAAGATTCAATACAAACTTACTGAGAAGATCAACCAAGTAGTGGCAATAACTAAAGTCAAACTTTATGAGGTAATAACTGAACTAGATAGTATCATTCAAAGAGTTATTACAATTTTGTAGAAGTTATTCACTATAGACACATTAACTACTGAGGTTAGTGAAAATATAAAGCAATTAGATGAAGATCTCAAGAATAGTGCCACTAGTCTTACAACCAAGCCTAATGTGTTTTATGAGCATTACACAAATGTTAAAAATATTCAGCAATTGAGACAAGAGTTAAGAAAGGAAGAGGACAAGATAAGAGAATAATTAACTCAGCTTCAAGTCAAGTTAATGCCCCACCTAAAGGTGATGCAAAAGTATGTGATTAAGGAAAAGGAATTAGTTGTCATCCCTGAGATTTCAATTATAGAGTGTTAGAAAGAAAAGATCCCCAAGATAACTGAGAGAGGGGGGGGGTGAATCAGTTATCTAATAATTAAACCATTTATCAACTTCAATATCAACTTCAATAGCTTTAAACCATATAATCAATGTAGTAACCAACCATAGAAAGATAATCATACATAATGACACAATAACACAAGATATGTTAACTAGGGAACCTCTTGATCAAAGAGTAAACCCCGGTGGGAATGATGCCCACAAAATGATGCACTAATATGAAAGTTCCTTGTGAAAGGATGGACCTTATTATGAGTCTTATGAAATACATTCAGTACATATGAATCTCTATTAGGATATTTTGAATCCCTGTTAAAAGATTCTAACCCTGTTAGGAGTTATGGAAGACAGAAGGACCCACTGCCCAAATAGCTTCAAGGCAATATCTCTGAACTCAATGTCCAATAGATCTTAAGATTATTCAATAGAATAATATGAAATATTTTACCTCCTTCACACTATGCCAAAACTGCACTCTCTACTACACAAGATCACAAATCCAGATCTCTGTACTTCACAAGTCTTCCTTCATCATTGAATTAGCTCTTTTCTTCACTTCATGAATACATTCACATCACAAATTTCACAATTTCATATCACAACTATTAAAATCCCATCATAACAAGGAAAAAATTCCTTCCTTTATACCACACTCAAATAATTACAAATGAGTCAGCATCCAAATACAAAATAATAATTTCAACACGCTACATCAAAATTACATAAAAACTGTCAGCTTCCAGATACAATAACTTTCCAATCGTGTGACCTAGAAGTTTTTGCTATGAACCAAATCACCACCAATGAGTCTCAAACTTCCCTTTAACTACATAGAATTATATTCCATCCTGGTTAGGAGATATCCTCCGATTACCAAAAACCGCTACTTAGGAACATTGCCAGAATACTGTTTCCACCAAAATGCTTATAATTTCCATGAATAAATAAATTTTATTTTGTGCTCTTAACCATAGGTTAGTAACACACCAAAGAAAATACCATCAATTGTGCATAACTCAATTTTCAATATAACATGTGCACAAAACAAAATTGTGCCTGCTTCTCTGCTAAACTCCAGAATATCATTGTGTTGACATCAATGACAATCATAGTCATGAATGCAACAACCACTGCTACAGAATGATTGCCAAAGGCTTTAGCATTCATTCCTAACAATCTCCCCCATTGGCATTGATAGAAACATAGATGAAAAACATCCAATGTTCCAAAAATCCAATCACTGCTGCTCAACTGCTTTGCTGCTCTTCATCAATCAAATCTTGCTTCATTTTCCTATTCAATCTCTCCAACAAATGTAGTTCCTCAATGTTTTTCATGATTGTCTCCTCCATTGACATCAATGACAGAAATTCCATCACTATGTCAAATAATAGCTCAATGTCAAAAGACACTGTTCAGAAAAAAGAATATTCACTAGAGTCCTCAATGACTCAGCTTAAGTACACATACTCCCCCATAGAGGAAGTACCAACATCCAATCCAGAAAATAGATAGGGCCATAAACCACTAGATAGATGCAACCAACTGCATCATTACTCAAAAGTAGGTTGGGGCATAACCCCAAGCATACCTCTTAGATACTCAAATGTATCCTTAGGCAAAGGCTTTGTAAATATATCTACTATCTGCTCCTTTGCGCTTATGTACTCTATTCTGACTTCTTTCTTAGCAACTTTCTCTCTTACAACATGATAATTGATCTCTATATGCTTTGTCTTAGAATGTAAAACTAGATTTCTTGACATACTAACTGTACTTGTATTGTCACAATGTATGACAATAGGCTCATCAAATTTGATTCCAATGTCCATAAATATCTGCTTCGTCCAAATTATTTGATTACAATTGTTTGTTGCTGCTACATATTCTACTTCTGCTGTACTTAGTGAGATACAATTCTTCTTTTTTCTCAACCAAGAAACTAATCTTCCTCCAAAAAAAAAGGCTCCACCACTGGTGCTTTTCTTATCATCAATGTTGCCTCCCTAATCAGCATCAGTATATGCACATAGGGTAAAATCATCATAATTTTTATACCACAATCCATAGTCCATTGTGCCTTTAAGATATCTCAAGATCCTCTTTACTGCTACATGATGTGACTCTCTAGGTTTAGCTTGAAATCTTGCTACCATTCCAACTGAATGTTGTATATCTGGTCTAGTGTGTGTCAAGTACTACAATCCACCAATCATGGATCTATACTTCTTCTACTCAATTGTTGGTGTTTCATCTTTACTAGATAGTTTATGTCCTATAACCATAGGTGTTCCAACTAGTTTACAATTCTCCATACCAAATCTTTTCAACAAATCATTCAAGTACTTTGTCTGACTTACAAAGATACCATCTTTATTTTGTGTTATCTGTAATCCCAAAAAGTATTTCATTTCTCCAATCATAGTCATTTCAAATTCTGTCTTCATTTCATCAGCAAATTTTTCACTAGCTTCATCTTCTCCTCTAAAAATAATGTCATCAACAAAAATAACCAAAACTAACAATCCATTCTTAATTTCTTTTGTGTATAAATTACTATCAGCTATTCCTTTTGTAAATCCCAATTTTAACAAAAAATTATCCAATCTAGCATCCCAAGTTCTAGGTGCTTGATTTAGTCCATACAATGCTTTCTTTAGTTTACATACCATGTCTCCTTCTTGATTCAAAGGAAAACCTTCAAGCTGCTCAATGTAGACTTCTTCTAATTCACCATTCAAAAATGTTGACTTCACATCCATCTGATACACTTTGAATTTCTTAAATGTTGCATAAGCCAAAAACATTCTTACTACTTCAAGTCTTGTCACAGGGGAAAAAGTCTCTTCATAGTCAATTCCTTCTTGCTGTGAGTATCCCTTACATACCAATCTTTCTTTGTTTCTAATTACTTCTCCTTTTTCATTCATCTTGTTCCTGAACACCCATTTAGTTCCAATCACATTTTTGTCTTTAGTTCTAGGGACCAATTCCCATGTCTTGTTCTTTTCAATCTGATCCAATTCTTCTTTCACAGGTTTAATCCAAAGTTCATCTTCACAAGCTTCATTAGTAGACTTAGGTTCAATTTGAGAAATCAAACATAAATGTACCTTCTTTCTAGTCATAACTCCTCTGTCCAAACTTCCAATCACTGGTTCAACAGGATGATGTCTTGATATATACCTGTTAGGTGTCATAGTCACTGATCTTTCTTCAACTATAGATTCTTCTCTAGATTCTTCTATGTTTTCTTCAGCATGACTTTCATTCAACAATTCACTGTCAGTCTCAAAAAAAATTTCAGTAGTTTCAATATTAGGCTGAGGGTTATTTCCTTCATCAAATTCATAATCAAGCATTCTTTCCTAAATTTTAAACTTCTCATCAACTTTTACATTTTCACTTTCAACAATAGTCTTAGTTCTCTTATTGTAACATCTATATGCTTTTCTTTTCAAAGAATATCCAAGAAAAATTCCTTCATCACTTCTAGGATCAAACTTTCCTATATCATCATCTCTCTTAATATAACATTTTCTTCCAAAAATTCTAAAATACTTAACTGAGGGTGTATGTCCAAACCACAATTCATAAGGTGTCTTGTCTTTGTCTGCTCTGATTTGTACTCTATTCATTGTATATACTATTGTATTCACTGCTTCTCTCCAAAATTTCTTTTCCAAATCACCTTCAATCAACATAGCTCTAGCTGCTTCAGTCACTGATATGTTCCTTCTTTCTGCAATACCATTTTGTTCAGGTGTTCTAGGGGCTGAAAACTGTCTCTTAATACCATTTACTTCACAAAAGGTGTTAAACTCTTTAGATGTAAATTCTCCACCTCTATCAGATCTCAAACATTTAATCCTCATTCCTGATTCATTCTCAACTTTATTCTTCATGACCTTAAACTTATCAAATGCTTCATATTTTTCTCTCAAAAATGCAATCCACATCATTCTTGTAAAATCATCAACAAGAATCATAAAATACCTTTCTCCATAGAATCCTCTAGTCCTAGTAGGACCGCTCAAGTTTGTATGAACAATCTCCAACTTTTCTGTAGATGTGAACTTCTTGCTAGGAAATGAACTCCTTTTCTACTTAGCCATCACACATTCCTTACAAATCATGTTAGCAGGCTTCATAATCTTAAGTAAATCTCTTACTGCAAGTGTAGAACTTACTTTCACAATATTATCAAATTTTATATGACAAAACCTTCTATGCCATAACCAATTGTCATCAATCTTAGTCATCAAACATGTCATCTCAGTAGGGTTCAACTAAAATACATTACCTCTAGTTCTAGATCCTATTCCAATCAGATTTCCATCTTTATCCTTTATCACACAAGTTTTCTCAGTAAACCAAACTTGATATCCTTTATCCACTAACTATCCAACACTCAAAATATTATGTTTCAATCCATCAACAAAGTAAACATCATCAGTATTAGTCTTTCCATCAAGAGTAATAGATCATATACCTTTAATCAAACAAGGTGCATTGTTACCAACTCTAACAACTTCTCCATCATAATTGTTAAACTTTATGAACTTTCCTTTATCACCAGTCATATGATGTGAACAACCACTGTCTATAATCCAATCAGCTTTCTTTTCAACTTGGGAAACTAAGGCTTTCTCTTCCTTAACATTAGATTCAAAATTTTCTTCCTTAATTGCTACAAATCCTATGTCATCAAAGTTATCATTATCACTGTCACTCAAATGTCTTTCAATTCCTACTTCAATTTCTTCATCATTTGCATAATAACATTCTTTAGATCTTCTAGACTTGAAATTATTTCTATACTTCTTAACTCTCTTAAGACACTTAGATGCAAAATGACCATATTCTTGACATGTCCAACATTTAAAGATTTTCTTACCATCTGGTTCTCTTCTCACAAGCAAGGCAATACCTTCTTCAATCTTCTTATCTTCATCAGATTTGGATCTGCTACTGCTGGCATAATCTCCATTCCCACTTTTACTTCTAGACAAAGTAGGTCTGATGCTAAGAGAACTGGATGTTGTCTCCACTCTAGGTAGTTCTCCTGATAATCTCAAATTCATCTCTGCTACTTCCAATCTTCCAAGAAGAGTCTCTCTTGAAAAGTTTGGTGTATAAGGTATCACTTGTTCAATCATTTGTGTAGTCTACCTAAATATCGGTGTCAATGTTCTCAAAATCTTCCATATTACTTCATTCTCTATCTTTTCACCTCCACAAGACTTTATTCCTGCAACAATTTATGACATCTTACCAATATAGCTTCTAACAGATTCATCTTCCATCATTCTTATGTCTTCAAATGCACAAATCCAATTATGTAACCTAGCTTTCTTTGCATGTTCATCACCTTCAAAAGTAGAATGTAAAGCTTTCCAAATATCATAAGATCTAGTTAAACCTTTTACCTGACTGTATTCATTCTCCAGAAGTGCTGATAAAAGTGCTTCTCTTGCAAGTATGTTACACATGAATAGATCTACCTCATCTTTAGAACTTGATTCAAGACTGTCTTCTTCAATTATAGTTCTCTCATTTTTTGTAATCAACCAATAGCCTGGTCCTAAACACAAGATATGTGTCTTCATCTTTTCCTTCTAGCTGTCAAAATTTACTCCATCAAACTTAGGGCTTTCTTTCCTAAAATTCACCATGGATCTCCTTAAGTTGTTAAACTTATCTTTCAAGGACCTGTCACTCTGATACCAATTGTTAGAAAGCAAAGATCCCCAAGATAACTGAGAGGAGGGGGGGTGAATCAGTTATCTGATCATTAAACCATTTATCAACTTCAATATCAACTTCAATAGCTTTAAACCATATAATCAATTGCAGTAACCAACCATAGAAAGATAATCATACACAATGATACAATAACACAAGATATGTTAACTAGGGAACCTCTTGATCAAAGAGTAAACCTCGGTGGGAATGATGCCCACAAAATGATGCACTAATATGAAAGTTCCTTGTGAAAGGATGGACCCTATTAGGATTCTTATGAAATACATTCAGTACATATGAATCTCTATTAGGAGATTTTGAATCCCTGTTAAAAGATTCTAACCCTGTTAGGAGTTATGGAAGACAGAAGGACCCACTGCCCAAACAACTTCAAGGCAAGATCTCTGAACTCACTATCCAATAGATCTTAGGATTATTCAATAGAATAATATGAAATATGTTACCTCCTTCACACTGTGCCAAAATTGCACTCTCTACTACACAAGATCACAAATTCAGATCTCTGTACTTCACAAGTCTTCCTTCATCACTGAATTAGCTCTTTTCTTCACTTCATGCATACATTCACATCACAACTTTCACAATTTCATATCACAACTATTAAAATCCCATCATAACAAGGAAAACATTCCTTCCTTTATACCACACTCAAATAATTACAAATGAGTCGGCATCCAAATACAAAATAATAATTTCAACACATTACATCAAAATTACATAGAAACTGTCAGCTTCCAGATACAATAACTTTCCAATCGTGTGACCTCAAAGTTTGCACTATGAACCACATCACCACCAATGAGTCTCAAACTTCCCTTTAACTGGGAAAAATTATATTCGATCCCGGTTAGGAGATATCCTCCGATTACCAAAAATGGCTACTCAGGAACACTGCCAGAATACTATTTCCACCAAAATGCTTATAACTTCCATGAATAAATGAATTTCTTTTTGTGCTCTTAACCATAGGTTAATAACACACCAAAGAACATACCATCAACTATTCATAACTCAATTTTCAATATAACATTTGCGCAAAACAAAACTATGCCTGCTTCTCTGCTAAACTCCAAAATATCACTGTGTTGACATCAATGACAATCATAGTCATGAATGCAACAACCACTACTATAGAATGACTGCCAAAGGCTTCAACATTCATTCCTAACATAAAGAAAATTTTTGATATGCATGCACAAGTAAACCCATAAAAATATCTTTGAGAAACTATAAGTACATTCTTTATCATTAATTTCAAAAATAGGGGAAATATATGTATATACAGTGAGAGCATGTACAAAGGGGGAGTTCACACAATTCTACATTTTTGGTTTACAATTTTTTCAAGTTCAAACTTTTATAGTCAGCATACACATATGTTTTTGATACTAATGCCAAATGGGGAGAATGTTACTCCTAAATGGATAAATATTTTTCATTAGTATTCATGTACATAGTCATTAAACATAGCAAGACAATTCAGTCGGTCATAACTATGCACTAATCACCAAGCACAGAGATTAGCGAGTACAGTAATCACTAAGTATACAAGGTTATTGAGCATCAGTAATATACCGAGACCGAGACTCAACATATATTGAGTAATCCAAAGTTACATAAAAGTTTGGAATGACACATAGTTCAAGGTAAACAACTTTTTTCTGAGCAAGAAAATGGTTTACCAAGATCGAGGTGAATATTTAATACAAATATAATCATTTTAAAATGATTGATGATTCCTATGTAATGATGATCTAGGTTAATCATTTGAACCATTGATCTTAGGTTTTCTAAGATAGTGTCAAACCCTATTAGGTCAAATCATTTTGATATAAGTATTGTAAAGATGTCATTTTGACAAAAAAAAATCATCGCATGAAGTAGCCACCATTGGGATACATCTAAAGATCTGACAGGGTTAAGATTGGAAGGATTTTGACAGAGTATTCAGTTTATCAGAAACAGTTCAATGCTACCAAGCAGTACAAAAAGACATATTTTTTACAGCAAGGTGATTTCATTATTGTACTTAATGGATCTGATATCAACAATGTAAGTTATTTTCTCATACAGATCATTTATCACTGTTACTCTCTAGTAATTGTAACAAACTTAAAATATCCCAACATAGTAGACTTAATAGTCTTTTGTAAAATCTCTTAATCGAGTGCACACTTAATTATGTTGCTGAAATCCTCTAACCAAGTAGATCTACCTAATCTTATTGTTACTCCTAATAGGGTAAGATCACCAAAAGTGATCAATCTTGTAATCCTTAACCAACAACTTTATTTCTACAAAAGTGAAGCTTTGTGGGTTCCATCCCCACCATAGTTTTTACCTTCTAACAAGGGCTTCTATGATACCAAAATACATGTGTTATGTCTATGAAGTTTCATGTATGCTTAATTGATTAGATCACATGCATTTACATTTTAGTTATGTTATTAAGTGTATGGTGAATGCAATTGATACTGTCGGATAATGAACTACATGTTTACAAGGATTTAGTTTGAAAGTTTTTAAGGGTACAGATTCACCCCTCCCCTCTCAGTACACACCTTTCCATAAACCCAACACATAAAATGTAGGCTTTCCAACTTTTAGCCTTTTTGCTTCAATCTTCAACAAGGTTCCCCACTTCTTGACCTTTTGGATAATGGCCAAATTATGATCACAATTCCTAGTAACATCTTCATCAATATTCAATTGATGTTTGTACTTGACAATCATAGATTGGATTTTCCCTTCCGGATCATAATCCCTACCATTTTCACTGTCCAATCTCAAATTACTCTTGATATACTCCTATACCTCACTTAACATATTGGAACCAATAGTGAATCCAACAAATTTCACATTATGAGGCATGTATGTGTCTTTCCTCCTTGGAAATATAACCTCCTTCTCTAACCATAACTACTGAAATATGAATTCCAGAAACCCTATCCTTTCTAATACATGAACATGCAATTTATGAGGTTGTTCTCTACACCCATAGATCTTGATCAAGGTATATTTAGGTTTTGCAAATCCAATCCCCAAAGTTATGGGGATACTCCTTAGTAAAATATTCCCTTGGTCTAAGCATAACTTTGATTTTTCATGGGACCCTTTCCTTCTGTTGTCCCACTAACCTGAAAGTCCACATCACAAAAACATCCTAGATTTTGTTGAAGTCATAGTCTTTGTTGTTTCTATCCCAATCTCTACACCATAGCTAGACTAGAAATTTATTTCCTTGTCCATCATTTGTAGTCAACTTCAATGAATACCTAAATTCTAAAATATTCTAGTATAGAATCAAATGTAATAACAAAGAATATTTTTTTAATGATCATGTGGTCTTCCAATTCACCAGTTGTTGATGTAATAACCTCTAAATCTCTGTAGAAAAATCAAACACTAGGTAGAAATTAGGGTTCTAAATTCTCATTGACATGTACATGAAGTCAAGAGGCATTTTTGACTTGGCATCTTGTTCACATAATTGATCCCATGCAAAGTAAGTGTTCTGGAGAAAACCCTTAAAGTTACTTGTCAAATGTGGGCCTTTGTTGTCCACTGGAATCACCCTATTTCTAACACCTCTCTTCATGAAGTATGAAACTTCCCTAAAACATGTCACTCTCACCACTAGTACATTTGAATTTAATTTTTGACAAACATTTCCGATGGAGCATTAAAATGGTTTTGCTTGGTCAGATTATAGAAGGAAAAATTTAAATTTTTTTAATCCATTCCCGTTTTGGTTAGAATTACGACGACCAAGATATTTCATCATAATTGAGATGAACATAGGCATAGCTTAAAAAAAAAGGTTTCATTTCAATTCATTATGTTACATGACAAAGAAGAGCTAAAGGAGGGCACGAATTCCAATTATCAGCAACGATACATTCAGATTGCAAATTTTTTTTAGACTTACACCAAATCAAGTTGGCATCTATGAATCCTTTATAATCTGATAATATTATTTCCTTCAGCCAAACTTGGGATGGTCATTGATGTTGGCCACCTGGGTTTTTCAATTTCCAAAGTTCCTTGACATTGATTTACTCATCTCCTGCAAGAATCTTAGACTTTCACCCCTTAGTCTTCAACACTAAATGTGTCACTCTAATGCTAAACATACATGATAATTTCCTATATTGTGCATCTTTGAATATAAAAATCCCTATTTGTGAGCAATTATTTTCTTTAGTTTATGATGTGAAGTGGCCCACGCAGGAGACACTATTACTCTTGTTCATTGGTTTTTCCCCCTCCCCTCCCTTGGAATCTGCAAAGAAATGGTTACGGGTGTTCTCATTCTATTTGTCTTGTGTTTAGCCATTAAACTATATGTCCATTTGCAACAATATGGGTTAGGAAGTAGAGTTATTTTTCAATTTGAGTAACCCAATTAGGGTTTCAAACCCTTGTATAGTTTCTTTGTTTCATATGAGATGAATAAATTGCATATGGATTTGGTGTGACAAACCTAGAAAATAAAATTGTTAGGGTTTAAACATGGATATGGAGGCTCACTTGTATGTTTGCAATATAGGAGAATAACCTTTTCATCAAGATGGTCAACTTGTCACAAAATAAAAGCCTCTAAAGCAAGCTATTTTGACATTTTAAAAAATGTATAACGTGAAACCTTGTAGATCCCTTAAAATAAGTACCTTAAAAACATGTCCAATCTGACAAGGAAGGCAAAAACATATCATCAACCACCATGTGAAATTAGATATACAAAGACTTAACAAATGTATATAAACCAACATCCAATCATCATCTAGATGCGCACTTTCCACTAAGATCACACAATCTATGAATGTTGAGATACATTTTGAAAACCATCTAATTCACTCAGACAATATCTTACCAACTCAAGCACTCAATAACACAAATCCTCAATAAAAAAATTCATTAACAATGCACAAATGTAACCTGAATCTTATTCTAAATCAATAATTAAACTTTGTAGCTACAAATCTATAACATCATCACAACCTCAAATCTGTGGTAAAAAATAATTCTCTAGGACTTGTCAAGAAGGTTGGAAAACACAAAGTTATTGGTGAGTGACATTTCTAAACACATCTTGGAAAACATCAACAAAATTAATAGTAAATGCATATCCAATCCCAATACTAACCATACGTCATCCATATTATATAATTTTCTCTCAAAAAATAATCTTCAAGTGAATAACCTATTAGGTGCACAAATGAATGTCATTGCCAATGTAAATAATTCAATTACTCAACAAGTATCAACAACCATGAGTCATATGACCAACCACTAATCTATATTGAAATCAAATATACAACCACTAACAACAAATGCATACACACTAATATGCAGTCATCATCTAGATCCAAAACAAGTGCATACTACTACAAACACATCGATAATTCATAAATGGAGAACAAACGTAATTTTGAATCAATAATATAATTGTACTAGCTATTAATTTACAAAATCATTGTGATACCAAATCTTTATGAAAATTTTTGACCCTCTAGACCATAACAAGAAGGCATCCAAAACTTTGGAAAACATAAAAAAAAATTCAAATCAATAAAAGTGGGTTTTGAAGTGCTTGAATTCTACAATAAACTAGCCCATTGGAAAACAAGACAATTACCATGAGAAATGAGGCAAACATAGGAAACAAGGGTCCCAAACCTATTACAAAGCAAGCCCATGAGCAAAGAAGAAAAACAACACAAGTGTAAAACAACCCCTTCCTAAATGAAAGTAGACATAATTGTAGCCAAATATAGATCACAAAAAAATATTATATAAAATGAGAGAGAACCTAAAGACCCCAATTAAAAAATGTTGGACCAAACCCTATTTAACCTAGTCTCTGCTTTAGTATAAATTTAGAGACAAATTTGATATTCTTCTTCCACCTTTGTATTTTTGTCTAGGAGATATTATCTTCCTAGTTAGATCAAGGAGAAGTATGTGGGGGTTTCCCCATTGAGGGTATATCCATGGGTCTAATAGGAACAAATAAATGTTGAGTTTGAGAAGCCAAACATTGAAAAAACTTCTCATGAGTCAAACTGTTCAAGATAAATACATTAGGGTGGCATACAATGTAAAGAAAGTGACTGTATTTTGGAAAATAAGAGAAATGTAGAATTAAAATATCATTTTATTTCTTAGAAACTTGTATATGTTTTTTCTCTACTAAAGGAGATGGTATACTACTCCATGGGGGTGGTCATCTATGTAGTCACTAGTAAAGGAGATGGCCCTACCAATGGATTAGGAGGTGGAGCTGATGTAGGCAATGTTGGTTCAGTCACAAGTGCTCTTCCTCTTTTTTCCCTAGAGGAAACAAGAAGAACAAAGGATACCCTCAAAGGCTAAGGATAAAGTGCCAAAGGAGATGGTGTGGTCTTAGGAGACCTTTTACCCTTGCTAAACTGCATAATTTTATCCCCTCCCTCTCCTTTCTTTTCGAAACACAATCCTACGAGAAATTCACATCAGGATTGAGTTCTCATAATAAATTCAAAACCCTTCCCCATATTTCACAATCTTGCAAAAATCCCAAAGCCCAAACCTAATTCTACCCCTTCCCCCTTGGCTGGTGGGATCACAATCCCGTCGAGCCTGACTACGTTCTTTCCCATCCCATGTTTGCAGGATCGCTAAGAATTTTTCTAAAAGCTACACAATAAATGAAAAATATGAAATCAAAGACACATATTTTTTAACCCTACATGTCTATCCTCCACCCGGTGCTACCTCAGGCTCCGCACCATGTCCATCTAGTGCCTTGGTCGCCCTCTATGTGCCATTGTGCTCAACTTCTCTCAAATACTAAAATCACTCAGACTCTGTGTTCAGAAGGCTAAAATGTGAAAATGAGCTCCCTTTTGGCTCTCCTACTCTTATAAGGCCCCCTCTTAGGAATCCCTTTCTCCCATCTTGAACCCCAAAGAACCTTTTCTTGCCCAAATTTCTTCCCAGGCCCTTTATCTCACCTCCTTATCACACTTTGCACCTTGATTGCACCCCTTTCTCCTCAACCCCACTAGGGAAAACTTTATTTTCAAGACACCACCTGTGACCCTTATTCTTTTCCAATCAGGCCCCCTCTTGAGGGGGCATCACCTAATCTAACCAATGTCCTTTTCCCATAGTTTGGGGAATGTTTTTTCCCTTTATTCTTTGCATCGTCAAAATTTTTAACATCTTCAAAATAGCGTTATTTAAACACTATTTCAAAGGGGTAAAATGTAGACACCTAAATCTAATTACATAAATTTCTAATCACATTTAGTTCTCTCCTAGTTCATTATTGATTAAAATTTATTATTTAATTAATACATGCCATCCCCTTAATTAATTATTGTCCAATTAATCTAATGGTAATCCATATCATTTAATTAATTAAATCCCCCTTCTTCTATTAATTTAAATAAATGCAATTTTCTTATTTGAGTTAATTCTTAAATTCCTCTTTCCCCCTCTTGATTAAAAAAACTCTATTTAATCAATTTGAGCATATGGCTCCTAACTTTAATCCCTAATCTAACCTCATCCAACTACCTAACCCATAGTTCTAATTCCACCCAACCCATTCACTCATACTAACCTTTCTTAATTAGTTAATTAACATTCATTAACTAATTATTGATGAAGGGTGCTCCCCTTAATACCACAAACACATAACAGAAACAAAGAAACAACAATTTGCAGGAACAAAAATTGGGCTTCTTATTATCTACACAAGTGTGGAATTAAAAAAATTTAGAATTACAATATGCAAAGCCACATGTGCATTTTCCATACAATGTTCTGTATGACAAAGTCTCAAATCATTACCCAGAACTACCTTAGACAACACTATGGGCCTTCCTTATATAGGCAATTTCCACCGTGTGAGAAGGTTCTAGAAATTTTAGCACTTAAGACCAACCAACCCTAGAATTATTTTATTTTTCATTTTATTACATCGGAGTCGGATCAAAACAACTTTCGGAACTCAAAAAGAAATTTTTAAGGAAATTCATGTTTTTCTATTTCAGGTGACCCAACTTCCAAAGACCATAAGTCATCGCCCATTGACCCAATTGTCTATTATAACCCCATTTCAGAAAGGGCATGAAGTTCTCTATAATGCCTAACTCACACAAGTTCTAGTTCGCCAAACTTTTGACCTCATTCAGGGCCTCTAAAGCCTTCAAAACTAAGTTCAAAGTTTCTGTACCCTGCTACCAATATAAAAACAATTCAATATCTTCAAAACTAGACTTGATCTGGTAATAAAAATTTACTGGTAGGATGATATGGCCAAAATGAACCTCCAAGGAAGAAAATAGACCATTCTGAGCTCAAATGAAAATCTTACTAAAAATAGTAAATTTCCAAAAATAGAAGCTCTGCACAAGATAGCCCTTATTGACAAGAAACTAGAAATATTTTTGGGTGATGCAAGATTGCTCTTACACCTAGGATGCTTCTGCATCAATTATCCCCTCCACTCATTCTCTCTCCTCCCATCACATCCTGCTAATTCTCCCACTTTCCCTCTAATCCAAGCCTAATCACCAACTAAACACTTGCACAATCTTAATCATGATGAGGATTAAGAAACCCTAACACCCTCCAAAGTCACTCATGTCTTGTCAACTCCAATCCCAACCTCTATCCAACTTGTCAACCTTAAATGCTCTTACACATCCCTTACACCTTTGTTCCCCATTCCCACTTCCCAAAATAGACACATTCCTCCAAACTTGACCTTTGGCATATGAGACAAATGTGCCTTTATGGCATGTCCTCCCAAACCCTAATCCCTCTCAATCTCTCTCCTTGTGACACTTGTCACAAGGTTGTGAGTTTGAGAAAGCACAATCCATTTTCTTCCCTCAAATACATCTTGGCCCTTCCTCAAGTTTGCATCTCAACCATCCATTTCACCTCCTCTTTTCCTATAAATTGAACCATCTTCCCTTCACAAATCATCCACCATTTGAAGAAAATTCATCATGCCCTTTTAAAGAACAAACCTATGAATCATAGCCTTATAATGCCAAAATTACTCTAAATCCTTGAAACTTGAGCATACTTTGAGCACACATCCAATCTATTGGACAAATATAAACATCAAGGCAGCTCTTTGGGGTGTTCACTTTGGTTTTCATTCTCATTTCATTTTCTTTCTTTTGTCTAATCATAGATGTTGTCTTGAACTTGTTTATTGAATGTTTAGCTTGTCTTTATATTCCTAACACACATTCTAAAATTGCTAATTGCTCAACTCTATCTTTGACTATACTCGGGTGGACTAAATCTATCTTCCTTAGGTACTCAGATCATCATGATTTTTTCCTCTCATGGGTGCTTCCTATAGGTTTATTACTACCAATTGCACGATAATATCTCTATGTTGGGCTTCTATTTCTACTAGGAGTTGGGATAGTTTTTCTTGGTTCACAACCTTAGCCTCCTCTATTTCGTTTCTATCTTGTATTTAATTTTTAGATATAATTACTTCCCCATATAAGTGCCTCTTCTTAGCTTTCTCTATACTATAGGTGAAATTCATGCATGAGGAGATGGTGTTTTCTAATTCTACACTTCATCCTTCCTCAATAATTTTCCCCTTTTTCCTTCATTTGAGTTGTTAGATTTTCATTTTTGATTGTTTCGTATTATCCATTGAGATCAATATTGAATTTGATCTTTGGAGAATTTTTGTGCCTTTTGTCTCTACCTTCTTTCATGCTAGAACAACTAGTAATACGTTGCCCTAAAATACATTTTCCACCATATTCCTCCATGTCAACTTCAATTATCTTGAACCATTTTCCTTTTTTGGTGATGATTTCAAGGCTATTTAAATATTTTAGATTCATATTCATGTCTACCAAGATTTTTATCTTTGATCTTGGCTTGCCAAAGAAGAAAAATTCAACTCTTGTGAAAGAACCTAGGGCTTCTCTTACTTTCTCCAAAGCTTCTAGGTTCCAGTATTCAATGAGGAGGTTTTCTAATCTCAACCATTTTTGAAATATTCTTGGGGTGCATGTTTATAAGGATCAGAATTAGGTTACAAATATATACAGTAGAAGCTAAATCCTTTGAAAAAAGGGGTTTCCTAAATTTAATTTTATTGTTTAAAAGCAATGTTTTGATGCAATCAATAAGGTAGAAGCCTTCAAGGAGAGATCACATGCTTACCCATCCTTGGAATTGTTTCGACCACCAATTGATGATCCTCTCTATGGGGTTATCTACTCCACTCCATTTGACGAAGGAGCGAAAGTCCTTGAAATGATCCCAAATCAGATTGAGGATCATTGTGGAAATGACAAATGCGTTTCTTTTTCCATTCCTTGGTGCTTTCTAATTTCCTTTGTCTAACTTTTTTCCTTTGTGCAATTTTTTGTATTTCCATTCCAAGATTTAGCCCATGCCTAGTCATAATTACTAGGGTTTCTTCTTCTCTAGGGATGATTTTCAATTTCTTTCACACTTGTGTTTGAGGTCTATCCTCCCCTATTGCCTAGTGGTATTATATTTTCCCCAATGGCAAATAGGGGAATGCCCATGTCATTTGATCTGTCTGAATCAATCTTAGACTTTTCTTACCACATGGATCCTACCTTATAATTCCACCTGAGTTGGAGGTTTTACCACATTTTCTTGTGAGGACTCTACCTTTTTCTTGCCAACTATGCTTTCATGTTCGCTTCATGAAAGTATTTTTTCATCTAATATAAGATAAATTAAATGGTGCAAACAAAGACTGAAATTTTCAATATTTTTTATTGAAAACATTATATAATTAACATTACAATATAATTATAGAAAAAATATTATAATATATAGTATAAAGTCAACCAAAAAACCTAGGGGTCATCCTCCTAAGGGTAAGAAAATCCAAGAGGAGATTGTTGCACGAGTTCAATCAGTCATTTCCTTTTCTAAGATTCTGAGGAAGTCTAAGGAGGGGGATACAACTTCAATAGCCAAACAAATGAAGTAGGGGAGGAGAGCAGTAGGATATCCAAAGTGCCAATGAGGATTATATCCTAGAATTTTAGAGGCTTAAATGCCTCTAACAAGGCCCGTCTCATTAAGGATCAGATCTTGGTGAGTCGAGCATATGTAGTTCTATTGCAGGAAACAAAAATGTCTCTGGATAAGGGGGAGGATCATTTTAAATCTTGGTAGGAATAGGATTTCATTCATACTCCTTTTGCGGGGGCTTTAGGTGGCATGGACATCCTTTGGAAGACTTCAAACTATAAAATTCAAATAGTTGCAGCTGGGGTAAATTGGATATTGTCAGAGGTAGCAATCTTTTCTTTTTCTTTCTATATTCTGAATGTCTATGGTCCAGTCTTAGTCTCTTCTAAACAAAGGTTATGGGGTCAGTTATCCCAAGTTATTCTTAACCTTGGAGATTCTAAAATAATTATTGGTGGGGATTTCAATGCAACTTTGGGTGATGCAAAAAAAATGGGGGGAGCTGGAACATCTTTTAAAGTCACACAGGACTTTAAAAATTTTGTTGAAGGATTAGCTTTATTTGATTGTCTTCCTCATAACAGACTTATAACATGGTCTAACAGGAGGAAAGGTTCCTCATTTGTGGGAGCCAGGCTAGACTGATTCCTCCTTAACCCAATATGGATCCTCTCTCAAGGGTGGTGCACTTCATCCATTCTCACCCTCTCTAGATCTAATCATTTTACAATCTCTCTTGATGTTAAACTAGCCTCAAACAAATTCAAACCCAAATCCTACTTTAAGATTGAGAGGGTGTGGTTTCGAGATAAGAATTTATTTTCCTTACTTTCTTTATGGTGATCAGAATTTCCTCAATAGGAGGGTTATAAAATGTTTCAGCTCTTCAAAAAATTAGCTTTTTTGAAAACAAAGATCAAGGATTGGAATCATCATTGCTTTGGTAGTATCTTTGCAGAAAAAGCTTCTATTTAGGGTCAGTTAGAGGATTGGAATGATCATATCATTCATCATGGGCTTTCATAGTAGGTTTATGAGATCCAAAAAGATTTAAAAGATAGGCTTGAGGAGGTCCTTCTTAGGGAGGAAGCATACTAGAGGCAGTGATCTAGAGAACTCTAGCTTAGTGAGGGGGATAGAAATATGAGTTTTTTTCACAACTTGGCTAAAATCATGAGACAAAAAAATGCCATTTTTCAGATTAAAGATGCTAATGGAAATTTGTTGAATACCAAAGAGGACATTTAGAATGAGGTTGTTCATTTTTTCCAAGACTTCTTGGCCAAGCCGGTGGATGTCAAGGATGATCCCTCTCAACCTGATCCCCTTCATTTCATTCCCTCTTTGGTCTCATAAGAGGATAATGCTCAGTTATTACAACTATTTACTTTGAAGGAAATTAAAGAAGTAGTCTTTTCTATGGGAGCTGAGAAGGGCTCCAGGCTTGGATGGCCTTACTTCGCTTTTCTTCCAAAAGTGTTGGGATTTCATGGGTCTAGATATTCTCCAAGCAGCTGAGGAATCAAGGATCCACTCATGTATGTTTAAACCTTTTAACAATACTTTCCTCACCCTCATTCTGAAATGCTCTTCTCTCGCCACCTTCGCAGATTTCAGACCAATTTCATTGTGCAACATTATTTACAAAATCATTACCAAATCTATCACATTGTGGCTAGGGAAGATTATCCCTAAGATTATTTCAGATCAGCAAGGGGGTTTTGTTATGGGAAATGATATGATCGAAGGGGCTTTAATTGCACACAAAGTCCTATATTTAGTTAAAACTCAAGGACTTAATCAATAGTTCTCAAGCTAGATATGACGAAGCCATATGATAGGGTTAGTTGGTCATTTCTTCAGATGATTATGAGTAAGATGGGGTTTCATAGAAAATGGATTCTTGCATGTGTCCAAGGGGCCAAATTCTCTATTCTAATCAATGGCTCTCGTTGTGGTTTTTTCCCGGCTTCTCAAGGAGTTAGACAGTGAGACTCTCTTTCTCCCTTTCTATTCATTAGCATGGCAGAGGGTCTGAGTAGATTGATTAATTTTAAGAACTCCCAAGGTTTATGGGCTGGTATTTCTCTTCATCAATCTAACATTTCAGTTACCCACACCTTATTTGCAGATGACTCATTGTTGTTTGGTTATAGTTCCATATCTGAAGCAAGGGTAGTTAGGGATACTTTGGAAGAATATTGTTCTTTGTCAGGTCAGAAGGTTAGCATCTCAAAGTCCAAATTCTTTTTCTTCAACACTCCTCTGAGGATTCAGGTAGCAATTGGAGACTTGTTGGGTTTTTAAATTGCTCTAGCCCCTAGCACATATCTGGGTATTCCATTCTTCCAAGGGTCATGTAAAGCATCTTTCTAGGAAAAGATTTACAAGGAAATAGCTGATAGGATTTCCACTTGGAAGGCTAGGTGGTTGTCTTTTGTGAGCAGAATTCTACTTGTCAAATCAATCTTATCTTCAATCCCAAACTATATCATGTCAATATTATTGGCCCCCGGGTCTATTATGGATAGAATCAAAAAACTTATTAAGGATTTCATCTGGAGAGGAAACATGGAAAAATCCTCGAAGATCCCCCTTGTGGCTTGGTACAAGATGACCTGCCCCAAAGATTGTGGAGTCCTAGGCTTGCACAGCTTATATGAAAGAAATATCAGTCTCGGGGCCAAATTATATTGGAAACTTTATGAAAATCCATCCTCACTTTGGTCCAGGATCATTAGACTTAAGTATTTGGACTTGGATGATCCTACTTAGATATTCACCATCAAGGATCCTCCACCTGGCTCGGCAATGTGGAATTTTGTGATCAAATGTAGGCAAATTATTCTACCTAAATTATCTTGGATTGTACACTCAGGGAATCAAGCTAACTTCTAGAAGGACTCATGGAATGGCCTCCCTCCCATTTCTACTTCCTCTACCATTACACCTTTAACTATTCAGGTCTTAAAATCAAGATGGGGTTCCAAGGTGAAAGATTATATCTCCCTAACCTTGTCTAGAAATGGTCTCAGTTCAGGTTGGAAGGATTTGTCTCAAGTGGGTCTTCCCAAAGACCAGTCAAAGGCCCTCCAAGATATCCTTCTTCAGAGGCCTCTACTTCTTAATCTTGAGCTGGATAGGCTCATTTGGTCCCTTTCTTTGGATGGGAGATATTCGGTAAAGCTCAAATATATTCAAATATCAAATAAGCCCCAATCCCTTAACAAGCATATTTTTGGATTTTGTTGGCATACTATTGTCCTTCCCAAGGCTGGTTCTTTTCTATGGTTGGAAATCCATAAGTGTGTTCTAACAGGGGACCACCTTCAAAGATTGGGTATTGCAGCAAATTTTAATTGTGTGCTATGTGAATCCCAATTGGAAGACCCTAACCACCTTCTAGTATCTTGTCTCTTTGCCCAACAAATTTGGCACTTGATTCTGAATAGAATGGGTTGGCATGGTCCTCTTCCAGCTAGTTTGATGGACCTTCTCAATCAATGGCCCCTTCCTAGTTCAAACTGCCTTTTTGCACAAATTTGGAGAGTGATCCTAGTGGTGGCTACATGGTCTATTTGGTGGGAAAGAAATAAAAGAATCTTTTGAAAGGATAAGAGTTCAGCTCAATAGGCGTGTGGGGTGGTGGATAAATCAATCTTAGAAATGGTGAATGCATACACTTTGAGATCAAAGTCAATATCCTCTCTTTTTTCTTCTCAGGATTCAAAAATTTTAAACTCTTGGCCCTTGATTGTTATCTCGTTTAATGGGGTCTTGTTAGGGAAAGTATCAAATAAAGAGAAAAGAAAATATGTTAAGTGGATTCCTCTAGAGGAGTCCTTTGTAAAGTTAAATTTTGATGGCACTTCTAGAGGCAACCTAGGCATTTTGGGTGCGGGGTGTGTTTTTAGGGATTCAAACTTGACCCTCATTGGAGCTAGAAGCTCAAGAATTCGTTTTGGTTCAAACAACATTGCTGAGGCTAGGGCTTTGCTCATGGGCACTCCTATGGCTATATCATTAGGGGTTAAGAAGATCCACATAGAAGGGGATTCTCAAATTATCACCTCGGCTCTCAACAAATTCTTAGTCTCCAGTTGGAAAATTCAATACATCATCAAGGAAGTCTAGGCCCTCCTCCCATCCTTTGAGGAATTTGTGGTATCTCATTGCTTCAGGGAAGCAAACGGCTTGGCAGATTGGTTGGTGAATAAGGGTGTAGATCTCCCCTTGGGAGACATTCATTGGTAGGAAGATTGCCTTATCACATCCCTGATAAACTCAAATGGGGAATCCTGGTTCCTTAAGGAAGTACAACCAGGATAGGGGCAAGTACCAGGCTGAAATCATTAATTAACAAGTTGTGTACTCTGTGGGTTTGTGAGAAGTGGTGTTATATCTTTTGACGGTTGGGTGGTCTTTTCACATCCCCTCACATGAGTGAAGTTTATTGTCAAGGGGTTGCTCATGCTTAGTTGGTGTACGTTATTTCTCTAAGTTTCTGTGCAAACTTAATTTGGAAATATCATTTTTGGCTTAAAGTACAGATTGATATCTATTGCACAAGGCATGACATTGGGGGATGTCATCACCCTCTATGTTTATCGACCTATTTCATGGGCATTGCTTCATCCCTTCTTCCTCCACATTTCAAGATGTGAATTTCTTTGTGTCTCCACTATTTTTGACATTTGCGGGCCATGTCAACCATGGAATATAGGGCGCTTAACCTACGTATCAGCATGCCAATATATCAGTGGGAGTGCCCAACAACTGGGATTACCTCCAGTGTCATTTTAGGGTGGTTTTCAAGCCACTGCCTATAGAATTTGTCTCAGTGGTTTAGTAGATTATCGGGGACTATGTGTTGGTTCCCTCTTCTCCTAGGTGTATCTTTCACTTGTAGATTTTATCAATTTTTTTGTCTAATTTTTATGATGTTCTCCAAGATTATGTTCAATTTATGCATGTGATTTCAAAGCTGGTTTGGGAAGATTTTTCATCCTCGAAGGACATTCACAATGCGGTGGCGCATTACAATCTTAGGGCCTCACCGATGTGGGTGGGAGGGATCTTCTCCCCTTCCTATTTAGAGAATGATGTTGGGATTATCAAGATGTTTAACACATTCAAAATTAGCATTTCTCATAGGGACAGGCCGGGTTTCAGTTCTACTATGGCCTCTTTGGTGGATTTTATCCCGGTCTCAGTCTGGGTGCACGCGTTCAATGTCTTTGACTCCTACCTGGTGCTTTTGGCCTTTTCTCGCAATGATGGCTTGGTTGGCTCCTCTTCGCATGGGCATGTGGCTCTGGGTGTTCCTTTAGCTTCATTAGAAGACATGGCTTTGGCCTCTCCCTCTTCCAGTTGTAGGTACCCCTGTCATAATCAGGGTTTTCATTAAATGTTTCACTAGCTCCCCATGATATTTTGGGTTTTTGTTTCGAAGATGGGTTGGGTGGTGTAGTAAACATTTGTATATATGCCTTCGATGGATTTTTTGTGCACGCCCTTCATATTGTAAGCCTTTTGGCATGGAGATATATGTTTTGTATGCTTATGGGCTTGGGCTCAGGGTCTCCATATTTTGGATTATTTTGTCTGTAAGCTTCTGGCAATTTCAGATTTCGGGGTGATATCTAGTTTTGTATGATTGTCAAAATTTGTATATATTGGCTACGAAGGGAGGTTTTCTTCCTACTTCTTTCCTCCTGGAGCCCCACCAAAGTAGTTAGTTATTAATAAAATATAATGGCCTTGTCCATTTTTATAAAAAAAAATATATTTAAAAAATCTTGATAGTAAAATTCTACAAGCTAATTCCATCCTCAGTTCTTAACAAAATCACATGTCGGCACTAAGATTAATTTAGTTCTATGAATACACTGTACAAGATATAGAGGTATATATGTATCCACATTGCGTGGGCTAAAATAGCTTCTCCCCTCATGTGAATATACTTATAGTTGAGGATATGTAAACACTATTCAACTTTCACATTCACATTGTTGTTTGCAAATAACCTTTGATCGCAGAAAATTTTTCTCATAGAAAAAATGGTGGCCAAAAGTGATGCCAATCATTATGGATGCCAGCCCTTGATTGGTAAGGACTAACATTTTGATGAACTACAATTGATTGAATACCTAAATGACTTGAAGATCAATGATTAGAGATCGCTAAGTTACTAAAATGATATGTAAGATAATTAAATTAGTCATTATGTTTTCATTGATGTCAACTAGTTCTAACAGTACTTATCATGTAAGTTACAAACATCTAAACATCTATAAAAAGAGAGAAAAGATGAAGAATTGAGATCTCTACATGGAGAAAGATGAATATGACAGATGAGGATAAGGAATACTTTGGGTAACTTGTTGATGAGTCTATGATTTCATATTGTTGACTTGATTATGTTGCATTAATCTATTATGAAGAAGGATTAAAAATTGTACAAGATAATGTGGTTGGTAAATGAAGACTTTAGTATACACTGAGCCAGTGTAGTGTATACCGAACAACATTATTAACCGAGCTCATATTCGCCGATGCATTTCTTTGTTAACCAAGTGTGGATGAAATTATTAAATGCTTAGTTTAGCCAACAGAAAATGATGAGCTAGAAATTGTTATGATTTCAAGATTGAGGATAAAGTTTGTTATGAGATCCACGGATGACAAAATTTGAAGAAGATCTAAAAGATGGAATTGAAATGTGTTATTGACACAACTACCAAGGAAAGTTTAAGAGGTAAAATCAATGAAGGGGAATAAGCAGTAAAATTTGATGGTTGATATAAAAATGGTTTATCTATCTATATAAGAGATATGAGTTCCTTTATTGAAACATGCTAGAAGAAAGAAGATTGTAGAGATTTTGCATGAATATAGTTTCATGCATGCCTGATCAGACTGGTTGAAGGAGAACTGAGCTACAGAATAGTACTGAGTGTCAGAGAGCTATTATCGAGTGAAAGTAAGTTAAGGAAGTGAATTGAAATATTGATTAAAGGATTTTTATGGGCTTAGAATAGATCTAAACATCTACAAATTGATTTTTATTGTAATCAAATCAACTATTGTTTCAATTTAACAATTGATATAGAAAATCTCATAATTGAGTGGACTTAACTGTCTTATGTTATGCCCCTATGTCATTCAAGGAATGTACATTATTATCTTATTGACCCCATAGTGAATGATGGTCGAAAGTTAACTGTTAGTCTTAAATCCTCTAACAAGGTCACACCAAACAGTGTGTTTGTAACCTTTAACAGGGTTGGCTCTTCACCAAGCTCACTTTAAAGGAGTGAAAATTATTTTGGGTTACTGGTCCCAAGTGGTTTTTCCCTTAGCAAGGTTTCCATGTTAAATCATTGTGTTATGTGTTTATGTGATGATTATTTTATTGTCATACTTTACATACTGAATATTTGATTTGGTCAGTAATCACAGTGAGTTAATTAACTGGTAATCGGTAAAAGGCACAAATAGTTTAATAGTTTATGTTACTAAGCTGTAGAATTTGTTGAAATTGTTTTGAGTGTTACATCTTTGTATTTGGAACTATATGATAACTGATCTAACTGATTCACCCCCCTCCCCCCCCCCCCTCTCAGTTGTTCTAACAATTGGTATCAAAGCACATTGTTTTCTTGGAACACATTTTTAAGGACTTCAGCAAAAAGATTACAAGATGTATAAGAGGGAAGTGTTGAAGTTGAATAAGGACAATTTTACTATATGTAAAAGCCACATGAGACTTCACATATCTAGAATTGGTGATTCTACTATAACTTTACTGGACAATGGCTACATGCAACCATCAACTAGACCTTTAACTCTTGATCAATTGAGAGACCGACATGAACACAACATTACTATGATAGAGATTAATGCTACTCTATCTGATGCTAAATTTGAGGATGTCAAGACTTGCACTACTACAAAGAAAATGTGGGATAAAATTTCTCTAGTCCATGGTGGTGATGCAAATGTAAAGAGAGCTAGAGCTGAAAGCTTAAGAGGCAGGTTTGATGATATGAAAATAAAGGAAGGAGAAAACATAATACAGTACTCAAATTGTATCAAAGAGGTAGTCAATGCTATCCAAGGAGCTCGTAGTGTCATTGATGATGATACAGTGGTAAGTAAGATTCTAAGAACCTTGTTTCCTGCTTATGCAATCAGAATATCTGCTATACATGAAATGAGGTTTGCACCTGGCAACACTCTTACTCTTGATAGTCTGATTGGTAAGCTAACAACCTTTGAGTTGAACAATTTTGATAATAGTGTTGTACCATCTATTGAGTCTGCTTTTATGTCTTCTCTGAAGATCGGTAAATCTAGTAGTAGACATAATATAAGGAATGATGGTGATAGTAATATTGATGATGAGCTTGATAAACTTAAAGCTCTTATGGCCTGGAGACTGCCTAAAGGTAAAGGTAGATATAAGGGAAAATTACCTTTATATTATTTTAATTGTAAAGAAGGTGGCCATATTGCTGCTAGATGCCCAAACATGAAAGAGGAAGATAAAGACAAAGACCGATCAGGTAATGGAAGCTATGGAAGAAGAAACAATAGAGGTTACTGACACTACAACATAAATAACCAAGATCACAAAGATAAGGGCAAAAAGGCATGTTATTTGGTTGAAGATGAGGACACCGACACTGACATTGGTGATGATGTTGGGGTAGTGTTTGTTGCAATGAAAGATAATTATGAAGAGGAGGAAAGGTATGTAGAAACAACACTCATTTCTAAAGTTAGTAAAAATGATACTTGGATCATTGATAGTGGTTGTACACATCACATGAGTGGTGATGAAGATAAGTTTGATCATCTTGAGCATTATAATGGAGGATCAGTAAAAATGGATAATGATACACCTTGCATGGTTAAAAGAAAAGGATCTTTATTGATAAATGATAAAATCAAATGTGATAATGCTTATTGGGTAAAAGGACTAAATTAAAATTTTCTAAGTGTAGCACATCTTAACAACTTAGGTCACCGAGTGGCATTTGAAAGAAAGAAGGTGAGAATATATGATGAAAGTAGAAAGCTTGTCAGAATAGGAGGACAATCTAAAGGTAACTTATTTTATCTTGACAATGCTAAGACTTCTTGTTTACTGGTGAAAAATGAAGATGTATGGTTATGGCATAAAAGTTTATGTCATGTAAATTTTGATAACATGATTAAGATTAGTAGAAAAAGAAAAGTTAGAGGACTGCCTAGCCTAACTAAACCTGATCATGTTATGTGTCATGAATGTCAAAAAGGAAAGATGACAAAGTCTAGTTTTAAAAGTAAAGACTATTCAACAAAAAGAATCTTGGAGTTAGTTCACACCAACCTATGTGGTCCCATGAGAACACAAAGCTACAATGGAGATAGATGCTTCATTCTGTTTGTTGATGATTATACTAGATTGATGACTATCATATTTTTAAAAGAGAAATCTGAGGCATTTAAAATGTTTAAATGGTACAAGGCAAAAGTAGAAAAAGAAGATGAAAAAGAACTAAAATGCTTGAGGTCTGATAGAGGTGGTGAGTTTATTTCTGATGAATTCACTAACTATTGTAATGAGCATGGCATCAAAAGACAAGTTTCTACACCTAGAACACCATAGCAGAATGAGATTTCTAAAAGGAGAAATAGATCTATTGTTGATTGTGCAAGAACACTAATGATAGAGAAAAATATTGCATAGATCTATTGGAGAGAAGCAATTAACATAGTTGTATATGTCTTGAACCGAGTTCAATTAAATAAAGACACAAACAAGACACCCTACAAGTTATGGTTTGGATACACACCGAGTGTAATTTACTTTGGAATTTTTGGTAGCAAATCTTTTATTCTGAAAGATGATAGGAATGGGAAATTTGACTCTAAAAGGGATGAGGGAATATTTCTTGGATATTGTACTAAAAGTAAAGCTTACAAGTGTCTGAATAAGGTTACTAATAAGATGATTGAAAGTGCTAATGTTAGAGTTGATGAATTTGGTGATAAAAATGATGAAGAAAGCAATAAGGAGCTAGAAGACTATGGTAGATTTTCTTATGTTGAACATCCAGAGTACCTACCAAAGCCACAAGCTGAGTCAACTGAGCATCAAGAAAATAACACCAAGGAACAACAAAGGGAAACCAAGGATCGGGAAGAAGCTACCGAGAAAGGAAATGAACCTAAACAGAATGAAGAACAAAGAAGAGATCAAGTGCTAGCAAGATTTGTTAGAAGACATCATCCTGAGAATCAAATCATTGGAGATATGCAAGAAGGCATGATGACAAGAAGTTAAGACAAAATGTATGCCTAGTTTGTGAGTTTGAACCGAAGAATGTTAAGGTTGCACTTGAGAATGACGAATGGATCAATGCTATGAATGAAGAGATTGAACAAATTGAGAAAAATAAGACATGGAATTTAGTACCTAGACTGAAAGATAAAAATGTTATTGGTACTAAATTGATTTTCAGAAATAAGCTAAATGAAAATGGAGAGGTTACAAGGAATAAAGCTAGACTTGTTTGTAAGGGATATGCACAAGAAGAAGGTATTGATTATCATGAAAATTTTGCACCTGTTGCTAGACTAGGAGTCTGCATGTTACTTGCATATGTTGCACATAAGAAATTTAAATTCTATCAAATGGATGTTAAATCAGATTTTGTAAATGGCATACTAGAAGAGGAGGTCTACATAGAACCACCAGAAGGATTTGTTGATCTGAATCAGAAAGACATGGTATGTAGACTGCACAAAGCTTTATATGGATTAAAGAAAGCACCAAGAGCATGGTATGAAAGGTTACATACTTATTTTTTAAGTATTGGTTTTGTAAGAACTAGTGAAAAAAACAATCTGTACATGAAAGGAGGATCTAATGATACTATTTTGATTGTTGAAATATTTGAGGATGATATAATCTTTGGAGGAAAAGATCATATTTGTAAATCATTTTCTGATGAGATGAGAAAGGAATTTGAAATGTCGATGTTAGGAGAGATTAAATTCTTTCTAGGCTTGCAGGTTATTCAAGAAAATGATGGAATTTTCATCACACAATCAAAGTACATTAAGGAAGTATTGAGAACATTTGGCATGGAATATGCTAAACTAGTAGGAACACCGATGCTTATAGGCTGAAAATTCACAAAAGATGATGAATCTAAAGAGGTAAATCAGACATTGTACCATTCTATTATTGGTAAACTAATGTATATAGTACACAGTAGGCCTGATCTTGTACATGTAGTGGGGATTGTGGCTAGATTTTATACCAATCCAAAGGATTCACATATGGTTGCAGTGAAAAGAATCTTGAGATACCTGATGAAAATAAAGGATTATGGTTTATGGTATCCTAAGGAAGGAAAATTTGAACTAAGAGTTTACACCGACACAGATTGGGCTGGAAATATAGATGATAGAAAGAGAACAACCAAAGGAGCATTCTTATTTAGTGAAAGACTTGTGACTTGGACAAGTAAGAAATAACCTTGTATTTCTTAGTCTACTGTCGAAGTAGAGTATGTTGTTGTTGCTACAAATTGTTCAAACATTGTTTATATCAAACAAGTGTTGGAAGGAATGAATGAGGTAATCACTGAGCCGGTGATTATATACTGTGACAACACTAGTGCTATAAATATTTCTAAGAATCCTATAATGCATTCAAAGACAAAGCATATATCAATTAAGTATCACTACTTGAGAGAACAAGTACAGGAGAATAAATTCAAACTGGAATATGTTACATCAAAGGAGCAACTTGCTGATATTTTTACCAAGCCCTACCAAAGGACACTTTTGAATACTTGAGGACTAGACTTGGGGTCTACCCCCTGTCTACCAGTCACTAATGTGATCTAGAGGTTGCATCAACCTATTCTTATCAGAAGATCATTCATGTTGATGCAACATAGCTCACACTTTGGATTATGTCTAAGGTTGTGAAAGATTTGATGAGCTAGAACAAAGAATTTGTATATTAGTATACATAGATACATTGTCTACACCGAACAATGGAGATTTACTTGGCCATTACAAAGCTGTATGTTTTATGTTTTTCTTTGGCATTGTTGTCAAAGGGAGAGAAGGATCAAATATGAAATATATATCTAAGGGAGAGATAATCTGAGAAAGTCAGGGAGAGATTTGAAGATTTGTTGCTAAGAATAGAAAGAATCTAAGAGTTGAAAAGATCAAATCCACAGAGGAGAGTCTGCACTTGTAATGCTTTTATGTAACATAGTGATAAAACATATTAAATATCAAGGTAGGGAGAGCTTACTGAGCTACATCATTTACTTACATAGTTATAGAATACATGTTTGGTATGTGTATGGCATTTTTCATATTGCTTGTGTTGCCATCAATCCCAAAGGGAGAGATTGATGAACTACAACAAATTGAATACCTGAATGACTTGAAGATCAGTGATTAGAGATCACTAAGGTACTAAAATGATATGTAAGATAATTAAATCATTCATTATGTTGTCATTGATGTCAACTAGTTTTGACAATACTTATCATGTAAGTTACAAACATCTAAACATTTGTAAAAAGAGAGAAAAGATGAAGAACTGAGATATCTACATGGAGAAAGATGGATATGACAGATGAGGATAAGGAATACTTTGGGTAACTTGTTGATGAGTCTATGATTTCATATTTTTGACCTGATTATGTTGCATTAATCTATTATGAAGAAGGATGCAAATTTGTACAAGACAATGTGGTCAATAAATGAAGACTTTAGTATGCATCGAGCCAGTGTAGTGTATACTGAATGACAATATTAACCGAGCTTGTATTCACTAACACATTTATTTGTTAACCGAGTATGGATGAAAGTATTAAATGATTAGTTTAGCTGATAGAAAATGATGAGTTGGAAACTTTTATGATTTCAAGATTGAGGATAAAGTTTGTTATGAGATCCATGGTTGACAAAATTCAAAGAAGATCTATAAATGGAATTGAAAAATATTATTGACACAACTATCAAGGAAGGTTTAAGAGGTAAAATAAATGAAGGAGAATAAGTGGAAAAATATGATGGTTGATATGAAAATAGTTTATCTTTCTATATAAGAGATATGAGTTTCTTTATTGAAACATGCCGGAAGAAAGAAGATTGCAGAGATTTTGCATGAATACAGTTTCATGCATGCCTAATCAGATTGGTTGAAGGATAACCGAACTGCAGAACAGTACTAAGCGTTAGAGAGCTATTACCGAGTGAAAGTAATTTAAGGAAGTGAATTGAAATATTGATTAGAGGATTTGTATGGGTTTACAATAGATCCAAACATCTGTAAATTGAGTTTTATTGTAATCAAATCAACTATTGTTTCAGTTTAACCATTGATACAGAAAATCTTCTAACTGAGTGGATTTAACCATCTTATGTTATGCCCCTATGTCATTCAAGGAATGTACATTGTTATCTTATTGACCCCATAGTGAATGTTGGTTGAAAGTTAACTATTAGTCTTAAATCCTCTAAAAAGGTCACACCTAACAGTGTGTTTGTAACCTTTAACAGGGTTGGCTCTTCACCAAGCTCACTTCAGAAGAATGAAAAATATTTTGGGTTACCAGTCCTAGGTGGTTTTTTCCTTAGCAGGGTTTCCATGTTAAATCATTGTGTTATGTGTTTCTGTGATGATTGTTTTATTGTCATACTTCACATACTACATATTTGATTTGGTCGATAATCATAGTGAGTTAACTAACTGGTAATCAGTAAAAGGCACAGACAATTTAATAGTTTATGTTACCAAGTTGCAGAATTTTTTGAAATTGTTTTGAGTGTTACATCTTTGTATTTGGGACTGTAGGATAACTTATCTAACTGATTCACCCCCCCTCTCAGTTATTCTAACACATTTTTCAAATTTGTAAAATCTATTTTGATATTCATTTTTATTTAGTATTTTGTTATTCAAGGAGGTCATAGGTTCAATTTTTCCCCAACTTTGTTAGCCTAATCTTACTATGAAAGTGCTTATCCATTCGCTTGTTTAGCAATTTTGTTCTTGGAAAGGTTACATGATTAAGTCATCCCATTTGCTTGACCTTAATTTCAAGGTGAGACCCTTTATAACAGTTTAATTTATTATCTATTGTAAAGTGTTTTTTTGTTGTGGGAGGTCACAAGATTGATTTGTGTTGATTGTTTAGTCCTGATTTATCTTGTACTTTGATCTTTCCCTTAGGGATTTAGTCTTAATGTTGTTTTATGCAGAGGGTTGATAGTTTCATCAATGCTTTGTGATTGTTCTTTTGATTTCCTAAAAATCTTTGCTAGATTAGGTAGTATTGCCATTTCAGGATGTTACATTTTGATTCCTTTTGATATATCTGATTTTAGGAAGATATTTTTATTTTATTTTATTTCAATCGCTTAGTTTTGAATTCAAATTTCCTCCATCTGGAGATTTCACTCCATGCCTTCAAATGGAAATATTGGGAACTAGAGAGTTATATGCAATGAAATTTATAATGAATCAAGGTGAGAACTTGAGAAAATCTCATCTGTAATCGCAACTTTAGTGAAGATAGCAGTTAGCCTTTCCCAAGAAGAAAATTTTGGTGAGATCAAACATATGATATCTGATTTTGCAGTTTCTTTAGAGGCATAACTTGTAGGGCTGGCATAAGGTCTATGTAATAAAGGTGCATGTTCACCTTGATTATTTTATATGCAAGTGAAGTATTTATGTTTCATCTTAAATTATTATAATTTATTTTCCTATGATACCTGGTTAAATTAGGTTGTTCTTACAATAGCAAATGTAGGGGATCTTAAAAAATGGAGAGTGGAGAGGGAAGGCGACAAATGGAGGGAGGAAATTCAAAAATTTCACTGGGTAGAAACCTGTAACAAGTAGGTCTCGGGCATCTATGGTGGCAGGTGAGTAGAAGAACAATGGGGGAGATAATGATGCAGAAGGGGACAAAGACCCAAACCACAATCATTCTTGAGAAGGTGGAAAATATGTTTTTTTTTAAATATGTTGTGGACAGGAATATTTCTTGTGGAAGTGCTCAGAGCATTTCTATGCCAAAAGAGCAGAAAAAGGTCAATGGTGAAGCAGAGGAGGGCTCCATCATAGAAGAAAAGGGGGACAAAGACCCAGCTAGATCCCACCATCGAGAAGGAGACTCAAAATCTGAAAACATTGTCGGTAAGACATCTATTACTAGGATTGATGGTCAAACTTTTTTTGAAAACTCTATTAAAGGTAACTGGTCTTCTTTGTTTGGAGTTAAACCAACTAGAAAATCTTCTTTTCCTTTAGTAGATAATACGTCAGACCCTGAGAAAGGATTTTTCAGTATCTCTCTTCTAGATTCTTTGGTTGATCATATTGTTGACTCAATGAAAAATACACTGGTGGGAAAATTTATTGGCCCAAGACCTAACATAGATGTTGTAAGATTGTTTATAGCTAGAAAATAGAAGCTTAAGGGCCAAGTAGATATAGCTGCTCTACCAAAGGGATTTTTTACATTTGTTTTTTCAAACTCTGAAGACCTCTTTGATGTACTATGTGGAGGTCCTTGGATGTACATCAAGTCATCTTTGGCTCTACAAAAATGGGGAGCCAGACTTGATCTGAATGTGGATATGTTTGAAGTGGCCCCGATGTGAATTCATTTTTAGGGGCTTCCTCTATAATATTGGCATGAAGATGCCTCTACAGGGTTAGCTAACTCTTTTGGAGAGCTCCTATCTATACACCTGATGACTGCAGCAAGGACAAGACTCGTATATGCCAGAGTCTATGTCAATATCAATCAAAAGGCTGATCTTCAAAAAGTAATCACCATCAATTCCAAATTGGGTAAACACATTCAAATGGTGGAATTTGAATCACCTCCCTTCGCTTGCTTCACTTGTAAAAAGTTTGGGCACTACGCAAAATAATGTCCATTAAAACCAAAGGAAAAACCAAAAAAGAAAGAACCAAGAACTGAATGGACAGAAAAAAATGGTACAACAGAGACCCAACCAAAACCTAATATATCTATACAGGATAAGAAGACTAATGAATTCTTATCTATTGAAGGTGAACAAAAAGATCAAAACAAGGAGGGATCAAATCAAACTTAGGATATTATGGATAAAACAAAACAAACAGCCCCAACTGAGAGCACCAATCCCTTGAAAGGAGAGATACCTATTGAAGACAACCAGTCACATTCTGAATCTCAAGAAGACTTTATTCAGCTAGAGTCAATAAGCCCAAGAAAAGAAGTGAAAGAAGTGAGAGGAAATACCCCGACTAACCTAGGTTTGGGAGGTCCTAAGGTGGGTAAGTCTGATTTAGCTATATCCTTAACAAATGGGCAGGAGAACTCCCCTATTATTGGGAATTGCAGAAAGAGTTGGTCGAAAGTTAGTGAGGAGGAAAATCAAAAGGAGAGACCGGATGAAGTCTCCCCAATCCTAGAACTTCAAGAGTCACCCTGGTTAGAGGTGATAGATAAAAAGAAAATAAAAAAACTCTCTAAGAAAGGAGGATCGAATAAAAGAATATCAAAATTAGGTAAAAATCAAGAAAATACTCGTCAAGGAGGAGTCCAAACAAGAAGGAAGAAAGCTGATGTTGGCTCACCACAAGGGGGAAGAGGTAGACCTACTCATAAAATAACAAGAGAACAAGAAGCAAAAAAGAATATAGTTGATGGTAAATAGTTTACTATCCTAGAGATCTATTCCCCAACCCTCTAAATAAAGATTATGTCCTAGAATATTAGAGGATTGAATAGTCCTCATAAACAAGATGTCCTGAGAAATATTGTTAGAGATATTAAACCTGATATAATGCTTATTCAAGAAATGAAGATGTCTAGAAGAAAAGTTAAAAAATTCCATCCTTTTAAGAATGGCAATAGCATTGGTAGTGACTTTGATGGCACTTCTAGAGGAGTTGTCATCTTTTGGAATAATTCTTCAGTTAACTATATGGTTTTACTTGTTGAGAGAAACATTATCCTTGTCCAAGTAAAACACCTCAAAGTTGATTTCTCTTGGAACCTAATGAATATCTATGCTCCTAATACTAAAAATGGTAGATTGAAATTTTGGAAAAGATTGAAAGAAATCATAAGTAATTTTCAAGAGACCAGTTGGATGGTTATGGGAGATTTTAATACTCCCCTTCAAGATGATGATAAAATGGGTGATGTTCCCTCTCAATTCGATAGTAGATTGGATCTTATGGAGTACATCAATGATCAGTCCTTCATTGACATGGAGCTTGAAGGAATCTCCTACACTTGGTTGAATAGAAGAACTAGAGTTGATCTCATCTAGATGAAACTTGATAGAACTCTCTTATCGTTTGATTGGATTTCTAAGTTTTCCTACTCTTTGTCTTCCTCTATTAGAATAGGGTCTAATCATTTTCCTATTATCTTCAATGCTAATAAATGGGAAAAAGAAAATTCCTTTCCACTTTGAAAAAATGTGGCTGGCCTATCCTAGCTTGAAGGAGTGTATTTCAAAATGGTGGAACTACAACTAGGAAGGTAATGCAATGTACAGAATAGCTAAAAAGATGAGCATGGTTAAAAGAAAAGTAAGAATCTGGAATAAGAAAATTTTTGGAGATATCTTCAAGGCCAAAAGAAAAAAAAAGGAAGAGTTAAAGGATATTCAGGAGAAAATTTAGAAAGAGGGTCTCTCAGAGGATCATAGAAAAATAGAGAATTTTCTAGTGGCTAACTATCATAATATTATTTCTAAAGAGGAATCCTTCTGGGGGCAGAGATCTAGAGCTCTATGGTTAAAAGATGGGGATAGAAATATGAGATTCTTCCATATGACAGCTATGAAACACAAAGCAATTAACAAAATCTCTTCCCTTATCTCTAATGAAAAAACCTTATTTAAGGAAGAAGACATTAGAAAGGAAATGCTCCTATCTTTCTCCTCGTTACTTTCTAAAGAGGAAAATCTAGATATGCAGAGTCAAAATGAGATCCTCTCTACCATTCCAAATCTAATTGACTATGGAACTAATTCTAGACTTAAAGCAATTCCAAATGAAAAGGAAATCAAAGATGCAGTGTTCTCCTTTGAAGGGAATAAATCCCTGGGTCGTGATGGCTTCCCCCTCTTTTTCGTTTAGCAGTTTTAGGAGATAACAAGTCAAGATGTTCAGAATGTTGTTAAAGAATTCTTTGGTACTAAAGCTCTTTTGAGGGAACTCAATGCAAATTTTTTGGTCCTCATTCCTAAAAATCCTGGTGCCAACACAGTTGATTCTTCTGGACCTATTAGTCTTTGCAATGGGATTTACAAGATCATTGCCAAAGTTATGACTACTAGACTGCTTGCTCTACTGCCCTCTATTATCTCACCTCAACATAATAGGTTTGTCCCGAGTAGGCAAATTCTGGATTCCATTGTGGTGGCCCGTGAAAATATTCATTCCCTTGAAGCAACGAAGAAGTAGGGCTTCCTTATGAAACTTGATTTGTCTAAAGCCTATGATAAGGTTAATTGGCAATTTCTTAAGAAAGTACTGAGTAGATTTGGTTCTGACTCTGGGGTTCAAAAACTTATATCCCATCTAGTTTCCATTGTCTCTTCCTTTGTCATTATAAATGGGGGCTCTTCTAATTTTTTCAAACCCTCCAGAGGTCTTAGACAAGGGGACCCTTTATCTCCGATTATGTTTGCCATTCTGGATGAGGGTCTAGGAAGATATATTAATAAGCTTGTTTATGAGGGAAGCATTTCAGGTCTCCAACCTTCCTCGGTAAGATCTATTTGTTCCCATGAGAAATTTTTATATGATACTCTCTTTATGGGAGAGGCTATTGTTAAAGAAGCAAGGAATCTTAAAAAATCCTTGACTATCTATACCTCGGCCTCCAGACAACTTATCAATTGGAACAAGATTTTTATGTTTTTTATAAAAACTCCCCCTAAGAGATAGATTAAGATTTCTAAAATTCTTGGTTGCAGCATTGGGACCCTCCCTTCTTCTTACCTGGGTCTCCCTCTTTGTTCCAAGCCTCCTGATAGCTTTTAAAATCTTATAGTGGACAGATTTAATAGAAAATTGGCAGGATGGAAAGGCTCCCTTCTTAGCAATTTTGGCAAGCTTCAGTTGTTAAAATCAACTTTGCAAAATCTCCCTGTTTATGCTTTGAGTCTTTTCAAGATTCCTCATAAGTTTGCGGTGGTGCTTGAAACTATCCAAAAAAGATTTTTGTGGACTGAGGTTGAAGACAAAAAAATATTAAGCTTGGTTTCTTGGGAAAAGGTCTGTAAACCTAAGAGTAAAGGGGGGTTGGGTCTAAGACCAATCAAGCTTGTCAATAAAGCCCTTCTTGCTAAGCTAATATGGAGATTTTATGGGGACAAAAAGTAGTGGAATGAGATTATTAGAAGTAAGTACCTCTATGATTTTAACAATTTGGAGGACTTTATAAATAATGAAGTTAAGGTGAGAGGATCCTATATATGGAATAGTCTTTTCTCTTCAAAAGACATTATTCTTGAAGGGAGGAGGTGGAAGTTGGGAGATGGGATCAAAATCAACTTTTGGGATGATCATTGGATCCAAAAAGAACCTTTATCTAACAAGAAATAGTGGAAGGAAGCTATTATTCAAGCTAAAGCTTCTATTGGAATCAAAGTCTCTGACTACTGGCATAATAACACTTGGAAGGACATTACAATCATTGACAATAGATTGTCTCCTCTTATGAATGATCTGCAATCTTGGTTCATAAAGGATAACTACCCTGATAAAATTGTCTGGAACCCTTCCCCAAATGGTGAATTCTTGGTGGCTTCTGCTTGTTCTCTTTTTTTCTCCAAGGAAGTTAAACCTCTGTGTGCTACTGTCTGGTAAAAATATCTTACCCCTAAAATTAACTTTTTCTTTTGGATCCTTATCCAAAATAAGCCCCATACTCTTGATAATCTTGCTAAAAGAGACTTCTATTTGGTTAATAGATGCTTTCTCTATCTGGAACAAGTTGAATCTTGTGATCACCTTATGCTTCATTGCAGCTTTACTCTTAGGGTGTGGGAACTTATTTCTTTTTAAATGGAACTTGTGTTGGTTGTTTCCTAACTCTTGACAGGACTTTGTTACTCAATGGAGATGTCCTTTTTCTAATGAGTTGTCCAAAGAATTCTGGAACCTTATCCCGCCACACCTCTGCTAGTGTATATGGAAGGAAAGAAACAACAAAATTTTTAGAGAGAAATATGCTATACCTGAGGTCATTGGAAACAACATATTCAGAGCTTTGGAGGAAAACTTCACCAATGCTATCAATATTAGTAAGAACAAGCTTAGGGAAAGACTCTTAGATGTTGATTTGATAAATTCAAATTTCCCTTCTTCCAAATTACAGTCCAATCCTTCTAGAGAAAGCTCAGTGTGGATCACTCCCCCCAGAGGTTGGGTCAAAGAGAATTTTGATGGTGCCTCTAAAGGCAACCCAGGAGCTTTAGGGGGTGGTGGTATTATCAGAGATAGCAATGGAAATTTCTTGGGATCCATTACTATCCCTTTGGGTTTTCAATCCAACCATAGAGCTGAGGATATGGAAACTCTCAATACTATTATGCTGGTGGAAGAATTAGGTTTCAAAAGAGTTTGGTTGGAAGGTGATTCTTTAAATATAGTCAACAATATTAAAGGTATTAATTCTCCCTCCTGGACAATAGAGAACATAATCTCTAAAATTACCAATATTGCACAATCCTTTGATTCTTTCCACATTTCTCACATTTATCAAGAAACCAATCAGGTTGCTGACGGCTGCAAATATTGGAGCCAAAAGTGATAGAATTAAAAAATGGTATGGCACTACTATAATTAATGATGAGATAATCTCGTGCATTAATTATGATAAGCTCAGACAAAAGGAAGGGGTCATTTGTAATAATATCAATGAGAATACATCATAAATCAAATTAGTCCTTGGTGAACTCATAGGTGATGTGGAAAATTTCTAATTACATATCTACAATGCAGAAATCTTTTTTTATAATGATAGCTCTAAATTTTATGTGCCTTATTATTACTAGTTATGGCAGCCAGTTCTCGCATGTGATCAGGGTTAAGTACCAAATTAAATACCTTCATACTCTTAAGAGTGATTACTATGACTACATTGTTACTTTTATTCATAGAAAGGAGAACCCTCTTCCTGTGAAAAAAGATCTAGGTGATTTCTTGGCCATGGGAGGTGATCTTAGAAGAGAAGAATTGGTTGAGTGTAAATAGAAGCAGAACAAGGAAGTTTGGAATGTTTTGAAAAAAGGCCAGGTCCGCCAGTATCTCAAGAGACTTTTTGGGTTCAATAACGATGTATATAAAGCCTTCACTGATGGTTGGGATAAGGGTACAGTAAATTTGGCAGGCAAGTCCTTTAGTCTCATCCTAGAGCTCCTTGCTGATATTACTAGCCTCCCTTTGGAGGGTTTGAAGTATTCAAAGGAGATTAAAGTTGGTAATAGAGCCTACAAGACATTTCCTGATATGGATGAAGAATGTGCTCTCATGGTTAAAGGTAAGAAGGATTATGTGGAAATGGATAACATTGATAAAATTTGGGGTTCCCTTATCAGGGTCATGATGGATTATTTTATTCTCAAAGGTCGGTACTCAAGGTTTTATAATTACCATTTTGTTTTAGCAAACTGTTTTAGACATAAGAAAAGGATTTATTTCCCCTACTTCCTTCTGTGCTCACTAAATCAAAGTATTACTGAATATAGGGTGAATAATTTTCCTATTCTACATGTAGGTCTTATCCTCCTTATTGTTGATTATGCTAGGGACCATATTCCTGATCCTATCCCCCCCCCCTAGGTCAGTACCAAAAAAAGGAAGAACTTGGGATCTTCTTCCAGGAAGAAGAATCCTCCTTGTAAAAAAGCCCTCCCTTCTTCTGCACCTGACTCTGTTTCTTCTAGGCTCAAGGAAGGTTTGGAGATTGTGAAGGACTCCTCAGACAAAAATCCTTCTGAGTTCATTAAGGATAATGTGGCTTCAAAAGATGATTCTGGGTTGAAAGCCAGTCAGGAGAAAGTGAGTCATGATATTACTGAGCCTGCAAAAAAGGAGATTGTAAATAGGGCTTTTCCTAAAAATGAAGCTAAGGTTGCTAGCGACTCCCATGAGGGCCATACTAATGAGTCTAACTCTTGCACCCACACCCTCGAGGAGGAAGATATGATTAATCCTAAGGCTGTTATTAAAAACATCATTGATATTGTTGAGGGTTATTTCGGGACTCATCAGGATAATCTCAATCCTGGGGAAAAGACCAGCCCTAACATCCTGACCATTGGTGATGTTTTTATTAATGAGGTTGAGGGAATGGTTAACCTTGATAATGAGGCTGAGGAGGAGGGTAATAAAAATGACAAGGAGGTCAATAATGTTAAGGATAATATTGATGATGACTTTGGTAAAGAGAGCCTAAGGGCTATGGATGAGGAAAAGCTAGATTCTATTGATTCCCCAGCTCTGGTAAGGAGAACAAGAAGGATGGAAATGACAGAAGCTCTGACAGTAAAAGGTTCTACCCTTTACAAGAAGATCTCAAAGAGATGGATTCTCATGTTAAAAGATCTATTGTTATGACTCCCCTTCAAATTGCTAAGAATAAATCTATCTATAGCTACAATCTAGACAAGTGGATGTAGAATGATCTTGTTGAATTGAAGAACAGGTGTATCAAGCTAGAAACTAAGAGCATTATGCTAGAGGAAAATATTGATAATCTTAGGAAGGAGGTTGCTTCTAATGCTAAAGTTGATGTTTTTTATTATGGTACTAAGCTGGAGGACAAAATCAAAAAAGCTATTGAGATAGCCATGGTTCCCATTAATGAGAAGACAAGCAAGAATGAAGCTATGCTTAAGAATCTGCTCATTTTGGCAAATTTTGGAATGAAGTCTACTTTGGAGAACCTGAATACTTTAAGCAGAGTGTTGGAAGGTAACAAAGATGGTTCCATGATTGATAAAATTTGTTGACTGTTCCTAGTCAGCAAATGGGGCCGGGAACCAGAACTAGGTCGAATACTAAGAAGAAGATCAAGGTCGAGGCCCAGGATATCATGAAGCTGAAAGACTCAATCAAGACTATGCAGAGTCAGCTGGAGGATTCAGAGTGCTTCTTGAAGACTCTGACTTGATTATGGTGCTGAAGGACTTTTTGGTTTCACCTCGCTAATGGTTTTTTGTTGCTTTGTCTAGTTTCCCATTCTTTTTTCTTTTTGAAGTTAGTTTGTATTGAAAATTTGGGAAGTGTCCCTTATGTAGACTGTTCCTTTTTGGGATAGTTCATTGTTTTTCTTGATCTATCATGCCTATCTCTATTTATCTTTGTTAAAGGGTTTCGAGGCCCCTTCAAAACCTATTTTTACCGTAGTAAAAAATGTAGGGGATCTTTAGGATTGCATTTTCAATCCTAATGTTGCATTTAATTCATGATTATTTTTCTCTATCCTGATGTGGGATGAAAAATACTGACCTGAAATTTGGATCCTAGAAGATGCATCAGACAACACGTTCCCACTAAGCCATTGAATTTTGGTCTGTAATGGTTACAAGACAGGGATTTTCATAAGTTTTGGTTGATTTCATGTTTTTTTTCTGAGCCTGCATGAAAGGACTATGGGATTTGAGGTCATAGGTTATATGACAAATTTAATGTTTGGACTCTATCTTACATACTAACCAAACAATTTTGTAGTCTTTCAAATTATTAATCTTTGCTTGTAATTATCAATCATTTTTTATTATTACCCCAATAGGTGTAATATAGTGGTGTAAAAGTGTCTCATGTAGTGAGTCTATTTAAATCTTTTAATTTTTTAATAATACATAGCTAACATTTTTTTTATCAATAATAGGCCTAGGCCAGTAAAATTTTATTAATAAATTTTTTAAAATTCCACCTCTATTCAATGTGGGCATAGGTAGGAAAGAATGGAGGAAAGAAAACCTCTGGTCTAGCACAAATCCTATAAAGATTAGAAAATACATTGCTTTCAATTCTATACTTACACCTTGCTAGTAAACTCGCAATACTTTATACACATTCTACTATTTTGGTATTTTTTACATATTACATCCTCCATATGCATATATTGGAGTTTTGAGACCTCCTTGCTCTATTAATTAGAGATATTGAGACCAAGAATAGCTTATAATTATTTGAAATGCCTTGGTCCAGTCTGATTAATCAACTTTGCATCCTTCATATTTTGTTCCTAGCAAAAAGAGATCTTTGACTGTATCCAACCTGTAAATTAACCTTCCTTTCATCCAACTAAGATCACTTGTTAGTGTGATTATGAAAATGAAATCAATATAACAAGGAAAGACAGATTGATTAGAATCAATCTGATTTAACCATTAGTTTTTGCTATCATCGTACATGAGAGCATAGACATATATCAAAACAAAGATAAAAAAAGGCAGGACTTCCTAAATAATATATAAGAGGATAAGCTTGATCACCTTGTTTTACCCCTATCTATAGCATAGTGAAATATCAGTAAAAGATGCATACTTAACCTCCTTCCCCAACCTCTGAATGTGCCTATACTTGAGAACATATTTGCAATTTATGCCAGAGTATATGAGCATTATCATAAATATGCACTTTCCTGAATATATCAAATTATTGTGCATATATGGCATCATCCAAACATTTCCATATTTTATTTCTAAAAGAAGATACAGTTGAAAACAAATTACAACTGAAACGATCTGTGACAATAACAATAACCTCAAAGAAAATTATCTGTTGATGTTGGTATTATGCTTAACGTAAACATAAGAGTCCTGATTACCTTGCCATGATGAATACAGCTTTTTTGATCAAAGTATGTTATCTACATTGTGAATATATATATCCTTCAGATGTTATGTATAGTGAGATGGTACTCTATTTTTACCATTTTCAAGAATGCCTCATGGGCTCTTATTTATATTTAAAAAGAAGTGGCCATTTTAATGTTCCTTTGCTAATCTAATTATTAGAAAATTAGATGATGAGTTCTATACATATAAATGTGCTTCCACCTATGTATAAGTGTGTATAAATCAAAGTTGTCCTTCATACAAAATTTGATATTTTAATTAGATCTACCAATTTAATCATCATGTTGGAAATAATTGTCTGAAGGAAATTGCTACTCAATTATGTATTGTCTTTGATGTCACACAATGTCATAGTCCGCAGCAATCAGTTCCTACCGAGCTCAGTCGGTCTGCCAGACAGGAATATTAGTGCGTACCGAGTCCACTCGGTTATCAAAGAATATCAGTGTCTACCAAGTTCACTCGGTCATCGAAGAAAAGTTAGTGTTTACCGAGTTCAGTCGGTCATCGAAGAAAAGTTAGTGTTTACCGAGTTCAGTCGGTTATCGAAGAAAAGTTAGTGTTTACCGAGTTCAGTCGGTCATCGAAGAAAAGTTAGTGTTTACCGAGTTCAGTCGGTTATCAAAGAAAAGATAGTGTTTACCGAGTTTAGTCGGTCATTGAAGAAAAGTTAGTGTTTACCGAGTTCAGTCAGTTATCAAAAGGTAAAGGATTGTCGGTGTTTACCGAGTTCCCTCGGTCACCGAAAGATTATAGAAAGTTATGGTCACCGAGCACTGTCGGCCCTTGGAGGACTTTTGCAAATAGAGTTTGCTTAATTCAGCCGACTGTTATACTAAATAATGTCGATTTGACAAATCCAAAATCATGTAAATAAAAGGTCAAATGCGAAAAATAAATATAATACAGCAGAAAATTTACAGAAAAAAGGAAGGAAAGGTATATGCGAATTTGTGAAGGATGTTCAGATATCCTTGAGGAGCAGCAGAGATTTATTCGATCAGAAAGGATCAGACTTATGCAGAATAGAGATCTGTAATCAGCAAGATAGTTGCATTATTATATAGGTCACTTTTTCATTGTTACCTTCTTATCATTGTAACAGTGAATTCTAAATCTCTTAACCGAGTTGGTTTAACAACCATATTGTAAATCCTCTAACAAGGTGACAATTCCATTGAATTGTTTTCAAGACCTCTTACCAGGCCACTCCTTGCAGGGTGTTTTTAAATCCTCTAACAAGGTCACATCTAACAGTGTGTTTTGTAACCTTTTACCGGGTTGGCTTCTAACCGGGCATCACTTCAGAAAAGTGAAAATCAGTATCTAGATACATTGGTGGTTTTTCCCATATTGGGTTTCCACGTTAAATCTTGTGTCTCTTGTGTTCTTAATTGTTTTCTCAATCATATACATGTGCTGATGAATATCTAAAGATAATATTGCTAATACTTTCTACATCTTCAAAGTTACTACAATCTATTTACCAAGTGCTAAAACAGATAACATTGTTAAGATATCCTAAGGGATCTGCAAAGAATTAATAGTGAAGTGTTTTTATGGTTGATTGATTCACCCCCCCCTCTCAGTCACTTCATCCATATTCCATCAATTGGTATCAGAGCTTTTGGTGCTTACAGGAAGGGTTTCAAGGACCTAAGCTAAAGATCAGGATGTCTTACAAGAGGGAAATTCCAAAGCTCAACAGAGATAACTTTTCAGCATGGCAAGGTCTCATGCGACTTCATCTGGCTTCCATTGGTGATTCAGGATGCAAATACATTGATGAAGAATACACAATTCCTAATGGTGCATTAACTATTGAAGACATTGCAGATAAAAAGACTCACAACACCATGATGATAGACATTGCATCTGCTCTCAGCTATGAAGAATTTGATGATATTAAAGACTGCACTACTGCATATGAAATGTGGGTGGCACTGAAGAAAATATATGGTGGTGATGCAAATGTGAAAAGAGCCAAAGCAGAAAGCCTAAGAGGACAGTTTGACAAGATGAATATGAAGGAAGATGAAAACATTGCAAAATATGTTGAAAGAATCAAAGCAAGTGTAAGTGCAATTAGAGCTTCTGGAGGAACAATCTCAGATGAGACTGTTATAAGTAAGGTACTCAGAACACTACTCCCTATCTATGCAATAAGAGTATCAGCTATTCAAGAAAGAAGATGTGAAACAAACCACAATATAACTTTGGATGCTTTAGTTGGAAGATTGACAGCTTTTGAATTAGACAGCTATGATAACTATGTTCCTAGTTCCAAAAATATTGAATCAGCATTTGAGGCCAAGGTTTCATTAAAGAAGAACAAGAAAATTAAAGAAGCTCAGTCAGACAGTGAAGAAGAATCAGAAGAAAGTTCTGATAGTGATCTTGAAATTGTAGAAGCATTACTTGCAAAGAAGTACTCTAGAGGGAAAGGTAAATATAAAGGTAAAACTCCTTTAATCTGTTTTTCATGTGAAGAAATTGGACATATCACAGCTAGGTGCCCAAACAAGCAAGTCAAAGAAGAAAAGAGAAGTCACAAGTACTATGGCAAAAAGAATTTCAAATCATACAAGGATAAAGGTAAGAAATCATGTTTTATGGCTAAAGATTCTGATGATAGTGAAGAAGAAATTGTCTTTATTGCTATAAAAGATGAATCTGATGATGATGAAGATAAGATGGCACTTATTTCTCATATAAGAAAAGATGATATATGGATAATAGACAGTGGATGTTCACACCACATGACTGGTGACAAGACAAAATTTGAATATCTAGAAGACTGTGATAGTGGTAATGTAAGATTTGGAAACAATGAACCTTGTTGTATAAAAGGAAAAGGAAGAATCTCATTAACCAAAGAACTCATATGTGATAATGCTTATTGGGTTGAAGGACTAAAACATAATCTTTTAATTGTAGCACAGCTAATCAACACTGGTTTCAAGGTTGAATTCATGAATGGTCAAGCAAGACTGCTGGATGGAAAAGGAAAACTCATTGGATCAGGCAAACAAACAAAAGGTAACTTATTTTATCTTGATCTCAATGAATATTCATGCTTTATTGCTCAAATAGAAGAAAGTTGGCTATGGCACAAAAGGTTATGTCATGTGAATTTTGATAACATGATAAAAATAAGCAAATTCAAGAAGGTTAGAGGCATTCCTACTTTGAAGAAACCTGACACTGGTCTATGTAAGAATTGTCAGATTAGCAAAATGAGTAAAACTAGTTTCAAGAGTAAGAACTATCAGTCTAAAGAAATTTTGGAAATTGTGCATACTGATTTATGTGGACCTATTGGAATACAAAGCTATACAGGAGATAAATTCTTTATTCTTTTCGTTGATGATTATTCTAGAATGATGACTGTTATGTATTTAAGAGAAAAATCAGAAGCATTTGAAAAGTTCAAATGGTACTTAGCAAGAGTAGAAAAAGAAACAGGGAAAAGATTGAAATGTTTAAGATCAGACAGAGGTGGTGAATTCATCTCCCATGATTTTAACAACTTCTTCATTGAAAGAGGAATCAAAAGACAGGTATCAGCTCCTAGAACTCCTGAGCAGAATGGAATAGCAGAAAGAAGAAATAGATCTATTATGGATTGTGCAAGGACTCTAATGATAGAAAAGAACATTGCTATAAAGTACTGGAAGGAAGCTATCCGCACTGCAGTTCATACCTTGAACCGAGTACAATTGAAGAAAGACACATTCAAAACTCCTTATGAATTATGGTATGGCTATAAACCTAATGTAAGTTACATGAAAATATTTGGTAGCAAGTGTTATATCTTAAAAGAATCCAGAAGAAATAAATTTGATGTGAAAAGTGATGAAGGAATATTCCTAGGATATTCTAGCAAAAGCAAGGCATACAAATGTCTGAACTTATCTACTCACAAAGTCATAGAAAGTATACATGTAAAATTTGATGAGTTTGCAGAAAAGACTGAGGAAGAAAGAAAAAGGGAACCTGAGAACTACAGAAGATTCGTTTACATTGAACCTGAAATATTGACAGACACAACTATCAATAAGGAAGCTATATCTACCGAGCCGAGCACAGTTACCGAGTCACAAACTGAGTCACAGGAAGAAGTTCAAACCGAGTCACAGGAAGAAATTCAGACCGAGTCTCAGCCTGAAGTTACCGAGCAAATATCTACCGAGCCCGAGCAACCTGAAGAAGAGATCCTAGAAGACAACAGCATGAATCATTCAAAAGGCAAGGAACCTATACTAGCCAAATATGTCAGAAGACATCATACACCAAACCAAATCATTGGAAACAAATCAGATGGTACTATGACAAGAAGCAAGCTAAAAGGTACATGTCTGCTTACTGATTTTGAACCTAGAAATATCAAAGATGCATTGGAGAATGAAAGTTGGATTGAAGCAATGGATGAAGAATTAGAACAAATATAAAAGAACAAAACTTGGACTCTTGTACCTAGACCTAAAGATAAGAATGTAATTGGAACAAAATGGGTATTCAGAAATAAGCTGAATGAAGATGGTCAAGTATCTAGAAACAAAGCTAGATTGGTATGTAAAGGTTACTCTCAAGAAGAAGGTATAGATTATGGAGAAACTTTTGCTCCTGTTGCAAGATTAGAAGGTGTAAGAACTCTACTTGCTTATGCAGCACACAAAGGATTTAAGGTATATCAGATGGATATAAAATCTACATTTCTCAATAGAATTCTTGATGAAGAAGTTTACATTGAACAACCTGAAGGTTTTGTTGATCCAGATAAAAGGGACATGGTCTGCAGGCTACACAAAGCATTGTATGGTTTAAAAAAAGCTCCTAGAGCATGGTATGAAAGACTCCATAACTATTTGATCCAGATTAATTTCAAAAGAGCTAATGATAACAGTAATCTGTATATTAAAGAAGGACCGGATGACAAAATTGTATTGGCAGAAATATTTGTGGATGATACTATATTTACAGGGAATGAGGATCAGTGCAAAGAATTTTCAGAGCAAATGAACAGAGAATTTGAAATGTCTATGTTTGGTTTAATAAAATTCTTTGTTGGTCTTCAAATTCAGCAAAGCAAGAATGGTATATACATTACTCAATCCAAATACATTAAGGAGATACTTAAGAAGTTTGGTATGGAAGATTCAAAACCAGTTGGTACACCCATGTGTACTGGACTGAAACTTACCAAGAATGATGATTCAAAAGAAGTTGATCAGACCCTATACCGATCTATGATTGGAAAATTGCAGTATGTAGTACATACAAGACCTGATATTGCCTTAGCAGTCGGTATAGTAGCTAGATTCTCAGCAAAACCTAAGGAAAATCACATGATGGCAATCAAAAGAATCTTAAGATACTTAAGAGGAACTGAAGAATATGGTTTGTGGTATAAATTTGGAGGCAATCTAGACTTGAAAGTGTTTACTGATGCTGATTGGGCAGGAAACATTGATGACAGAAAAAGTACAAGTGGTGGAGCATTTTTTCTTGGAAAAAGACTGGTATCCTGGACTAGTAAAAAGCAGAATTGCACATCTCAATCCACAGCTGAAGCAGAATATGTTGCTGCTGCAGTAAACTGTTCAAATATTGTTTGGTTTAAACAGCTATTAGAAGGTATGAAGGTTGAAATCAAAGAACCAGATGTTATATTTTGTGACAATACCAGTGCAATAAACATTTCTAAAAATCCAGTGATGCATTCCAAAACCAAGCACATTGCTATTAAATATCACTTTGTCAGAGAATTGGTGCAGGACAAGGAAATCAGATTAGAATATATTCATACAAAAGAACAGATTGCAGACATTTTCACCAAACCATTACCTAAGGATGCATTTATGTATCTAAGAGGTAAGTTAGGGGTCATTCCCCTATCCGAGGCTCACTAAATACAGTTTTAGTGATGCATCAACCAGAACATGATTGAAAATCAACTTGTTGATGCAGCATATTAAAGGAATCATTGCATATGAATCAATACTTGAGGTACATTAATTTTCACCGGTAATATGAGAATTGTCTTTGGCATGTGTTGTCAAAGAGGGAGTGTTTGCTATGTCTTTGCTATTACTTCAAGAAATTTTCAATAGTCAGAAGGAAGAATTTTTAGGATACAGGAAGTTTGCTAACAGAGGGAGATTTGAATCTGAACCGAGCTAACTCTTTCAAATTTCTTATGATATGACATATTGTGTTGCCATCAATGCCAAAGAGGGAGATTGTTGGAAATAATTGTCTAAAGGAAATTGCTACTCAATTATGTATTGTCTTTGATGTCACACAATGTCATAGTCCGCAGCAATCAGTTCCTACCGAGCTCAGTCGGTCTGCCAGACAGGAATATTAGTGCGTACCGAGTCCACTCGGTTATCAAAGAATATCAGTGTCTACCGAGTTCACTCGGTCATCGAAGAAAAGTTAGTGTTTACCGAGTTCAGTCGGTCATCGAAGAAAAGTTAGTGTTTATCGAGTTCAGTCGGTTATCGAAGAAAAGTTAGTGTTTACCGAGTTCAGTCGGTCATCGAAGAAAAGTTAGTGTTTACCGAGTTCAGTCGGTTATCGAAGAAAAGATAGTGTTTACCGAGTTTAGTCGGTCATCGAAGAAAAGTTAGTGTTTACCGAGTTCAGTCAGTTATCAAAAGGTAAAGGATTGTCGGTGTTTACCGAATTCCCTCGGTCACCGAAAGATTATAGAAAGTTATGGTCACCGAGCACTGTCGACCCTTGGAGGACTTTTGCAAATAGAGTTTGCTTAATTCAGCTGACTGTTATACTAAATAATGTCGATTTGACAAATCCAAAATCATATAAATAAAAGGTCAAATGCGAAAAATAAATATAATACAGCAGAAAATTTACAGAAAAAAGGAAGGAAAGGTATATGCGAATTTGTGAAGGATGTTCAGATATCCTTGAGGAGCAGCAGAGATTTATTCGATCAGAAAGGATCAGACTTATGCAGAATAGAGATCTGTAATCAGCAAGACAGTTGCATTATTATACAGGTCACTTTTTCATTGTTACCTTCTTATCATTGTAACAGTGAATTCTAAATCTCTTAACCGAGTTGGTTTAACAACCATATTGTAAATCCTCTAACAAGGTGACAATTCCATTGAATTGTTTTCAAGACCTCTTACCAGGCCACTCCTTGCAGGGTGTTTTTAAATCCTCTAACAAGGTCACACCTAACAGTGTGTTTTGTAACCTTTTACCGGGTTGGCTTCTAACCGGGCATCACTTCAGAAAAGTGAAAATCAGTATCTAGATACATTGGTGGTTTTTCCCATATTGGGTTTCCACGTTAAATCTTGTGTCTCTTGTGTTCTTAATTGCTTTCTCAATCATATACATGTGCTGATGAATATCTAAAGATAATATTGCTAATACTTTCTGCATCTTCAAAGTTACTACAATCTATTTACCGAGTGCTAAAACAGATAACATTGTTAAGATATCCTAAGGGATCTGCAAAGAATTAATAGTGAAGTGTTTTTATGGTTGACTGATTCACCCCCCCCCCTCTCAGTCACTTCATCCATATTCCATCACATCATACTATTGAAACATTAAATCCTCTGTGATGAAATGCCATATCTCAACTATAAAGCTATAATAACTTATAATATGAACCCCTTTCAACACAAACCTTAAGTAACAGATTTCAACATTACTTCATCATCTGAGGCAAAGACCAATCCTCTTTAACATGATAAGTATTTAAAGAAATCATTGAATCAGAGTAAGCACATACATAAGAATATATGTCTATAGAACCATCAAATATGTACTTCATATAGTATATTCATAAATGAACACAGAATCAACACTATACAACCATACTTCATTGATAAAAGGAACAAATATCACCATTGATTATTACAGTGGAAACAATCCTTTCATGGGCTTCTATGAAAAATCTCAGAAAATAATCCCCACATCCTATAGGAATACTTACTATAGTACAACCATAATAGAGACATAAACAGCACAGAGCATTCCTCTATCATACTTTTAAATAAAGTTTCCCATAAATTTGAAAAGTGGAGTGATCTAAACAATTTATGGGAAATCAATTTCAGATAAACAAGATGCTAAAGGCATAGCAGAATATATATGAATATATGTCCCCATATATATCCTCACTTAACAAGGTAAGTTACTAATAAGAATATATATATAATTACCGGAGTATAATACTCACTTATAAGTAACCCTATCTACATTTCAAAACAGTCCTTAATTGTTACATCTGTAAGACTTAGTGAATGCCTTATTAACCTCAACAAAAGAGATAAAAAGAGATACATAGCTGGCATATTATTACAAAACTAATACAATAAAATATATAGATATATATAACTCTATGTATTAAATTTTAAGTAAATAAAATAATTGTCTATTAAACAAAATAACTCAAAAAACTTTCTTGATATTCCTCTATAAATAAAATAAATTTTCAAGTAAATAATAACAACATAGGTGGCTTAGGAAGGATATCTCTCAGTGCCTTTGATGAAGAGTGCTCCCCTTAATGCCACAAACACATAACAAAAATAGAGAAACAACAATAATATGCAAGAACAGAAAATTGGCTTCTTATTATCTCCACAAATGTGGAATTACAAACTTTCAGAATTACAATATGCAAAGCCACATGGGCATTCCCTTACAATATTCTGTAGGAAAAAGCCTCAAATCAATGCCTAGATCTACTACCCAGAACTACCCTAGACAACACTACAGGGCTTCTTCATATAGGCAATTTCCACTGCCCGAGAAGGTTTCAGAAATTTAGCCCTAAGGGCCAACCAAACTTGGAATTATTTTATTTTTCATTTTATTACATCAAAGTCGGCTCAAAATAACTTTTGAAACCAAAACAAAAAGTTTGAAGGAAAATTATTTTCCGCCACTTCAGGTGACCCGACTTCCGGAGACCATAAGTCATCACCAGTTGACCCGATGGACTATTATAACCCCATTTCAGAAAGGCCACGAAGCGCTCTACAGGCTTGACTTGTGCAAGCACCTATCACCAAAATTTTTGACCTCATTCAGGGCCTCTAAAGCCTTCAAAACTGAGTTCAAAGTTTCTATACCCTGTTGCCAATACGAAAAATATTCAATATCTTCAAAACTAGACCTGATCTAGCCATGAAAATTTACTGACAGGCTGATATGATTGAGATGAACCTCCACACATAAAATCAGAAAATTCTGAGATCGTAGGACCAACTTACTAAAAATAGAAAGTTTCCATAAATAGAAGCTCTGCACAAGATAGCCCTTATTGAATATAAAAACATAAATATTTTTGGGTGATGCAAGATTGCTCTTACACCCAGGATGCTCCTGCATTAGACACCCAGGGTAATTTGAGAAGTGACCCCGTCACGTCTCAAGTGTGTAGAGGAAAACCAAGATAGCTAGCCTCCTCCTTTGTCAGCCATGATGAATCTTCAATAGGTCATCCTTTTCACTTGACTAGATATTCTTCATATGTCCTATTCCTTGTGCTTCTGCCAACATGACTATCTAGTATATCCTTAATCTCCTTGGTATCTAAACTAGTTGTTGGAATACTCCACTGTGTTGTTGTGATCTCATCTTCAACACCTCCCTCATGATACTCTGTCAGATCTGAAATGTTAAACACTGGTGAAATATTCAACTCAGTAGGTAGTTCTACTTCATATGCATTTTCTGAATCATGCTTCTTTAGTATTTTACATGGCCCGAACTTCTTCATTTTCAATTTGTTATATGTACCAACTGGAAATCACTCCTTCCACAAATGAACCATGACTTCATCTCCAACCTAAAATTCCTTATGTCTCCTTTTCACATCTGCCTTAGCCTTATACTGCACATTCATCTTGGTAATATGCTTCCTCACCTCCTCATGGATGTTCTTCAAGTGTTTTGAAAAATCGTCAGCTTCAGCACTGTTTATTTCTCCTTTATCTATCTTTCTCAACTCAGACTCATTTCTGGGACTACTCCCATATACAATTTGGAATGGTGATTTACCAGTACTCCTATTGACAGAATTATTATATGCAAATTATACCTATAGTAAAATCAAATCCCATCCTGTTGGCTTATCTCCAACCAAACATCTCAGCAAATTTCCCAAAATCCTATTCACCACCTCTGTCTATCCATCAATCTATGGATGATGCGATGAACCAAACTTCAAATCTATCTTCAACTTCTTCCACAATGTACGCCAGAAATATCCACTGAACTTAGTGTCCCTATCTGAAACTATACTTTTTGGCAAACCATGTAGTCTCACCACTTCTCTAAAAAATAATTCTGCTACATGAACAACATCATTAGTCTTCTTGCAGGGAACAAAATATGTCAGCTTTGAAAATTTGTCAACTACTATAAAAATTGAATCATGTCCCCGCTCTGTCCTTGGTAAAACAAGAACAAAGTCTATACTGATATCCTCCCAAGGCTTCTCTGGTACAGGTAATGGCTGATACAACCCTGTATTCTGCTTCACTCTTTTCCCCATCTGACATACTTTGCAACTCTGTACAAACTTCTTGACATCTTGCTGCAACTGTGGCCAATAATATTTCTCACTAACCAAAGCAAGGTTTTTCTCTCGACCAAAATATTGAGCCAATCCTCCGCTATGCTTCTCTTTGATGAGATTCTCCCTCATAGAACTTCTTGGAATGCACAACTGACTCCCTCTGAATAGCATATCATCCTGAATGATAAAATCTAGCCACTTCATTCTGTCTAGAGTAACAGGTTTTTTACAAGCTTTCCAAGCTTCACCAAAATCAGGATCCTCTGGATACAAATTCTTGAGTTCCCTGAACCCAACCACCTCAATCTGAATCTCTATCAGCAATAGTTGTATTTTGCAAAGCGCATCTACAACCCTATTAGACTTTTCACTTCTGTGTTTCAAAACAAATGTATAACTCTACAAAAACTCAACCCATTTCAAATGCCTTTGATTCAACTTTCCTTGACTATTCAAATATTGCAAAGCTTGATGATCAGTATACAAAACAAACTCCTTAGGAAGCAGATAGTGTCTCCACTTCTTCAATGCCTAAACTATAGCATAAAATTCTTGATCATAAATAGAATATTTTCTCTTGGCATCATTTAACTTCTCACTGAAATAAGCAATACGTTTACCTTCTTGGCTCATAACAGCTCCAATTGTAGTACCACTAGCATCATAGTCTACTTGAAACAACTTATTAAAATTTGGAAGTGCTAAAATAGGTTGTTCTGTAACTTTCTGTTTCAATAGTTTAAAACTCTTATCTACCCCATTAGTCCACTTGAACTCTTTTCTACCCCCTCTCATTGTTTCAGTCAAGGGTCCATAAATACTGCTAAAATTTATGATAAACTTTTTATAAAAGCTAGCCAAACCATGAAAAGATCTGACCTCAGTAGCACTCCTTGGAGTAGGCCATTCAAGGATAGCCTGTACTTTCTCTGGGTCCATTTTTAGACCTTGTGTTGAAACTACAAATCCTAAATACACTAACTCTTTCTTCACAAAATTGCACTTCTTCAAATTAATCAACAATTTATCATCTCTCATCTTCTCAAACACCATATGAATATGCATCATATTTTCCTCTAATGTCTTTCTAAAGATCAAAATATCATCTAGGTAAACAATGACAAACTTACCCAGAAATTCTTTCAGAACCTCGTTCATGAGCCGCATGAAAGTGCTTGATGCATTGGTTAGCCCAAAAGGCATGACTAACCACTCATACAGTCCTTCCTTTGTCTTGAAGGTAGTCTTCCATTCATCTCCTTCTCTGATCTGAATCTGGTGATATCCACTCTTCAGATCTATCTTTGAAAAATACACAGCTCCACTCAAACAATCCATAATATCATCCATTCATGGCAATGGAAACCTATACTTGATTGTGATCTTGTTTATTTCTCTAAAATCTGTAAACGTCCTCCATCCTCCATTCTTCTTTGGTGCTAATACCACTGGTATGGCACAGGGACTCAGACTCTCTCGAATCAACCCCTTCTACAATAACTCATGTACTTGTCTATTCAACTCTTCACTTTCTGCTAGTGTCATTCTATGTGCTGCCTTGTTTGGAAAACTGGCTCCTGGAATCAAATACATCTGATGAATGATCTTCCTTACCAGTGGTAATCCATCAGGTACATTATCAGATACAATATCTTGAAACTCATTCAACAAATCTGCAACCTCTATAGGTACATCCTCTACTTCTTCTTTACCAACTTTTGGAATTAAAGCAAAACACATATGCTCATGCCTCATACCATCTAGGAATTTTCTTCCATCAACAAATGTTATTCTTGCATTACCACATACCTTTTCTTCGGTCTCCTTTAATGGCTTTAGCTTATGTCGCACTCCATCTTTTCTCAGGGAATAGATATTCACATGACCATTGTGTACAGCACATATGTCAAACTACCATGGTCTACCCAAAAACATATGACATGCATCCATAGATATGATATCACATAGTACCTCATCTTGGCACTCGTCGATCTTGAACTTTACTAGGCACTGTTCACTAACCATGACCTTGTGGTCATCCTGCACCCAGGAAATCCGATATGGATGTGGGTGTTTCTGTCTCTTGAGCTTCAACTTTGTCACCATCTCTTCTAAAACCAAATTGTCAGTGCTTCCACTATCAATAATCACATCATAGCATTTACCCTCACACTTGCATCTAGTGTGAAACAAGTTCCTCCTTTGTTCAGGTTCATTCTCACCACTCATTAAGACTCTTCTGTTAATTAGCATTTCTCCTCTTTCAACATCTTCAGAATTTGATGATCTAGCATCTTCATCTACATGTGCAACTCTGGTCTGGCCTTCATTCCTCATATGTATCCTTCCTTGGCATTGAGGACATTCAAATGCCCTATGACCTTCTTCTCCATAGTGAAAATATGTTCCACGGAAGCCTCCTCTTCCAGATCCTTGTCCTCTTCCTCTTCCTCTCTGATCTCTATTATTCTGATCTTGGAAACGATTGGAATTGTTTCCTCACTAATTTTGACTGCTACTAGCCTCATCCTTCTTTTTTGGATCTTCATTCTAGCCTCCATATGACCATCCACCAGATCATCCACTGCGACCTCTTTCATTTTGTCTACTCTTGAACTTCTTATTCAGCTTTTCCTCTACTTTTAGGGAAAACTGTTATGCCTCTTCAATACTGTTCATTCGAACTAGATTCAGCTCCTCCTGAATGCTCGGCCTCAACCCATTAAGGCAATAGGAAACTTTCTCCTTATCAACTTCCGCATGGCCTGTTCTAATGAGGATTCAATAGAACTCCTTTGTATACTCCTGAACAAATCTTCCTGCTTGCTTCAAACTTTGCATTTTCTTCAGTAGGTCAAGCTCATAATCAACAGGAATAAACTGTCACTTCAATTTATCCACCATTTGATCCCATCTTGTGATTTTATCTTTCCCTCTTCTATTTCACTCCAATTGAATCTCTTGCCACTAGATCTTCGCATGACCCTTCGATTTGGCCTTCACGAACTTGACCCTATCAGGATCCTCAATATCTTCATACTCAAAATATTCTTCACATTCATTGATCCAGTCGATCAACTCCTCTAGGTTAAGATTTCCTGAAAATGTAGGAACCTCAATCTTAGGTCTTTTTTCAATCTTAGAAATGGCTCGAAAAAGTCTTTCTTCCTCTTAGTTCACAACTTCGACTTCTCCTTCCTGATCTTCTTCTTCAGCTTCATCCTCGCTTTCATCTCTGACATTAAGATTCATTCCTCTGTGAATCTCCTAGTGCAATGCTCGCACTTGTCTCTGTAGTGCCCTAACCTCAGGTGTTACAACACTGGCTCTTCTGCCATGTTCCCTTCGTGGAGGCATTTTTGTGCTTCTTGCTGAAACCCTAACCACGGTCCTGGTGTAAACTACCTCATAGTCAGTGATTTTTTTACACACGCAGGAACTCCTGCTCTGATACCACTTGATGAAGGGTGCTCCCCTTAATGCCACAAACACATAACAAAAATAGAGAAACAACAATAATATGCAAGAACAAAAAATTGGCTTCTTATTATCTCCATAAATGTGGAATTACAAACTTTTAGAATTACAATATGCAAAGCCACATGGGCATTCCCTTACAATATTTTGTAGGACAAAGCCTCAAATCAGTACCTAGATCTACTACCCAAAACTGCCCTAGACAACACTACAGGCCTTCTTTATATAGGCAATTTCCACCACCCGAGAAGGTTCCAGAAATTTAGCCCTAAGGGCCGACCAAAATTGGAATTATTTTATTTTTCATTTTATTACATCAAAGTCAGCTCAAAATAACTTTTGAAACCCGAAAAAAAATTTTGAAAGAAAATTATTTTCTGCCACTTCAGGTGACTTGACTTCCGGAGACCATAAGTTATCACCAGTTGACCCGATGGACTATTATAACCCCATTTCGGAAAGGCCAGGAAGTGCTCTACAGGCTTGACTAGTGCAACCATTTGTCACCCAATTTTTTGACCTCATTCGGGGCCTCTAAAGCCTTCAAAACTAAGTTCAAAGTTTCTATACCCTACTGCCAATACGAAAAATCTTCAATATCTTCAAAACTAGACCTGAGCTAGCCATGAAACTTTACTAGTAGGCTGATATGACTGAGATGAACCTCCACACGTAAAATCAGAACATTCTGAGATCGTAAGACCAACTTACTAAAAATAGCAAGTTTCCATAAATAGCAGCTCTGCACAAGATAGCCCTTATTGAATACAAAAACATAAATATTTTTGGGTGATGCAAGATTGCTCTTACACCCAGGATGCTCCTGCATCAGCCTTTTACATAGATTTATCTAAGTTAGGTATTGTAGTATGTATCTGTTGTGAGGTTTTCACACCATCACCCCACAATTTTTGGAATCCCCTTATTAGTACTTTCCGATAGGCTAAGCAAGTACTATTGCATCCATTTTTGGATTTCTTCATTAACTAGTGATTAAATGAACTCTTCTACACCAATCAAAATAAATTCAATTTTATATTTCATTATAAGTTTTTTCATTTGTAAAATATAGATGCAAAATATTTAACTTTATAATATCTAGAAATTAATTTTTGATCATCTCATTGGATGAATGCGTTTGAAGTCTTATTACATGAGTGAACCAATTAAAATTTACCATGTTTTTTATTTATTATCGGATAATATATATTTATTCTCATCCATAAATTTTGTTCCATTCTGGCAATCATGTTTATACTATTAATTTTTACAATATATTATAATTTAAATAACAACCTATGATATTATAATATATATTTATTTTTATTCATATACTATTATAGTTTCTACTATAATTAAAGGCAAGTACTTAGCCACTATGTGGCACTTGTTTTAATTTGCACGAACAATTATCTAAGGCTAAAGGTAAAATTTGGAGTGATTTTGAAAAGTTGAGAAATACGATTCAACAATTTTAAGCAAAATTTGGATTTTTGGACTTAGACATTTTTTTGGAAAATTTCGCAAACTTTTGTAAATTGTGGAAATTGAAAAAATGGAATTGAGCAATTTAATCAAGTAATTTTGACTAAACAATTTTGAAAAATATAAATTTTAAGTGTTAAAATTGCAATTTTGATGAAAACCTTTGCAAGTTGGCATGAAAACCTTCACAAGTTGGGAAGCAAGTCTTTACGATGGAGAGATCAACTTGACAATTTGGCAATTTCAATGGCAAAATCCTTATGCTTGGCAAATTTTCCTTTCAAATGGCCCATTAAATGTTTTATTTTCAAATGATAATTTGGGCTAGATTTTATATTTAATTTTCCAAAATAAATTCAATGTCATTTTAAAAATTGGGGCCAATTTATAATTTAAAATCAATGCAATTTAAAAAATCAAGATAAATCAATTCAATAGAAAACCAATTTACAATTTAAAAAATCAATGCCATTTTAAATTTCAATTCAAAATTGATCCCAATTTGTAAATTTAAAAAAATTAAAAAAATCTGAGGCCATCCTACATTTAAAATTCAATAGCAAGGTGAAATTCAAAATTAATTTGGGGGCCCCTTTGTGTGCTAACTTCCACGTACTTTAAGGCTTAATTGGTGTGAATTTCAAGGCAAGTTATTGGGTCCACAATTGGGAGACTTTAAAACTTAATTAGGGGCATACATGATCTTTTTTTCAAATTTTAATTTTGGGCCCTATGTCAATTTCGGATTTGGCTAATTTAAATCTATAATTTTGTTAAAATTGATGCAATTTTGGGGCCCATGTTTACAAGTTTCAATTGAGTGAGATTTTAAATTTCAAGGAAATTTAATTATTATAATTTTGGCCCAAATTCCAATCAATCCAATTTAATCAAGGGTTGAAATTAATTAAGGTGACTTTAATCCAAGGGGATGTGATTTAATTTCTTTTCTCCCTATGCAAGTCATCCATTTTGGACAATTAGATGGGTATTTAAAGAGGCGTTTGTGCATCATTTCTCATTGTTTCCAAGACAAAATTTTATGATTATAAATTATGGAAATGCATTTCCAGCCATGGGCGATTTTGTTTTGAAGATTTTGTCTCAAGTTTGAAGGCTTCTAGAGGTGGCAAATTGGTCTTTGGGTTTGAAAACATCATCTTGGCATTCATTTTTCACCTACCTTTTGAGAAATTCTCATCTTCTTCGTGCCTAGAAAATCAAAGATTTAAGCAAATCCAAATTTGGAGTTGGTGCAGTGCAATCTTGACATCATTTATCTATCTCCTAGGACATCAAGTTACATCCATTGAACATATTTTTTTGTCTGGATCATGTGGATAAGTTCTTTTTTTTTTGTGATTGGGCAAGTTAGTTGAATGAAATGCAATGATAATCCTTACTCAATTAGCTTGATCACATTTTATTTCCAAATTTTTTATTGGCAATATTTTATCAAATGAAATAGAGTGACTTGTTTCTTTGTCTTTTTTTAGGTTGGCAAGGGAGTTCTTGCAACTTGGTGAAGGCACTCTCGCAACTTGGTAGGGTTGACAGGATGGAGGATGCAAGGTTCAGGTTCAAGTCTCTCATGTGGTAAGGGAATTCACACCAAACTCAAGGCAAGATCAAGGGAAAATTCAAGACTCAAGTACATTAAGGCTTCACCATTTCAAGATCAAGACATCAAATATACAAGTACAAGAAAGCAAGTTCAAGACATGGCAATGAGAAAATTCCTAAGGCCTCAAGTTGGTAAGGGTGTTGTTGCTAGTTTCCAGGCATGCTCCTACAGGCTGGTATGGGTGTTCATGGAAAGATGTGGACAAGGTTGAACATCTAAAGGATATCCTCCCTTCATCAAAAGATCAAATAACAGGATAAGGATGATGGGGTGGCAGGTGGTTGTCTCCTCTAGTAAAAATATTCATCTTTCAAGCATGTGCAATCGTATCATGCCAAGTGTCCTATGTTCTCATTGGTTGAAAAAATTATTGTATTTTCTTATTGGCCCACAAGTTTTATGCCCTTATGTAATTGGTTGTAATTATGGAAACCCTAATTAGGGTTTGTGGGATGTAATCTGGCCCCTTGATTTCAATTTTTTGTCTCTTAATCTTGGCCACTCATTATACTCGAGCCTCTATATAAGGTCATTTTCTCTCATTTGTAAGGGTTGGAAGATTGATAAAAATTGTCGCTTAAGTAATGCCAAAATTTCTTTTCTTATCATTGTTGTGTTTTACATGGTGATTGAGTTGGAACATTTGGTGTTATTGCATGGTTTCTACTTCCACAATTAAAATAGGATTTCTTTTCAAAGTTGTTAAAGTAAGAGTAAAATTAGATGGATTGTGTGGTGATATTGGTGTTTGTTTGATTGGTTGACTCTATAAAACTAGGCCACTAGCTCCTTGTAGATGCAAGGGTGCCTTGTGTGGTAATCTAGTAGTTGTGATCAAGTTCAATTGACATTAGATCCTTAATTTGTACTCTAAGTTGGATTGAGGAGAAGGTGTTGATATGAAAATCATTTGAGATCTTTTGAATCTTTTCACTAGGTTGAGTTGAAGTCGCAGGCAAGCCTCCATTTGGTAGGAGTCCTAGTCCATCCATTAGTCTTCCCATCCATAGTTAGAATTAGAAGTAGTCTAGATAGTAAGAGTTGAAGAGAAAAGTTGGAAGTGATATAAATCATGGATATATTTTTAAATTGCACATTGTGAAGCCAAATCTTTAGCAAGTAAGTTGACATCCTTGAATGAAATACGTAAGCTAGCCTAAGTAATTAACTAGCAAATCACATCATTTCAACTAAGTTAGATATCCACAAGTGTAAGGAACCTTGGAATCATTTCTTGATCTTCATTGCAAAGCTTAGCATGGGAGATGACTTTATTCAAGAGAGGGTTTAATGCTCTATGTTTCTTGAAGCATTGAGTGTTTAGTCTTGCATGTTGTGTAAGTGGAACAAAACTTGCATCAACAGAAATTGGTGCTAGAAGGAGGGCGATTGTGTTTTTTTCTCAAGAGGTTGTTAATAATTGAACATGGTGGAGAATGGGGCTTTCTCATCCATGAAAACCTAAGGATGATTGGAAATCATACCAAGACAACAGCATTTTAACATTTCATTCCTTTTCTTGGAGCCAAAGGATAAATGGTCGCGAGTACTTACGCGTCGCTGACATCCTAGACAAATAAGAGGAGAAAGCTCAAAGAATTGACAGAGAAGTTCAAGAAAGGTTGGAACGTGAGAGAGGAAATTGAAGGATGACAAATGATGGTTCTTCCTAGATCAAATCAGCCCAGAGAAACTTGGGGAACACCTCAAGATCATATTCTAATTACATTATGCACAGTCTCGTGACCGGAACGAGAGGATAATAGAGACTATTTGGATACTGCTAACGTACTGAACCAAGAAGAAAAGAAGGCTCAAGAAATTTAAAGGATAATTCAAAGAAGGTTAGAACTCCAATGAGAACTAGAGAGAAGGCTTGAGAGAGAAAGGAAAACACAAAGGTTGGCCCAATCTAGTCTTCAAGGAGATCAAGACTAAACATAAAGCTAGATAGAAAGATTAGATCTTTCTCTCCTGAAAGGTTCAAAAAGTTACAATTTGAAAGAAGGAAGAGGATATTGAGGTCTACACCACACCAAGAGGAATATTTGGTTGAATTGAAACTTCATAAGAAAGGAAGGAATCATTGGGTAGCCGACACTGCAAGTTGGGCAAGCTCTTCAAGTGGTCCGGTTCAAATTCCCAAAGTTCAAGGTACTCTAGCTCAAGTAAGCTAGTCAGTGCCAGTTTAATAAAGTCAAATAGTTCAAGGTCAAGTCAACCAAACAACAATGGTACAACCTCCTTGGATTCAGAACAATGTTTCACCTCTTACATTCAATAAATACAATAATCTGCCCAAGAATCTAGAGCACTTTTGTTCAAAGTTCAACATGAATGATCCTAATCATACGATAGAAGAACACATCAAGATCTTGGAAGATGCATTATATAATAGATGAATTCAGGATGAGGATGTAGCATGTAGGATCTTCCCTCACTCTTTGGGAGAAGAATCATTTTATTGGTTTGTGAATTTGCCAACCTCATCTATATCAGAATGGGATCAATTGAAGGTAGCATTCATTGGGAAGTTTGGAATTCCCATCACTCCATTGGATTTGTATAGGCAATTTGCAAAAGTTAGAAGAAAAGATTAGGATCCCATCATCTCATTCAATAATCACTTCCATAAGGCCTACACATGATTGAAAGCTCCTTATACAGTCCAGGATGCAGGTGCCCTAGAGATGTACTATAACACCTTAGATTCTCAGACATCTATGTTCACAAGAGTTTCTAACCCTGCTCCAACAAGTTTGAATGAAGCATACGCTAAGGCAATGGAGATAGGCAAGAAAATGAAGCAACAAGTGTCTGGATTCCAAAGTAACCAAGTTCCATAGCTTACCTATCAGGTTCCATTGAATCAGCTTGTGGTGCATCCAAGACCTCCCTTATCTCAAGCACCACCATCAAATACCTATTTATCTGCAAGGTACAAGTACATTTATGAGGTCCCAAGAAGAAAATGATGAGATGAAGGAATTGATTGAACAAGTGAAGAAGCTGTCTATAGAAGTTACCTAACTGAGAAATCAAAATAATCAACTCCAAGCTATGCAAAGAAATAATCAAGGAGGAAACTTCCAAGGCAATTATCAAAGAAACAATCAAGATGGTGGATACCAAAGGAATTATCAAGATAGAGATTATCAAAGGAATAACCAAGGTGGTGCCTACCAATGAAATAATCAGAATAACAACTACCAAGAGGGCCGTCAAACACAAAACCAAGGATACAACAATTAGAGGAAGATGTGGAACATGGGTCCAAATAATGGCAATGTGGTGTCACCACTTGACAGTCAACCCCCAACAGATAGCAAACCAGTGGATAGGATATTTCTAGCAAAGTCATCTTTATCTTAGTACTATAGATTCCATTAGACAAACCAGCATTTAGAGTTGCAATGTGCTGAATTAAGAAAGACCTCTAATTTGTTCCAGAAGGTGGTTGATGAATCAATAAATCAAGAGGATACACTAGTCACTGGGTATAAAATAGTTCCCACCAAAATATATGACCAATGCTTAACTTTTGAGGATTTTTCTTTCTCACCTAAGTTCAAAGCTTATGAGGAGCATCAAGGAAGATTTCCACCAGCTTTGGCTAATGGACTAGTAGATGAGCTACTAGGTTTGGATGAATATGACAATGAGCCAAGGTTCTCTTTCCCTCCACTAGACAACAATGTGTTGGTGCAAGGTACCAATGAAGTTCAAACATTTCAGAAATCACAAGGGAATGTAACAAAATTTTATCAAAGGAATAACAAGAGGAATGAGGAGCCCCTAACATCTTCCATCCCACCGAACAATTTCAATACGCCCTTGCATCCTAATGCAAATAATGTGCCCAACTATCCGAGGGATGCACTAGAGTATAGACAAGGTAGTAGTAATAATAGCAGTGGATGAAATGCTGGTATCCCACAAAGTAAACATGGAACTCAAGAACTTGGTAAAGAGAAAATAGTGAATAATCTTACAAGCAATGATGAGTTGAGGAAGCTTGGACAAATTGTGATAGCAAAGATGAACAAGATCAAGATTAGTTTACCATTGTTTGAGTTATTGAAAATGACTGAAATTAGAGATACCTTCCTCAATAACTTGAAAGATAACAAAGGGTTAGGATCTCATGCTCAAGTTTCTACAATAACAAGTCAACTCACCTCGATGGAAGGAAGGCCTCCTCCTAACATAGTAAATGTGATTCGAGAGACAAATCCTACACAAAGCATTTCGTATGGAGATCTCAATTATTTTAATAAGCAACATGAGCCTCAACTAGTGTATGTAGCACAAAGTTTAGCACCAGTTAGTCAGAAGGTACAAGAAAATGAAAACTCAACCAAGAGTCATGAAATGATGAAGGTAGGTGAATCAACACAACCAGTTGAAACATAGATGAAGCCTAAACCTGTATACAAGACACCTATGGTATTTTATCAAGGGAAAGATGAACAAACATCCTTCTTTCTTTCAGTAAGAATATTTGAGAAGTTACTTCATAATTACTTGATAGATTCAGGAGCATCTAGCAATGTTATGCCTTTGGCGATTTGTAGAAAGTTGGGAATTGTCCCGGTAGGATCAAATAAGAAGGTCACTCAATTAGATAAAACCGATGTGCTAGTAGTGGGTGAATTAAACAACATACATATGTTGTTGGCATCAAATCCTAGGATGGAACACCTCATGGATATATCAATTGTGGATGTAGCAGATTACTATGGTTTGATCCTAGACAAAGATTGGGCTAGAAGGCTAAATGGTTATATGGCCACTGACTTTTCCCACATGTGGCTCCCATGGAAAGGACTTCCTAACTAGATTAGAATTGATAGCATTCCCAGGTTAAGACTGACTGTCACCAAATATGGAGAACAAAATGAAGTGTTGTTTGTCGAGATAGATCTTGGTGTCTACAGGCCCAAAGTCAGAGAAGTTCTAACATTGAATATCATAAGTAAATCAAAAGAATCCACATAAATTCTAGTTGAATCAATCTTGATACTTCATCAGATGAAGGCAAGGGCATGTTTGAAAATTTTAGGAGCTTTGTATTGAGAACAACACAACAAGGTATCGAGTTGGGTAACAGAATGTCAATGAGAGATTTGTTACTACCCAACTGGTGTAGAATTCACAACACCTCTCATTCAAAGTTGTCTTTCTCCATGTGCAAAATTTCCTTATAACAAGTAGAGAAGAGACTATCAGGAGTACTAAGGAGAGACGATCAGTATAGGAAGAAAAAGGTTGAGGTTTTACAAGTAGAAACTATGGAAAGAAGTAAGAAAAGTGAAACAAAAAGTTAGTCCATATTACCCGATCCAAAAATAAAAAGGAATGATAGATTGGGTAGGCTTGATGAATCCCAAGGGGACTAGCAAGGGAACAAAAAAATTTGGACGCTAAGGTTTGATGGTTCCAAAAATAATCAAGGAGCTAGAGTGGGGTTCAAACTGACTATCCCAATAGGGGCAACCATTTTGGTAGCACATAGACTATAGTTCCCATGCACCAACAACATGACCGAATATGAAGCTTTGATTCTTGGCTTGTTGTGTGTGATAAAGAAAGGTGCGAAAGTGATTTGTGTATATGGAGATTCATACTTGGTGACAAAGCAAGTGAAGTAGAAGTTTGCATGCAATGACAAAAGATTGAAGAAGTACATAAATAAAGTTTGGGATTTAATTGAGAGCTTTGAGGCTTTCAACATCAAATTTGGTTATAGAGCAAGCAATAAGGTGGCAAATTCTCTTGCGCAAGCCACAAGTTCTTTAGCACTTATTGAATTGGAAGGGTTGAAGAATTTTAGAGTTGAGTTAGCATGAATGCCATTGGTGCCTGATAATGTGACCAATTTTTAGGTGTTTGAGGATGATAAGCATATTTTGAAATTTTTGACAAATGCAGATGTATTCACAGTGCAAATTGTCAATAATGGTGAAGAGGAAGAAGTAGAAATCAATCCAGAAGGGATCGTGAACTTGAAGACTAATACTATCCCAAAGGGGATGATTGAGCTAGAAAGAATATTCGACCTTGAACAATTCAACAAAGTACCATATCAACCCATAGGGGGAGATGAATGTGACAAAGAAAATCTTGGGACCAAGGAGAATCCAAAGATGGTCCAAATTGGGAAAGTGTGTACACCTGAAGAAAAGGAAGGCATCATTAAGCTAATGAGAGATTTCCTAGATGTGATAACATGGGAATATGAAGATTTGAAGACTTATGATCCTTCAATTATAACACATAATATCCCATTGAAGGAAGGAAGTAAACTATTTAGGCAATGACAAAGGCTAGTTAATCCTTTGTTGGAACCATTGATCTTCTAAGAAGTCAAGAAGTTGTTGAATGTAAGGATCATCTTCCTAGTGTGACACTTAACGTGGGTCACCAATCTTGTCCTAGTGAGAAAGAAAAATGGAGATATAAGGTTGTGTGTAGATTTTAGGAATTTAAACAAGGCTTCAGAGAAGGATAATTATCCCTTGCCATCTTTGGACAAAGTATTACAAATAGTGAATGGAGTGCAGATGATGGCATTCATGGATGGATATTATAGATATAACCAGGTGATAGTGGAAGAAGAAGACAGATTGAAGATAACTTTCACCACCAAATGGGGAACATTTTCTTATAGGAGAATGCCTTTCAGCCTAATCAATGCAGGTGCAACATTTCAAAGAGAAATGGACTATGCTTTCAAGGACTTGAAAGATAAATGCATCATCATCTATATCGATGATATCATAGTTTTTTTGAAAAGAATAAAAGGTCATATAGAAGATTTGAGGAATTAAGTATTCGTAAGATGCAAAAAAATTGGTTTCTCCTTGAATCCCAAAAAGTGCATGTTTGGAGTTACTGAAGGAAGATTGTTGGGTCATGTCATTTCAGAGAAGGGAATTATGATAGAACCTAAAAGAGTAGAAGCGATTTCAAAGCTAAACTTTCCAGGTAGCAAGAAAGAATTGAAATCATTTTTTGAAAAGATCAACTTTGTGAGAAAGTTCATATCAGCATTTGTAGAGATGGTAAAACCCATGAACGACATGCTAAAGAAAGATGCCAAGATGGAGTGGACTCCTATAGCTAAGGCAACATTCAAAGAGATAAAACAAGCTATTGTCAATGCACCTATTTTAGTGAGTCCTGACTATGAGAGGCCATTCTACATATATTCATTCACCTTTGATCATGCATGTGTGGCCATATTGACCCAAAAGAATGAAGAGGGCGAAGAGCATCTGATAGTATTTATGAGTGCTTCCTTCAAAGAAGAAGAATTGAGGTATTTGAACATAGAGAAACAAGCATATGCACTGGTAAAAGCAATCAAGAATTTCTGACATTATGTACTTAGAAGCAATATATATGCAATTATGCTTGATATAATAGTAAAAATTCTATTGATGCAAAACAAACTTGGAGAGAGAAGAGGAAAGTGGTTTTCCACTATCCATGAATATGACATAGAGATCTAGCCAATGAAGCTAGTCAGAGGACAACACCTAGCACAAATGATGGCATGTGATGGACAAGGATTAGTACATCAGGTTTATGAGTTGGAGGAAATATGCCTAGACGAATGGTATCGGGACATTATCAGCTACATGTTGAATCATCTGTGTCCTTCACATTTGAATCTAGTACAAAAGAAGGCATTAAAGTTGAAAAGAAAGAGGTACATGTTGCAAGGATCAATGCTCTATAAGAAAACCCATGAGGGCATATACTCGAGATGTGTTGGAAAGGAAGAAGCGCGAATAATTTTGGAGCACTTTCATGAAAAATGGGGAACTCGACATGGAGAAAGTTTGGCCATGACACATAGGATACTGAGAGCTAGCTATTATTGGCCAACTTTATTCAAAGATACTCATGAGCATGTGAAAAATTGTCATGTTTTCCAGACAACAGCCACAAGAGAGAGGAACCCAACAATGCCACTATAGTCATTCATCGAGGTGAGACCTTTTGCAAAGTGGGGACTCAACTTTATTGGTCCAATCAACCCACCATCCTCAACACAACACATGTATATTCTAACCACAAATGACTACTATACTCGGTGGTCAAAAGCTCAAGCTTTCAAGAACTGCACTGCTGAAATTTTTATCAAATTGTTGGAAGAGAAAATTGTTACCAGGTTTGCTTGTCCTTATGCATTGGTGTGTGATAATGGTTCTGCTTTTTCTTCTTTGAGATTTCATAACTAGGAATTTGGTCATGGGATTGTTTTAAAATTTTCATCTAACTACTATCCACAAGGAAATGGATTAGCAGAGTCCACAAACAAAAATATTTTAACTGTAATTAGAAAACTGTTGGATAAAAACCTGAGAGATTGGCACACTTAGGTGAAGTATGCTTTTTGGATAGACATAACAAGATCCAAAGAATCTTTAGGAACTTCCCCATACCATTTGGTATATGTACATGACCCAGTGTTCCCAGTCCATTTGAAAATCCCAACATTGTAATTCATACAAGAGTGTTATGACAACGAAGACAAAATCAAGGCTAGATTGTCTCAACTGATGAAACTAGATGAAAAGAGAGACGAAGCCCTAGATAAATTTCCAAAACATCAAGGGGTTGTGAAGTGATGGTTTGATAGAAGAGCGAAGTTGAAAGCTTTTAGAATCTCAGAGATAGTTTTATACTAGGACAAGGCCTATGAAAGGCGTGGAGATCATCATAAATTTTATAGATTATAGAAAGGTCCCTTTCAGATTTCTGAGATGTTGGGACTGTTATACACTAAGTTTGCACCCTTGTTTCAAGCTCTCTTGGTCTTGATAACTTAGTATAACATGGGAAACATCTCCAGGTTGTGGGACCTATGCTAACTGAGATGAGACCTCAAGGTTCTAGGTTGGTTTCTCTTGGATAATCACCTTAATTTGCTTCTTGACAAGAAAGTAAATTCTTGAGGGGAAAAGGGATAGAAGGAATGCATGAAAGGGAAATGACTAAAAGAAAACTACCTACTAGGTGATACACTGAAATGAGTTGAACATAATATACTGACTAAACTAGTATGAAAACTCTCAAATCTAATAGAACAAAATCTTTCTAAACAAGCTTGCATAAGTGTTTCACAGAGGGGTCTGAACAAAAGACACAGATTGTGACTTGCAAGCAAACGTTCTCTTCAGCAAAAGGGCACAGGAGTGAGATAGAATGATAGGGGGCTGAAGTATACCCACAAACTCATTCAAATTAGATCAAACACAATAGTACACATATAAGCTAAAAAAAAGAAGGGCTCTAGAACTCCAAGATTTCTCTAACAAGGCCAGTATATTATACTTGATAAGATAAATATAGACAAGGGAAAGACCAGAGGGTAGGACAGATGCCATGGATAGCCTCTATTGAATCTGAGATTCCAATGAAAGATTACAAACTGTAAGAGCCAGAGGGTAGAACAAATGCCATAGATAACTCCTAAGAAAGAAAACTTTTTTTACAAAATGTAAACTCTTTGAGCTCTAAAATCTCCAAAACATTATATACATATCCCTTTTGCACACAGGAAGGAGCCAAAACCTAACTAGGGTTACATAGATTTTCATAAAATAATCAAACCCTAACTCTATCATAACTGATCATAAATGCATCGTAGAGATATCTTGGCTGATCAGATATCAGTCCTTGCAAGTCCATCCCATCTCTCTACAAGTTGAAAACCTCACACCACAACCATGACCATGTCTCTACTGAATTGAGTCTATCATGAATGCTCAAATCTGATCCTTATAGATATTTGTATTTTTTGAAGTACAGAAAGCCAAAGGTGGTGCCAACCTTTAAAGCTTCTTTGGTGCAAGAACAACGACATGGTACTCTGAGAAATCAGCAAGCAGTGGCCATCAGATATTCTTCATCATTCTCCCAACTACAACTATCTTGAGAACATAAATTCTAAGCTACCCTTTTTTCACTCATGGCCTGTTGGATCAAACACTGGCAAAACCCCTGCAAAAATATTCAAATTTGAAAAACAACGGCTAGCAGGCTTAGTTTTAAAATGCGACCATTGATATCAATCTTTCCCGGCAAATGAACAGCCCAGATCACCTTTGTAACAATCGCAAGCCCCTTTGAAAAGTGGTCAGCCACATCACTGGTCGGAACTAATGAAAAACAAACACTTCAACACGACTAGCACGTCAGATAGCAAAAGAATCATGATTCTGCATTGGACGGTGGTTGCATGATCGCATGAGCTCAAAAGATTCCTTGTGATCATGTGACAATCGTAGATCTTCATTAACTGCCACCTCACTTAAGATAATCAGACCCACTTACAAATCCCTATCATCACCCAACCGGCCAATCAAAAATGAGCACATCGGACTATGAGGACCCACCTGACAGAGCCCTGGTAATAAAGCAAGATCAACGGTTGGCATATGATCACATCAGCTAAGAATATTCAATGCGATCATAAGATAGCCGTTAGATCTTAAAGGAAAGACAACATAGTGGGCCCGCTCTGACATGTTCCACATCACAATCCTTTGACCAATCAGGAGCCAACACCTTAGCAATAACTGAGAGCGAACCCACTACGATAGAAGCAATGCATTGGGATGAAGATCAATAGCTGTCATTATATTACGATACTAACCCTCAAGCACTTTTCCTCGGCAGTATAACAATGATCCTAGATCATGCACAAACTTTAACTGCCACAGAGCCAAGACCGCCAAACAAAATTATAACCACTCACCGAGTCGCAGGATGTTAAGGACCAAACTGCCAGGAATAAGAGATCTTAATAAGAGATCTTGCGACCAGCTAGAAAATAAAGCACACATGAAGAAATGGACCCTTAAGTGACCGAAAAAGGTAATGGTGAAATATAACAGGCTAAAGGGTTTAGGGTTTTTTGGCTCCAACGGCTAGATTTTCAAAAATAAAGACTTGCAAACCAGGGAGTTAAGTGATTGTAGAGACTAGAGGATAGGACATAGGGCCATAAAAAAAATTTAGAGGTTCAACATAGATTAAAATGTAGACCCTGGATAGAATCCAGCCTAGGGCCAAGATTGAATAGATAGGAAATTTTGGGCAACATTTTGGTGATTTCTACTGGATGTCAGCCTGTTAGACATTAGATCAGTTACCTTAACATAATCCATTGGGCATGTAGTCATCTCTTGAATATAAAACCTTGATAGAGAGATAGACTTGGAACCAGAGGGACAAAAACTATGCATGAGAACTTTTTGAAATGTAGGGAAAGCTAACCTAGAAAGCAAAGAAAGAAAGCAAGAAACATATTCACAGAGATTTACAAGGAAGGATTGACCTCAAAGCAAGGCTTCAAGTGGAATCCATTAACTGGTAAAGGCAAGGCATCTCCTCCAAGAGTTGATAGCTGAAAATCATTAGGCCCCTTGCATTCTATAATAACAAATGGTCCACCGAAGAAGGAGTCAAACTTTGTATGTTTGCCAGGCCTTGATCTGAATTCATCCCACTTGAGAACTACATCTCCAACTTTGAAGTCTCTAGCCCTAGCTCTTCTATCAAAACTTCTCTTTGTCTGAATTTGATGGAAATCCATATCTTTCATGGATTTACTTCTAAGTTCTTCTAACTCTATGAGCTGAGCACACCTGATTTGCAAGGGATCTCCTTCTTCAAACAGGGCATATTGAGTGGCCAAGTCTAAAGCTAGAAATTCAGTTGAAATGGACAACTTAGCCTCTCTGCCATATACTAACACATAAGGAGAATTCCCAATGATCTTCTTTGGGGTAATCCTATCTAACCATAAGGCAGACTTCAATTTAGTATGCCAATCCCTCTGGTTATCCTGCAGAGTCTTCTTGATTATCCTAATCAAGTTCTTGTTAGTTGATTCTACCAAACCATTGCCCTGAGGGTAGTAATTTGAACTTGTATTCAGATAAATGTCATTTCTAATTGCCCATTCTGAGACTTTAAGACCTATGAATGCTAAAGCATTATCTAATATTATGGAGTCTAGAGTGCCAAATCTGTGAATTATATCATCATAAAAACTTAAGATAGCACTCTCATTTGATTCTTTCAAGGCAACTGCCTCTATCCATCTAGTGAAATAATCTATCGTAGTGATTATCCACTTGTGTCCTACACTAGATGGAGGATTAATCATGCTAATGAAGTCTATGCCCCATCTCATGAATGGTTGTTCTATTCTAACTGGCTGAAGGGGTAGAGCTACAAGCCTTTCTTTTCCTACAAACATAGCACATTTGATACATTTCCTCACATAATCATGAATATCCTTAAAGATAGATGGCCAATAGTATCCAGCCCTCATGATTTTAAAAGCAGTAGTCCTAGGAGAAAAATGACCTCCAGAAGGTCCATCATGAAATTCAAATAGGACATCAGCTATCTTTTCTGAATCAATACATCTTAAAAGGACACCATTGTGATCTTTTCTAAAAAGAACCTCATCTATTAGCACAAAAGGAATAGACTGTAACCTATAATATCTTCTTTTTGCTGAATCTAGACCTGAAGGACATTGTCCTATCTTTAAGTAATGAATCATGTTAGGCAACCAACCTGATGCCTTGGCATGTTCCTCTATGAAAAAAACAACCAGAGATGCATCTGTTTGTTATGATTCCTTTGAACTTTCATCCCCTGCCAAATGCTCACAAAGACCTCTTCCTCTAACCAGCTTGGTGGATTGGATATCAATGTCATACTCCATTACTTTGGTAATCCAACCAGCTCTTTTCTCATTTAGGTCCTTGGAAAGCAAAAATTCTTTGACACTTGGATGAGTAACCTTCAAGTGTACCTTGTTATGGGTCAATAGATGTCTGAACTTTTTAATGGTCTTCACCATAGCAAGTACATGTTTCTCTACAAAAGAGTACCTTTGTTCATATTCTTCTAAACCTTTGCTGAAGAAAGCAATAGGCTACTCCAACCCTTCTGAATTTTCTTGAGTCAGCATTACAGATATAGCATCATGACCTCCATAAGCATAAAGGATAAAATCCTTACTAAAATTTGGGTTTAATAGAGTAGGAGCTTCTGTCGAGGCTTCTTTGATAGCTTGGAAGTTAGCTCTTCCTTCTTTAGTCCAGCTGAAAGTTGAACTCTTCTTTAACATGGTTGTTAAAGGCTTTAATAAGTCTGCAACATTAGGCAAGAAATGCCTAACAAAATTAATCTTTCCTATGAAAGATTGGAGACTTTTCTTATGATGTGGCAATGGTAGCTCTAGAATGGATGCAATGCTCTCAGGGTCTACTGTAATTCCTTTCTTGGATACTATATATCCTAGCAATTTTCCTTCATGAACTGCAAACACACATTTCTTGGGATTAAGAGATATCCCAAACTCTCTACATCTTTCAAATATTTTCCTCAGATGTTTGATATGATCTACTACATGTTTAGAATAGATAGTTATGTCATCTAAATAGATCAGTACAAATTTGTACATGAGGCTTTTAAAGGTCATATCCATTGCCTTTTGAAAAGTAACACCTGCATTTGACAAACCAAAGGCCATCTTTTGATAAGCCATGGTTCCCCACTTGGTTGTAAATGTTGTCTTATATTGATCTTCTTCATTAACTAGGATCTGATTGTATCCTGAATAGCCATCCAATAATGAAAATCTCTCGAATCCAGAGACACATTGTAAGATTTGCTCCATAGAGGGTAATGGATGGTGGTCTTTTAAAGAGGGCTTGTTAAGAAACCTGAAGTCAACACATAACCTCAATTCCCCATTCTTCTTCCTTATAGGAACAAGGTTGGAAACCCAACTAGTATGTTTGATGGGGTAGATGATACCACTTTCTATCAATTTGAGCACTTCTTTATGCATAAGTGGCTCAAGCTTGGGATTAACAGGCCTTTGTTTTTGCCTCACTGGTTTGGCATCAAGCTCTAGTTCAATAGTGTGCTGAGCAAGGGCTGGATTAAAACCTTTGAGGTCTTCATATTACCATGCAAAAACATCACTGAATTCTCTGAATAATTGGGTGTAAGCCTACTTTTCTGAATTAGTGTTTACCTTTCCAAACTGTAAGCTTTTGCCTGGTTCCAACTCCAATTCAACACAATGTCCTTGTTGAACGACTAGGCCAGCTTTATTCTTCTTAACTTGATCATCCTTGTTGAAGACAACCTCTAAGGTGATAAGACCTTTACGCATTTTATTAGATTTGAGTTGTATTACTTGGTCACCATAATTTTGCAATAGCCTATCTTGGTTATGCTCTGAGAAGACATCCTCTTCAAACAAGAATTGCAGAATTTGCTCATCATTGTCAAACACTTGCCAATTAGTATCATTATCAAGGATATAAGGCCTAACAATCACTTTGATATGTTGTTGAGTCTCCTCCTTTGAAATACTATTAGGAATGTCATATTGAGAGCCAATAGCAGCTAATCTATCTGCATTTTGATTTAGCTTCCTAGGGATGGAAACAATATTGAAAGCACAAAAGTCTTCAATTACATCCCAAACTCTATGTTTGTATGCTTTCAAGGTGTCATTTTTGGTTGCACTTATCCCTCTTACTTGGCTAACTACTAACTCACTGTCACCATAAAATTTTAAGGCCTTGAGCCCTCTTTTTTCTAGCCCATTCCAGTCCATTCACTAGACTTTCATACTCTGCAGTGTTGCTAGTCTAGGAGAAACTGAATCTAAAAGTTGTATAGTATCCTTCTCCTTTTGGGGATGCTAACATAGCACCACTACCAGAACCATGTCTGCTTCTAGTGCTATCAAAAAACATTTCCCAAACCTGGTTGCCTTGATCCTCTAAATCAGTGTCCTCTTTAAGAAGATTTGGCTCTATGGATCCACTTTCTTGTATCAAATAACTTCCCAAACCAGCATCCCAAATAACATTTTCTTGGGCTTCAAAAACCTTTTCTTATTCTAGTTCATCAAGAAAAATATCAGGGATATTTTATGTCTTAATGTTTGCTTCTTTGATAGTTGGGAAATCGCTGTCATCAAATATAGGGTAGCTTGCATTGATGGTATTGGACACATATGGCTCTATATGGTGTGCTACCAATGATTCAGATTTAATGGGAACCTTGGTACCATATCTTGTGTGGAAAAGCATGTGAGACCAATCTGAAGAAAGGTAGTCTCCTATTTTGGCTGTGAACTCTCTTGACAAACATATGGCAAATAAAGTAGGGAAATCTATGATATATATATCAAGTAGGATGGAGAAATTAGGACTAGCATGAAGGATTAGACTGGTATCCTTAGCCACACCTATAGTGTTAACTGAGGATCCATCAAGTTGTGTAACCTTCTTTTGGAGGGGTTCATATTTAAGTCCTAATTGGTCAGCCACCTTTTTGGGCATTACAGTACTAGTAGCTCCATTGTCTACTATACAATTATGTACTAAGGATTTTCCAATAATTAAGGATACATAAAAGGGAGGTGGTTTTGAGTTCCTACCTTGCATGATATTGGCTTTGGAGTTGCAACTTGGAGCCTCCTTTTCTTGATTAGTTTTGACCAACACTGGCTTTACAACTTCTTTTGTAGGTTGAGGAGTAGTCATTTCAATCATAGCTTTCTTCAAAATCTCAGGTTGCCCTGGAATAGCCAAAGAGTCCCACATAGACATAGTAATGTTCACCTTCTTCATGTTGTCTACAATGTTGAAAGGTGTCACAGTGTGTACTCTTTGTTTTGCTTTTACCATGATGGGCTGCACTTCTTTGAGAGTTTGGCCCTCTTTGCTTGTAATGGCAGGAGCCTTCTTGAATGTGATGGGTGTAGCTTGCTACAGTGGTTCTGCAGATGTAGTAACTTTAGTATCAGATTCTGCTCACTCCATGTCTTGAGCTCTTCTCTTTGACCTTATGTTAGCAACAATGGAAGGTTAACCAATAACTCCATTGAAATATTGCTGCTCCCAATTGAAGAGATCGGTCTCATTATCTTGTGGTTCTTGTTGAGGAACTGATCCATTGGAAGAAGCCTCTGATTGAGCTTATGAGGCATTTTGAACCATTAGTGCTTGGTTCATCCATCCATTTGAACATGTAGCCTGATTATGAGGTTGATTACAAGGGAAACACCATTCATTGTCCATAGCCATATTATTTTGACTAGGGACCATGTCCCTAACTAGATTCACATAATTGAGAGGTGCGGGGTTGTATGGTTGGAATGGTCTTTGATTAAAATTTTGCCTTTGGTGAGCCCCTTGATAACCTCCTTGGTATGGTGGCCTATTCTGTTGATAAGGTTGTCCTTGATTTTGATATTGTTGATTAGGACCTTGGCCTTGTGGCTGAAACGGTGGTCTGATTCCTTGCCCTTGTCTCTTTAGATTTGTGACCTCTTTAGTCAAAGTTTGCAGCAAATTTGTCATCTCTTGCTGACTAGTTTGTTGACTATTCTTCATCTCTTGCAACTCCTGAGAGAAACTTGTTTTTAGCTCCTGACCGCTAGTACTATCCTGAGGTGCTAACATGGTGGGAATAGGGGTAAATGGGGGTACTTGTACAAGTGCAATGGGCTGAAGGCTAGGAAAGATGGGCATGGGTGGCCTTCTAGCTATCATGTCTGCTTGGATTAAACAATTTTCAGCCCTGACAGTTGTGTCAAAAGCTTGGGGTAGAGAGGTACCGCCCATATATTGGATCATGATAGAGATTTGACCATTAAAACTTTGTAGGAAATATAAGAAAGCATGGTCAGCTGACGACCTCACCGAGATTGGAATTCTATTCCATGTCTTGAGGAATCTATTGTTATAATCTATCATTTGTTCTTGAGGGTCTCTTTTAATAGTTGTCAACTGCTCAACCAAAGACAAGTTGTCTGATTTATCCTCAAAATGTTTACTTAATGCATCTCCTAATTCATCCCATGAAGTAATGGAGCCGACAGTTAAAGTTCTAAACCATTCAAGAGCCTTACCTTTGAGAGAGGCTGCTAATAGTTTGGTAGCCACGTCTTCTTGAATTATATTATGTATGCTGTAGATAGTGGTCACATCCCTTATATGCTCAAAAGTTGTAGTTTGTCCTTCACCTATGAAATCAGGTACACTCTTTAGTGCCACCAAAGGCATGTCATGATGTTGAGCAAAAACTAGCAGACTCCCCTGGTCGAAAGGTGCAAATGCAAACTACCTAGCCATTGTAGGAGCTGAAATTTGCTGAGTAGCAACTATGTGAGTTGTATTTGGTGTTGAATTTGAATCTTCTTCTAGATCTCTAGTTAGAGATCTCCCTCTTCTCCTGAGATGAAAGGGAAAAGATCTCCTTTATGAAGTATCAAGAGGTGTAAATTGTACTCTCCTTATAGGAGATGTTCTCTGGGTTGATCTACCTTTGTAGCCTCTTTTTAAGGGCAATTCTAAAAATTCAGTAGGCTTTGAGCTTCTAGTCTCAATCTTTCTCATAAAATTTGAACAAGTTAGCCTGAATCTATGAAATCAGTGGAGTCGCTAGATATACTTGATAGAAAAACTTCTAAAAGTTTGTATTATGCAATCAGTATATCAGATATAACATAATCTTTTCAAAAAGAACTTCTTTTTGTTGCCAGAATTGTTATGCCCAAGGTGGGGTGTCTTTTGAATTTGAATCTGATCTTTGTCCCACTGGGCATGCCAGAAATTGTTATACACTAGGTTTGCACCCTTGTTTCAAGCTCTCTTGGTCTTGATAACTTAGTATAACATGGGAATCATCTCCAGGTTGTGGGACCTATGCTAACTGAGATGAGACCTCTAGGTTCTAGGCTGGTTCCTCTTGGATAATCACCTTAATTTGCTTCTTGATAGGAAAGTAAATTCTTGAGGGGAAAAGGGATAGAAGGAATGCATGAAAGGGAAATGACTGAAAGCAAACTACCTACTAGGTGATACACTAAAATGAGTTGAACACAATATACTAACTAAACTAGTATGAAAACTCTCAAATCTAATAGAACACAATCTTTCTAAACAGGCTTGCATAAGTGTTTCACAGAGGGGTTTGAACAAAAGACACAGACTGTGACCTGCAAGCAAATATTCTCTTCAGCAAAAGGGCACAAGAGTGAGACAGAATGACAGGGGGCTGAAGTATACCCACAAACTCATTCAAATCAGATCAAACACAATAGTACACATATAAGCTAAAAGAAAGAAGGGCTCTGGAACTCCAAGATTTCTCTAAAAAGGCCAGTATATTATACTTGATAAGAGAAATATAGACAAGGGAAAGACCAGAGGGTAGGACAGATGCCACATATAGCCTCTATTGAATCTGAGATTCCAATGAAAGATTACAAACTATAAGAGCCAGAGGGAAGAACAAATGCCATAGATAACTCCTAAGAAAGAAAACTCTTTTTACAAAATGTAAACTATTTGAGCTTTAAAAGCTCCAAAACATTATATACATCTCCCTTTTGCACACAGGCAGGAGCCAAAACCTAACTAGGGTTACATAGATTTTCATAAAATAATCAAACCCTAACTCTGTCATATCTAATCATAAATGCATCATAGAGATATCTTGGATGATTAGATATCATTCATTGCAAATCCATCCCATCTCTTTGCAAGTTGAAAACCTCATGCCACAACCATGACCCTGTCTCTACTGAATTGAGTCTATCATGAATGCTCAAATCTAATCCTTACAGATATTTGTATTTTTTGAAGTACAGAAAGCCAAAGGTGGCGCCAGCCTTTAATGCTTCTTCAGCGCAAGAAGATCGACATGGTACTCTTAGAAATCAATAAGCGGCGGCCATCAGATATTCTTCATCATTCTCACAACTGCAACTATCCTGAGAACATAAATTCTGAGCTACCCTTTTGTCGCTCACGACCTACTGGATCAAATGCTAGCAAAACCCCTATAGAAATATTCAAATTTGAAAAACAACGGCTAGCAGGCTTAGTTTTAAAACAGAACTATCGATATCAATCTTTCTCGGTAGATGAATGGCCTACATCACCTTTGTAACAGTCGCAAGCCCCTTTGAAAAGTCGTCAGCCATATCACTGGTAGGAACCAATGAAAAACAAACACGTCAACACGACTAGCAACTCAGACGATAGAAGAATCCTAATTCTGCATTGGACAGTGTTCGCATGATCGCATGAGCTTAGAAGATTCCTTGCGATCATGCGACAACCGTAGATCTTCATTAACTACCACCTCACTTAAGATACTTAGACCCACTTACAAATCCCTGTCATCACTAGGCCGGCTAATCAGAAATGAGCACATCGGACTATGAGGACCCACCTGACAGAGCCTTGGTAATAAAGCAAGATGAACGGCTGGCATATGATCGCATGGGCTAAGAATATTCCATGTGATCATAAGACAACTGTTAGATCTTAAATGAAAGACAACACACTGGGCCCGCTCTGACATGTTCCACATCACAATCCTTCGACCAATCAGGAGCCAACACCTCGGCAATAACTGACAGTGGACCCACTGCGATAGAAGCGATGCGTTGGGATGAAGATCAACGTCATCATTATACCGTGATACTAACCCTCGAGCACTTTTCCTTGGTGGTATAATGATGATCGTAGATCATGCACGAACTTTAACTGCCATAGAGCTGAGACCGCCAAACAAAACTGTAACCGCTCACCGAGTCGCAGGATCTTAAGGACCAAACCGCTAGGAATAAGAGATCTTGCGACCAGCTAGAAAATAAAGTACACATGAAGAAATGGACCCTTAAGTGACCGAAAAAGGTAACGGTGAAATATAACAGGCTAAAGGGTTTAGGGTTTTTTGGCTCCAATGGCTAGATTTTCAAAAATAAAGACTTGCAGACTAGGGAGTTAAGTGATTGCAGAGACTAGAGGAGAGGACACAAGGCCATAAATTTTTTTTAAAGGTTCAACACAGGTTAAAATGTAGACCCTGGATAGAATCCAGCCTAGGGCCAAGATTTAATAGATAGGAAATTTTGGGCAACAGGGACACAATGTTTTTAAAATGAAAACACTTACTGGAAGGGATGTCCCATTACCCATCAATGGATAGTTCCTCAAGCATTACTTCCAATCTTGGGCCTCCTTTCGGAGTCCTTTGTACATAGTTAGTTTAGAGTTTGTCTCGAACCCCTTGGTTTGGGAGGTTAGAGTAATTTTTCTTCTTGTTGGTTAGTGTAGTTTCCTTTCGGTTGTTTAGTTTAGGGGCTTTTAGGAAGCTTGGCAGTTAATTTTCATCAAGCCATTTGGCTTGACTTCTTTTGTGCTTCCTTCTGTTGGTCAGAGCGTGTTGGCTTCCGTGCTTTGAAAGTTCAAAAGGGTCTAGATTATAACCCATGGGTGAGGTGTGTAGATTTTGCAACTCCTGATGTCAAAACTGGAGTCCGTCTTGTTTGTTTCTTGAATATATTTGACACGGTTCAAGGGATTAAAGGTTTTGCCTAGTCATTGGTATATTTATAGGATTGGTACTAAATTCGAGTCAAACTGAATGGTTGTTCTTAAGTTATCTTTGACAGGAGTTACAACATTTTACTCACACATAATTGCTCCAAGTTCTTTAGTAGTTTCAAAGTGAAGTTGGATAAAGTGAAAATCATACACCCACTTCAGTGCCATTGTGGTCTTCCAAACCCTCTGCAGGCTTCACTGTCTGCAAGCCAAGCAAAAGATTAAGAGTGAGAAGAATATGAATATCATGAAAAGAAAGAAAAAAATGACAAATTATAAAAATGAAAGATCAAATGAAAAATAAAAAAGTAGTATTGGCTCAAGGGTGTGCAAGCATTTCTACCGGTGCTATAAAAATAATCACTAAAGGTAGAATCATGTTTGTGGTGCCACAACGATAACCTCGTCGGGGCTATGGACGTCTGACTGGCAGCGAGGCTCTATCCAGGATGCTTTTGAAGAAAGGATATTGAAATAACTAAGTTTGATGAATCTGAGAGATTACTAAATTCTTGTTGAGCGGGGAATAAATACACTTGCTCTTACGTGAGTAACTTATGGTCAAGGTTCTTAGGTCCAACTGGAGAGTTCTTTCCCTTCTTGAGTGCTTGTCCTTATTAATGGATTATCTGATAGGTACACCTGAGATGCCTGGTTCTAGGTTATTTTGTTCTTGAAATGTCCAGGAACATTTCACAATGGAGTCGCCAGATGTTGTGAGGTTTTCATACCATCACCCCACAATTTTGGGGACCCCCTTATTTTAATTTGCTCGAACAATTTTCTCAGATCAAAGGTTGAGGGTAAAATTTGGAATGATTTTGAAAAGTTGAGAAATAAGGTTCAAGAGGATGAATGGTGGATTCAAAATGATGAGGGGTGACTTTTATCAAGTTTATAACTTGATTTCCCGAAATGTAATAATTTTGCTTATAATCCAAATTAAAGATATGGATCGGACAATTTGATTCGTGAGTGATCTTGGTTCGACAATTTTAAGCAAAATTTGGATTTTTGGATAGACATTTTTTTGGGAAATTTGGCAAAATTATGCAAATTGAAAAAATGGAATTGAGCAATTTAATCAAGTAACTTTGACTAAACAATTTTGAAAAATATAAATTTTAAGTGTCAAAATTGCAATTTTCATGAAAACCTTCACAAGTGGGCGTGAAAACCTTCCCAAGTTGGCATGAAAACCTTCGCAAGTTGGCATGAAAACCTTCGCAAGTTGGCATGAAAACCTTTGCAAGTGGGCATAAAAACCTTCGCAAGTTGGCATGAAAACCTTTGCAAGTGGGCATAAAAACCTTCGCAAGTTGGCATGAAAACCTTCACAAGTTGGGAAGCAAGTCTTTACGATGGAGAGATCAACTTGACAATTTGGCAATTTCAATGGCAAAATCCTTATGCGGCAAATTTTCCTTTCAAATGACCCATTAAATGTTTTATTTTCAAATGATAATTTGGGCTGGATTTTATATTTAATTTTTTGAGAAAAATTCAATGCCATTTTAAAAATTGGGGCCAATTCATAATATAAAATCAAGATAAATCAATGCAATTGAAAATGAATTTACAATTAAAAAAATCAATGCCATTTTAAATTTCAATGCAAAATTGATCCCAATTTATAATTTAAAAAAAAAAAAATCTGAGAGGCCATCTTACATTTAAAATTCAATGGCAAGGTGAAATTCAAAATTAATTTGGGGGCCCCTTTGTGTGCTAAATTCGATGAATTTTAAGGCTTAATTGGTGTGAAATTCAAGGTAAGTTATTGGGTCCACAATTGGGAGACTTTAAAACTTAATTAGAGGCCTACATGATCTTTTTTTCAAATTTTAATTTTGGGGCTTATGCCAATTTCGGATTTGGATAATTTAAATCTATAATTTTGTTAAAATCGATGCAATTTTGGGGCCCATGTTTACAAGTTTCAATGGAGAGAGATTTTAAATTTCAAGAAAAATTAATTATTATAATTTTGGCCCAAATTCCAATCAATCCAATTTAATCAAGGGTTGGAATTAATTAAAGTGAATTTAATCCAAGGGGATGTGATTTAATTTCTTTTCCCCCCATGCAAGTAGTCCATTTTGGACAATTAGATGGGTATTTAAAGAGGCATTTGTGCATCATTTCTTATTGTTTCCAAGAGAAAAAAATTTGATTATAAATTCTGGAAATGCGTTTCCAGCCATGGGCGATTTTGTTTTGAGGATTTTGTTGGTCATTTCCATGCAATTTTTTCAAGTTTGAAGGCTTCTAGAGGTGGCAAATTGGTCTTTGGGTTTGAAAACATCAGCTTGGCATTCATTTTTCACCTACCTTCTGAGAAATTATCATCTTCTTTGTGCCTAGAAAATCAAAGATTTAAGCAAATCCGAATTTGGAGTTGGTGCATTGCAATCTTGACATCATTTATCTAGCTCCTAGGGCATCAAGTTACATCCATTAAACATGTTTTTTTGCCTTGATCATGTGGATAAATTCTTTTTTTTTTTTTTGTGATTCAGCAAATTAGTTGAATGAAATGCAATGATAATCCTAACTCAATTAGCTTGATCACATTTTATTTTCAAATTTTTTATTGACAATATCAAATGAAATGGAGTGACTTGTTTCTTTGCCTTTTTTTAGGTTGGCAGGGGAGTTCTTGCAACTTGGTGAAGGCACTCTCGCAACTTGGTAGGGTTGACAGGAAGGAGGATGCAAGGTTCAGGTTCAAGTCTCTCGAGTGGCAAGGGAATTCACACCAAGCTCAAGGCGAGATCAAGGGAAAGTTCAAGACTCAAGTACATGAAGGCTTCACCATTTCAAGATCAAGACATCAAATGTACAAGTACAAGCAAGCAAGTTCAAGACATGGCAATGAGAAAATTCCTAAGAACTCAAGTTGGTAGGGGTGATGTTGTTATTTGGCAGGCATGCTCGTTCAAGTTGGTATGGGTGTTCATTGAAAGATGTGGACAAGGTTGAACATCTAAAGGATATCTTCCCTTCATCAAAAGATCAAATAATAGGATAAGGATGATGGGGTGGCAGGTGGTTGTCTCCTTCAATCAAAATATTCATCTTTCAAGTATGTGCAATTGTATCATGCCGAGTGTCCTATGTTCTCATTGGTTGAAAAAGTTATTGTAATTTTCTTGTTGGCCCACAAGTTTGGTGCCCTCATGTAATTGATTGTAATTATGGAAACCCTAATTAGGGTTTGTGGGATGTAATCTAGGTCCTTGATTTCAAGTTTTTGCCTCTTAATCTTGGCCATTCATTGTACTTGAGCCTCTATATAAGGCCATTTTCTCTCATTTGTAAGGGTTGGAAGATTGAAGAAATTTGTTGCTTAAGTAATGCCAAAATTGCTCTTCTTATCATTGTTGTGTTTTACATGGTGATTGAGTTGGAACATTTGGTGTTATTGCATGGTTTCTACTTCCACAATTAAAATAGGATTTCCTTTCAAAGTTGTTAAAGTAAGAGTAAAAGTAGATATATTGTGTGGCGATATTGGTGGATGTTTGATTGGTTGACTCTATAAAACTAGGCCACTAGCTCCTTGTAGATGCAAGGGTGCCTTGTGTGGCAATCTAGTAGCTGTGCTCAAGTTCAATTGGCATTAGATCCTTAATTTGTATTTTAAGTTGGATTAAGAAGAAGGTGTTGATATGAAAATCATTTGAGATCCTTTGAAGCTTTGCACTAGGTGGAGTTGAAGTTGCATGCAAGCCTCCATTTGGTAGGAGTCCTAGTCCATCCATTAGTCTTCCCATCTATAGTTAGAAGTAGAAGTAGTCTAGATAGTAAGAGTTGAAGAGCAAAGTTGGAAGTGATATAAATCACGGATATATTTTTCTTGCATATTGTGAAGCCAAATCTTTAGCAAGTAAGTTGACATCCTTGAATGAAACACGTAAGCCGGCCTAAGTGTTTAACCAACAAATCACATCATTTCAACTAAATTAGATATCCACAAGTGTAAGGAACCTTGGAGTCATTTCATGATCTTCATTGCAAAGCTTAGCATGGAAGATGACTTTATTCAAGAGGGGGTTTAATGCTCTATGTTTCGTGAAGCATTGAGTGTTTAGTCCTACATGTTGTGTAAGTGGAACAAAACTCGCATCAACAGTATCCTTCTCATTTATCTTAACAAATTAAAATAACCATATCAAATGATAATTGTTGAGTGGATCATAAAGCCTCTTGCATAACAAGAGACGCAAAGTGTCAAAGTTCCTGCCAATAGTGTAATGCTAGTAGAGTTAAGTTGAAGTGAAATAATGAAAAACTTGGATGAATAAGAAAGAGGTTAAATGAAATGAATAGGGCAAAAATGTGCCATGCCAACTGAAGCTTGAAACAATTAATAATTCTATTACATTAATAGTGATAGAGAGGACAACTTTGATTTGTGGATGTAGAGGATGTAGAATAAGTCGTACTTGCAATTCAATCTCGAATGCAACAAATTGAGCCTAAAATCTTGTGAATGAAGATATCTTGCAAGAAGAACACTATATACTTTATAAATCTAGTAAAAAACTAATCAATTGTAAAGACCATCAAACTTTACAATGTTAAGAATTAAGATCATTATAATTGGACCTAAAACAACATTATGGCCATAACCAAGAGTGTTTTGTTCTAGAAGAGTTTTAATACACCAAAAGATCCAAACTTTGCAGATGAAAATATGCTGTAGCAAAAGAAACACTATTTTCCTCTATTATTTTGAATTTTAATATAATAATTAATGACTTTTAAAGATATTTTATATATATTGAAACCCTTGAATTAAATGATTATAAATAAAATTATATTAGGAATCTTAATGTTTAAATTTGGACTTGGACAAAATAAACCAAATCTAAAAAGTTAGAAATAAAATAAAACTTATTGATAAAGTAAAAATTGAATTCTTGATTATTTTAAAATTTAAAAAAATTAAACAAATATTTATATTTGTCAATTTTTTTTTATAATATTAATAATAAAATTATTTTACAATTAAATTTTAAAAATATTTTTATTTAAATTAAATATTTGAATTGTGAACCTTAACTAAAATATGAAAAAATTAAAATACACTGAAAAAATCTAAAGTTGAATTTGAATATGAGAAAATTTTTAAGTGGATGAAAATATCATATAATCTAGTTACTCTTATTTGTAGTGTCGTTTCTATCTAGAATTTTAATTTGGTAGCTTCTCCATGCTATCGTAAAGAAAATTTGAATTGTAATCTTTGGTTGTTATGTTCTTATTCCCAAGCTAGCTATTTCTGTTGTTTGTAATATTAAATTATTAAATAGCTTAAATTCAATAAAAAAATGTGTGGTAGAAAGTAATTTATTATCTCAATGACCATGAATATTGTAACAAAAATCAAATAAAACTAATTTAATATAGTTTATTTACTACTGCAAATATTTTGCCAAAATACAATCAAATTTAGTCAATCTATACTCATAGAAAACTGAGAATCATATCAATTTAATGAGTGTCATGTTAAAATTGATTTCTTATAAGATTTATTGGAAAACAAATTGTTAGTCCGAGCTTAGAAAAATAATAAAGACCCAGATTGCTTTAGATGTGTTGAAAGATTCAACCGAAAAAAAAATAGACATTTCTTATCAAAGTAAATCTAAAAATAAGAACAAAAATGTTTTGTCAATGCCTCTAGTGGAAAACACACATTGGCTAATTTTAAAGGAAAACCCCTTGTTGTAAGATTGATGTCAACAATCTCCAAAAACTTTAAAATCAGAGGCCATGTACTACCCAATGTGAAAGTGCAAACAGACTTGCCCGCATTTATTTCATTCATTTGTCTCTTCACGAGTACATCAAGTTCTATATCTACATTAAGTGTCTGCACTATCTCATATCCATAGTTTGACATAATGTGTAAATAGAAGAAACCAAGATTAATTTAATACAAAATAAATCAATTTTTTACTTATAAATTGGCTAAAATGAAAATAAATTCACTAAAATGAAAGATTTTTTTACTTAAAACAATAAATATTATTAAATTATTTTAATAATATTCATCTATAAATTTAATATAAATGAATAAATAGCTTTATTTAATTCAATAAGTATAAGTATAAGGAAGTACACAAGTAAATAATTTTATATTTGATAATACAATTATTTTAGTTTATTAAAAATAATTTGATTTTTTTAATTTTTTAAAATAAAAGCAATTACATTTAATCAAGCAAACACAACTAATACTTATTAAGTTAAAAAAAAGGTGAGTTGTAGACTAAAGATCAATTGAAAAAAGGAGAGTAGAAAGAAAATAAAAATAAAAATAAAAATAAAAACAAGACAACACAAATTAAACAAAATACATAATAAACAAAATAATAATAAATATACAACACTAATATAAATAGACAAAAACTAGTTATATATATAACGAAATATGGAAAAAAATAGATATTCAAGATATATTATCTTTAATAAACATTTCAATTTTCTTTTTGAAAATGTATGACATTAAATTATATTATAAAATTATTACTCTAAAATTTAAAAAATCAAATTTGATCTTAAAATAAACATGCAAGGTTTTTGAATAATTTTTTCCCTATACTTAAATACAAGTCATATTGAATATTTGAATTATAAAATTTACTATATTAATTTAATACAAAATAAATCAATTTTTTACAAAAAGTTTAATTCATGTAATAAATTGAAACAAATCATTTTTATTCAAGATTTAAAAATATGTGAAGCATAAATTTAATTTTATATAAAACATCATTTTTGTCTTATAAGAAATATTGTATGTAATTTTATATAAAATATCAACGTAATTTCATTAATAAGATAAAACTGAAAAAAAGTTTAATATTAATCAAATTTCATATACAAATATTAATATATTAAAAAAAAATTAATTGATTGAGATAATCCAAAAGCCTCGATAACAGTAAAATAAGGAAAAGTATGAAAAAAAATAGTGTCAGTATTTACTGGTGTACGTAGTACGTTCGAGTACAGGCATTGGCACATGCCATTGGATGCCTATGCCAATGCCAAGGGTGCCGGTGAAACATATTTGCACGGTAGCCAGTGCCCGACGGTGATTTTTTTTTTCCAAATTAAAGTTGCAGAAAATTATTTTTTTCATTGCCATTTTCTGTGAGGGCCAATAAGATTAAAAATAAATGATATTATTCAACTTTCTTAAATATATAAAAATTACCAAACTATATAATATGCACACAGATTGAAAAATACTCAAATCTGATTGAAGCAATCAAAATAGTTTTGCATTGAACGATTGCAGTAGTTATCCTGCCGTAGGCAGGAACTAATAATATGTCAAGGCAAACTATTGAGATGAAAAATCCTAGTAGGTGGAATTACGGAGAATGAACAACTATATCTAGGATTCCTCATATAATATTGGTTTTAACTTGTAGCATTGCATTATGTTTTAATGATTGCTTGAATTTTTATTGTTGATAACATGGTTATCTTTAGCATTGGTTGCAGAGTATCAGACTGTCTCAGGAGTTGCAGGGCCATTGGTTATTTTAGAAAAGGTGAAGGTAAAGTATCTAAAGATATTGGCTACTTTTCTTTGAATGCTATTTTTTTGTTTGGTTGGCTATTTAGCACTTTTAATTTTAAAAAGCAATATACCTAGTTTGGGGTATGTTCAGCATAAAATGTAGTTGAGGACAATTCTGATAGTATACCTGTTGTACTTGATGTTACATGTCTTGATTATCCGCAGGGTCCAAAATATCAGGAGATAGTCAACATTAAGTTAGGGGATGGGCATGACACGCCGAGGTCAGGTTCTGGAAGTTGATGGTGAAAGGGCTGTTGTGCAGGTAAATATTGATGCTTAGCTAAGATTTCTTCTCTTGTGTAATACATGCAAATTGTCAAGCCGTGTTTTAAAAATGGAAGCAGAATATGAAAGCACCTGGTGTGTTGAAAAGAAAATTATCATAGCTCCATTCTTCAATTAGTTGGCGAAGGCTGCTAGACTTGAAGAAAAAAGTGGGTTGTTGCAATACTATTGATTTTTGACTCATAGGAAACCTTAAGTTACAAAATATACATTACACTTAAACAAGAAGAGACATAAAACATATGTGGAGTACGATTTTGAAATAGAACTGCAATTGAAGAAAAGAGAATGACTGGTGCAAACTTGCAAAGCTAATAAACATGCATGCTCTGGCTTGGGACTGTTGACATGACAATCATTGAGGAGAAACTAAAAGATTAGATCTGTAGATGTTGTACTAAATGACTAAATGGTTTTAACTTTTGATGTTTATAAAAGTATGACTGGTTGATGTGAACAATTCCTTCCTGTTCAGATTCAATTTAAGAAAGTTCTGATGATAGTGATATTTGAGTTGAAAAGTTCTGATGAAAAGTTTGTTATCAATGTTGCAGCAAAATTCTTCTGTTATTAATTCTTAGACATGTAGCAAGCTGACAACAATGGTTGAACTAGTGCCCTATCAGATGAAACATGAACTTTGAAGCGGAAGGCACAACTTGAAATTCAATTACGGGAAAAATTGGGCTTGTTTATGGAGTGCTGTGGGAGAATGATATGACCATAGAGCTTGCCATACCCATGAACGTCTTAAGTGCCACACCCATGGAGCTTGCTTAGAAAACAGAGACTTGCATTTCCTCAAATATGAGCTGTTTAAACAATGGAGAGAAGGAATCATTTTTCAAAAAAACTAAAAAAATAGTGGGGAGGGACGTGGGGATTTTATAGGTGAAGTTGCCTCTTACATGACATAAATTTAGGTGATCAAAATGATTTCAGTGGGGGTGCTAGATGAGAGGCTATAGCAATACTCCACTAAATGACACACTTAACAAATACGAAAGACTGAAATGACAAAACTATTGATTGCAAAAGCTTGCCTCACTTCACATGACGAAATCCAATGTGCTCATCATTTCCTCCCTTCTTACAAGGAGGTTTCCCTCAATTTGTTTGAGATGAGGAAACTATAAATTAAATTTTCAATAGTTCTGACTGTAGTCTTCCATTAGTATAGTGTCTACGAGTGGCTTTTAAAAGCTTTGGATGGTGTCTTTCAGTTGTGCCAAATCTACTGAGAATACCTGAAATGGCTAAGAATCTGGGAATTCTAATTCAAAGTGATTGGCAATTCATGACAAGTCCAACTAGACTTGCACAATGTCTCTAAAGTTATGGGAGGTGAAATTTACTGATAGATCATAGAAGTGATATACACCAAGTTTCTGTGTTGAAGGCATGAATTAGTATTATTCTGCTTATGTGGGCATTTAAGCATTCTCAAGATGTTAGATAGTCTTGTGAATTCCAATGATTTTTTTTCGTTTTTGGCAATTTGAGGAAGCACTTATGAATTGTGCCAGCTGGTAGACAACAATTCAGTACATATCATAAAGACCCCAATTGAACAGAGCCATCTGATTAAAAACAGCTGCAAGCTGATTGTGGGATTGGATATGGAATGTTGGTCTAAACGACAAGTTTGGAGTTTGTAGTGCGGAGTGCTTTTAATTCTGAATGGAGGATTCAGGACAGCAGGACTGCTTGGATGCTTATCAAACATATAGTAGCCAGTCATCTTCTTTGCTTAAGAAGAACTGGGTTTTGTATGACAAGCTTCTATTTCAAGAAGTCTAGGTGCTAAACATTGTTGATGATGTTACATACCATCTCCCCTGTAACAGCCTATAGACATAGTGGAGATGATGAGGACAATTGTGTGCACATTTGTAATTAAGGCTGTAAATTTCTTACATAGGTATCTACTATCTGTGATATCTATGTGGCATTTGAATGGAGATAATACAGGCACTGCTGACAAAAAGTGCATATTCAAGTCTGGAAGCAGTTTTAAGGCTTCGTTTCAATTTTCATTTCTGGTGAAGGCTATTTGATTGTTCATTGCCAAAAACATTTCTGGCTTATCAGGTTCTAACAAATTGCTTTTTACAACAAGTTTGATGGATTGATATCTCTAGGAATTTATTTAATGAGGATTTTTGTTGTGCAGTTAAGATTATAACTTAAAATTGTAACCTGCTAAATCTCATTTTCATTTTCTTTATGCATTTGCAGTGTCGAATATGTGTATTTGTATGATTACTTATTGCGAAAATTGTTTTCCTTTCATGTTACATGTAATAGTTCTTTGAAGGGACATCAAGAATTGATAATAAGCACACTACCATTCAATTTACCGGAGAGGTTAGAAAGATTCCTTCACTTAATAATTCTTCATTGCATTTGAAAAGGTTAGGTCATATATTGCTTATTGTTCTCCATATTTTTTTTTACTTTGTACGGTTATCAGTGTAACACCGGCGCAGGGGGACGTCGGGACGAATTTCTGGGACAGGAAAAAAAGGGCTTCAATTTGGGGATGGCGGGGGGGGGGGGGGAAGGTGCTGCATACTATACATATAGAACTTGAAATGCTAGTTATGAAATGATGTTTATGTATAACATACCAAATTGAAATACTTGAACATAGAAAAATTGCAACACGGACTAGAACCATTGAACATTCAACATAGTAACATAGTACATACCCAATAGTAACAATCAAAAATCAAAATTCAAATATAAATTCAAATTATCAGCAAATAGAATTTATATTAGTTATATCAAATATCAGTTATATCATAAAGATGATTTCAATGAGTAGCATCATGCATGATATGAATCATGATCGATATCAAAATGAGTACAAAATCATGTCAAAATAACAAAATGTAGTAATGGGAGGCCTCTAATCATCCCCCAAGCAAAAATCCTCATCACTGGAACTATTGGACTCCTCACGCTCAAGTTCCGCCAAAGGAACACCAACGAACCTGTTGATGTCAGTTTTGTACCACTACATAACATATAGCAATTGAATACTTGATATAGAATATCAAACACTCAATCCTCTCTTGAAAAGTAAATACTCATGAAGAACATGAGAAAACTCCAAGGTTCCTTACACTTGTGGATACTAACTCAGTTATATTAATGTGATTTGCTGGTTAATCACGTAGCGGGCTTACGTTGTTCATTCAAAGATAATCTTGGTGGTACTTTGCTTTCTTGACTTTCTTTTTTTCTCCTTGATCACTTTCACTTTCAACTACTCCTACCACTAACTGCTTACTGTTCTACTACTACTCCTATGAATGAAGAAATTAGCAAATGGACGGGGATCCAATCTAATGAAAGCTTGCCAGCGGTGCTACCTCCATAGATGCAATGATTCAAGGGGAATTGGACTAGATTACCACACAAGGCTTCCTAACAAGCCGCTAGGATGCTAGTGGCCTAGTATATAGATCCCTATCAAACATTCACTAACATCACCATACAACTAGCCATCTACTTCTACTCTAACAAATATGAAATGAAATCCTACTTTAATTTGAGAGATGAGAAGAACCATGCAATACACCAAAATGATCATCTATATCCACCATGCAAGCCACAACAATGAATAGAGAACAATTTTGATAGTATTTTGGCAACAATTCTCTGACATAACTCTCTTACAAATGAGAACAAATGGCCTTATATAGAGGCTCAAAATTACAACGAGTGGCCAAGCTTAAGGGGCAAAATCAAGGGCCAAGATTAAACCTTACAAAACCCTAATTAGGGTTACCATCTTTCAACCAATTACATGAGGGCACCAACTTTGTGGGCCAATGAGAAAATTACAATAATCTGTCAACCAATGAGAACATAGGACACTTGGCATGATTTGATTGCATGCACATGAAATTGCCACCTCATCAACCTTATCTTATAAATTTATTTAATCCTTGAGATGAGGTGAAGCCTTGGATGCTTGAGCTCATCTTTAGAAACTCTCTCATCACCACTTGAACTTGCTTGTACCTGATGTCCTGACCTTGAAAGGGTGAGGTCTCCATGCACTTGGGGTAATCTTGCCTTGGCCTCGGTGGCTTGCCTGGATGTGAACCTTCTTGCAATTTGAGAGCCTTGCTCTTGGCCACCACCTTGAAATCGAACTTGACCCCTTTCAACCTTTCATCTCGCTTTCCTCCTTCATTATCCTTGCCCTCTTTAACCTTCTTGGTCTTCTCTAACCTTCCTACTCGAATTTGGTTTGCATGCACCCCTCTCTGCTTCAATACTCTTGGGTTCTGGGGACACCTGCCTTGGCCATACCTCCTTCTCAAATCTAACCAAACTAGCTTGCACGAATAGCCAAGCCCTGCGAAGCCTCAAATATCTTCAAATCTCCTCCAATTTGCAATGCAACCTGCTTCCTCACTAATGTTTTCCTCTTTGGCTAACCCTTGAATGCCTTCAACCGTTCGAACTGCCACAACCTTGCCCCTTGGCATAAGCATCTGCCTCAACCATAGTGATGCAGTGCATCTCCCCAAATCTGAATTTGGTTCGACTAGCAAAGCATCACCAATAGCCTTGCAATCAAATAGAAGAGGTAGGACCCCATGTAGAATTGCTTCTGCTTTTGCACTATCCTAAGTTGCAACTCTAAATTCTCGCTAATGATCCTAGCCCAATCAAACTTGCTTTTTCCATTCTCAATTCCTTTAATAAAATAATACATCCAAGGATCAAATTGTGTACCTTGAGCGGAGCCCATGACTCGGTTGAGAAGCACAATAAGGTCGCCATATTTTGATTTGAAATCTGACCTGCTGAGCCTTGACAACTTGGTAACTCCTTTCTTGCCTTCTTGCAACCAACTCTTAACTGTACCATATCCACTGTGCCAATGTTGGTGTCACCCACTTGCTTCAATTTTGAGAAGGAGGTCTTAGGAGTCATGTCCTCCTTGTCTTTCTTGGTATACATTCCCCTTTGGTTCTTGCTTGCACTAGCATCCGCCATCCTAACCCTTATTTCTGCCTCTTCTTTCTACAATGAGATGGGACTACACTTATCTCAACCTCTCCAATCCTAGGGATGGAACTACCACTTATTTCTGCCTCTTCAATTCCTATAACACTACACTTATCTCCGCCTCTTCGCCTAAGGATGAGACTACCACTTATTTCTACCTTTTCGAAAACTTATGAGATGGACTACACTTATATCTCCCAACTTCATTCCTAGGGGTGGGACTACCACTTATATCTCCTTTCTCCAAATCCTAGATGAAAACTACACTTATATCTCCCAACTTCAAGCCCTAGATGAAATGATGATGAAGTGATGGATGATGATGCAAGCAAGAAATGGGAAAAGAACCAAGTAAGAACAAGGGAAGAAATCTACGTTACTAACCAGCCTTCACCAACAAACTTGAAGCTCCTCTTTTACACCAAAGAAGCCCTCTCTCCACCAAAGAAGAAGAAGACACAAAATCTACAATCCCTTTTGATAATCTCACAACACTTTCAGATTTTCGCAACTCTCCAAAATAGCAATCTGCCCTTCCTTGACAATTTCTCTGCCTTTATCTAAATTCGCAGGTCTGCCTTCTCCAAAAAACAAATTTCAGATTTGCCCCTGAATTTCGCAAATCTGCCCTTGCTCTGATTTTCGCAAGTCTGCCCCACATGCAACCTCTTTTAACAAATTCGCAGGCTGCCCTTAAATAAATAGCAGGCCCTCTTCTAAATTCGCAGCTAGGGCACAAGGCAGCCTCCAGATTTTTGCCTTCTTCCAAATTCGTGGCTCCTTCTAGATTTGCAGCCCTGCCCTTAATTCGCTGCCTCCTGCTTGATAATTTTCACTCCTTTGCTGCTCCAAGAGCTCCTCCTTGGCTGCCAAAAGACAAGTGAGAAATGAATGAGAAAATGAGGAGACAAGCCCTCCTTTTATACCAATTTTTTGCCTCCAAAAAGAGGGGGGCCGACTTTCTAGGAGGAGAAAAAAATAAATTGCCAATTGCCAATTCAAAGCCACATTAAATGCATGAAAATCGCATAGCCCAAGGGTGTATTTAAATAATTTCGAAATTGCCCAGTAAAACATAAATAAAATCGCAAGTGGGCTGGGAAAAGAGGGGCTGTGTTGGAGGATGAAAAAAAATAATAATTAATTAGGCCCAATCTCCACGCCAAAATTGAAATTGAAAGGGGCTGCCAACTATAGGTTTAAAATTTGCCTAAGAAAAAAAAATGATTTTAATGTATTTAATCATGACAACCCCATCCAAAATTGAAAATTTTAAGCCAATTAAAATTCAAATAAATTCCAATTTCAACTTACTCTTTTCCTCCATTTAAAATTTTGAAAATCCCACTTGGCAATTTAATTAATTTTGCAATCCAAAAATCATTTTGCAATTTAGTTTCCATTTGGCAATTTAGTTTCCATTTGGCAATTTATTTTTTTCATATTTTGCAATTTATTATCTCCATTTGGCAATTTAATTCAAATTTTTCATTTAATTTCATTTTCACCACCAAAAATTTACAAGATCTTCCAAAAATAACTAAGTCCACAATTAAATTTTTTGAAAATGTTCAAGTTATTCATTTACACCAATTTTCAAAATTTCATCCAAGTCCAAAATTTGCAATTTTATCCTGCTCGATATTATTCTACCAATTGAAAAAAAAAATGTTCTCACTCGAATTTTATTTAGCCTAGAGATAAAATCGACCACTTAGGAAAACCAACGTTCCACGCAAGGTGAAAACAAGCCACCCTCCCAGGCACTTCAAAATGTCCAAGGTGTAAAATTGTCCTTTCAAAACCTCTGGATCACTCAAAATCTCGCTAAGGCATCCAAATACCCGGATCTAGGAAAATTGCCAAGGCCTGCCCGATAATTGGGGGTCCCCAAATTCTTTGGGGCGATGGTGTGAAAACCTCACAACACAACCCTACATCTGTTTCTATTGCAATCTCGTCCTCATCTTGATTTGAGATGGATCCTCTAGCTCTACATCCCATCATGCTGTTGGGCTCTCTGTGTACACGTGCTTCTCTGCTCTTTTAGAGGTAAGTTTGTTCCTCTTAACAAAGTGGATGAAGCACCCAAGCACCCAAGTGCCCTTGACGTCCCCAAGCACCCAATCACCCAAGCACCCAAGTATCCCTGATGTCCCCAAGCACCCGAGCACCCAAGTACCCCAAACATCCCCAAGCACCCAAGCAATGCGGCCGCGGTGCGGCGACGCTTGGGCAGCGACGGGGGTACTTGGGTACTCCCAAGTACCTATCTCGAGGGTGTCCCTGCACTAGATACTCCTGGGTTTTCGGCCGGGTATGCGTCCCCGGGTTTCACTAACGGTTATAGTATGGTGGTAGCTTCTCTTTTTATTTGCTTCTTTTGTTGGTTTTTGAAGGTTATGTTGCTTCTATACCTTATTACAAACTTGAAATTATATTTTCTGAAAATGGTAGTTATCATGTTCTGAGTTATTTGGGAATTTGTATCTTGATTGATTAAGATAGTCTTTGAAATCTTGATATCTTGTTTTCCAAATGATGCCTTCTGTAATCTTCTGGGGATTAATGTTGGCAAATGATATGTTGGCTACCAAAATAAAAAAAATTTGTCGTTTTTTCAAATTCTTAGGTATAATTTTATAATGAATTGGGCACTGCCCTTCCTATGGTATGTATTTTCTTTCATTTGCATCCCTTTATGTTACACTAGGATGCATTCCCCCCTCTGAAACCCGCATCACTGTTCCCACCTACTGCAATTTGAGAAGACCAGGGCAGCAAGAGAATTTGCTTGGCTACCCACAATCTCCTGCAAAATGATGGAATTTCTCTGGGACATGTGCTGAATTGATGGAACATCATTAGGACACCTGGACATTTCCCACTTGAAGTCCAACACACATTGCTACAAACAAAGATATCCCCTATTTTTCACTCATAATCTCACATTGCAATTAAGTCCAAAGAAGTTCTACAAGATGTAAGCCTCTCCAAATTTTGCTCAAGAACACTTCTGATAAGTCTTCTCCAAGCCCTGTTGAACATCTTCTACTTTATATTGCAAGGAAATTCTGCTCTGGAGACATGGGCAATCAAATCTAACTTAATCAGATTGTACATTATCTTCAGGTGCAGAATTTTGACAGAAATTACTAGCATTGCCAACCTGGCAACACCCTGTGTTACTTAGAGTTATCATATCATTCTGGTTACCATTTATCGCATCAGTGTTTTCAGTGCCCAAAAGCTTGGTCAACTCCTTCATACCCTACAAAAACTCACATCCGGGACCAAATTAAATTCCACATTTTCAACTTAACAGTCTTGGTTATCTTCAGAGTTGGGACACTGGTCATCGTCAATATAAAGCAAACTTTGGCCAGACCCCGCACTAAGAACTTGTTGGTAATTCAGCTTGGGAGAAAGATAAAATAGAAGGTTCCCCCTTGTTAACCAGTACAAGGAAGACAACTTATCCAACTTCAACCTATGCATGAACCTCACATGCCCATTCCGAAGACCATCAATGTTATGTCTGAGGCCTCAAATGGCAGAATCATAAGCTCTGGTGTCCACTGAATTTGTATGACAGTTAAAGTCTTTAATGTATGCTGAGTATAATGCCTTCGTACCATCTACCAGTTCAGAAGTAAATTTCTGATTTCACTATCAATTTGGATAGAAGATGATGCCAATCTCTCCACTAGGTCAGCTTTGCCATTGCCAATTGAGACACTTTTTGTATACAAGTCCTTTTGACTAGGCACATAGTTAGGACCCATGATCCTAACCTTGATTCCTGTAGGTACCTTCGCTGCAAAAATCCGACCAAAGGCAAAGAATCACTCCTTGTCAGAGACGGGAATCATTTTATACATGAATGGTCCTTTAGGGTCACAATTTGTAATTGCAGGTGCGTACATATCATCATGAGGACCTTCATACAAGTTCTCTACAGTGTACACAATATCTCTGTGCTTTTGATGGAGATGCTGCAATGAACAATGCCCTTGTTTCCTTCAGAGAGTTTCCCACTTGCTCACATAAAATCTTCAGGTCCAGACTGAGTTGAAAATCTCCAGCCTTCCGTCCTTCCTTTTTCTCCTCTTTATTTTCCATGGCATTCTCTCAAGTCACCTCTTCTTCAGGCTTCTTTATTTTAGACTCCATATTTTTTTGCTCATTAGCAGCCTCCCACTGGCCTTCAGGTGGAGAAGATTCAAACTGCTATGTAGTATTGTCAAACCCATTTGCATCCTCATGGCCAGAGCCACCATGGTAGCTCCCAAAGTGACCACCACCTCAGGAACCACTGCCCCTTCATGTCCTTTGCTTCTACCAAAACCAAAATTACTACCATCCTCTTTCCCAAAGCTGTTCTTCCTTAGAAGTGGCAGATGGAATACATAAATGTTAAATATTGTATATCAGATTTTTTTTATATATAAAATATATTTATTCTAATAGAGGCACTGTAATTTACTTGCACTAATTGATTTCGATGACTTTCAAATGCAGCCTAATATTGAATATAAATATCAACAATGAGACATGTCTCATGTAGAGACATGCCTCTACGTACGCAGAGACATGTCTCTAAATGAGACATGCTCTTTTAATATTATAACAAAGCACACAACCGATTCATAACTATTGGTAAGTAAATTTATATTACATATTAAACATCGCACACAATATAAGTGTCGATTACTTATTGCACATCGCACATAATATATTACGTGCTACACATAATAGTATTATGTGCTTCACACATAATATATTACATGCTACACATAATATTATTATGTGCAGCACATAATACTATTATGTGTGCGGCACATATCATATTAAGACCGATATAAATCAGTATAAATCTTAACCAATATAAATTAGTATCATTAGGCATTTAATCATATATATTTGATCGATCAATCATAATATTATTTTTATCGAAAATATCAAATATTATTAAATATGATTATATGTATTTGTATCAGTATATATATAATAATAATAATATCTATTATTATTATATATATGTTGATATGTATGCATAATTTGATCTTTTCTCATAATAATAGTATGACATCTATTTTATCTGATCGAAGCTACAAACATTAACACTCTCTCTTAGCTAGGGAAGATAAAAATGCACATCACAATAAGTTCAAAAATTGTGAAAGTTTGTTCATCAGAGATATGGTCTGACCAGAAATATCAAATCTCATGATGTAATCAATAGAAACATATTCCCAATAGGTGGATTGCCTCCATTGACAATTTTATCCACAAGTTCTCGGGTGGATTGCCTCCATCGGTGATTCTATCCACAAGTTCTCAAGTGGATTGCCTCCATCGACGATTCTATCCACAAGCTCTCGTCTATTGCCTCCATTGACGATTCTATCCACAAGCTCACGAGCTTTAGTATGGATTGCCTCCATTGGCAATTCTATCCACATGTTTCCAGGTGGATTGCCTCAATCGGCGATTCTATCCACAAGTTATGATCTATTTAAATCATCACAAGATGTCTATCACAATAGAAGATCAAGTTATTGTAAGATCGTCACCTTCTAATAACTTTAACAAATACAAGTGATGATCATTTGGAAGTCATCATTTCCTTATGATTTACACAGGGCCCATATAGTTATAAAATAACATTAGTATAATAATCAATAATCATGTCAAGTTTAACTTAGAAGTGTTCTATCTTCATCAGCGAACTGCCTCTCAATAAAAATGTAATGTCCCCGTTTTTCAGGCTCTTGGGATTAGCCTATCGTGTGACCCTCGTAGGCTAATGAGGATGGACAGAGGGTCTTTTTCAGTGGGCATCTACTTCAGGATTCAGTATGCTTTGGTTTAGCTTTCGTTTGGTGTCATTCAGACTTTATTTGCTATAGTTTTGCCACGTTTACTAGTTATAGTAAGTCTAATGTTGTTCGAGAAGGACCCTTTCTATTTTTGGAAAGTACATTTGGTCACATGGGGAAATAATAGGTGTGACTCCTGTTTCAGACGGCATATTAAAAGGATAAGTATTTTGGGAGTTATTATTATTTTGGTGGCCAAGTTATTATTAAATCATTAAACGGCTTATTATAAAGTTATAATTTCATTTGAGCTGAGGGTTGAGTCATCATGGGAAGGGGCCATTTATTTAATTAATTCATGGAAGCCTAAGCCAAGGTATTAATTTAAAGTATTGGAGTAAATGAATTATTAAAAGGAAAAGTATATCTTTTTATCCCACATTGGTAAGAATTGTGTTTGAGCTCTCACAAGAAAGAATAAAAAGGGACTTGAGAGCTCATTCTAAGAATCTATTCATCATTTGATAAATTTGGTTGTGAAGAAGATGGCTAGGGTTTGAGGACTAATTCCTCTCTTTTGACAATTTGAATCATCACTGATTGATGGTGAATTTTGCAAACTGAGTTTTGGAAATTTATTCTGATTCTGAAAATACAATTTGATGCTGATGTATATAAAATTGTGAAGAGTTGAAGAGTGGAGTCCGTACGATTACAGCTAGGAGCTGCAATTTATTTTTGGTAATTGCAAATTTAAATGTCAGTGTTTCTTCTACATTGCTGGGAGGTTACAATATTACTAAGAACCGTTGTGAATGCTTGGAGAACATTATTGTATGGTGGCTGCGATTCAATGACAGTATGCTGCATTCAGGGCATTCAGGGCTGCATTGAGTTCTTGGGCTGCGAAACCAACATTTAATAGTTGTGTTGATTTTTTGAGGGTCCATGAACAAGGAAGATAAGCGAATAAGGGCTGGTGTCAATAATACAAGACCGTGTATCTTCCTTGCAATTCCAATTTAGAAAAAACCAGATTATTATTGAGAGCCAGTTGGGCTCTTTACAAAAAAGGTATCTTGAGTTTCTTTTAGAATACATATTTCTCTGAATACACGTTTGAATTACTGACTTTAGCAAGGGAAGCTTGCAGTTTAAGTCTGTCAGGACACTTTCCTACAGTGTGACCACATTTGTCGCATCTAAAACATTGTATTGTAGAGAGGTCTCTAGGTTTCTTGAATGACTGTTTATCATATGACTTCTTGCCCTTTTTCCTTTTCAAACTAGTGACGAGAACCTAAACATCTTCATTTGTGGGCTCCACGGTTCCTCTAGATATTAGGTTACACTCTTCTTGAATACAGTCAGCTATTAGTCAATCAAATTTGGGGAGTTTGGCGCGAGCACTTACTCCTTGTCTAAAGTTTTCCCATGAGATAGGGAGCCCATTTTGAGTTATCATAGTTAACTCCTTATTATCATAAATGTGACCAATTGAAGAGAGTTGATTCCTTAATTTTGTTATCCTCATAAAATATGAGGTGATAGTCTGCCCTTTATTCATTTTAATATTAGAGAGTTGATTTTTAAGGGTAAGGATTCTGCTGGTGTTGTGGAATGCAAACATGTTTTCCAGGGCTTTGAACATGTCATATGCAGAGTCTAACTTTGTGATGATAGGTAGTAGATGATCTTTTACTCCATCTACTAATAATTCCATTGCTCTAGTATTGTCCTTTAGTTAAATTTAGTGAACAGATCAAACCAGTAATAAATTAACAATTAAACATATGAAGTAGACACAATAATGCAAGGGATTACCTTGGGAAAACCTCCCTCTTGGAGGAAAAACCCAGCATCAATTAGATTATCTATTATTGCCTTTCAATTTCAAGTACAAATCTCATGAACCTTTGATTTGCTGAAGTTCCCCGATCAATGAAGAAAATCAAACAATACAATTAATATTGCCAATCTCAGAAGGTAATGAGCAGATTGCTGATGGAAGTGATGCCAACTGAAGCACCTTCATCTCAGAATGTATTCATTTATTATTAGCTTAGATCAGACTGCAAGATGAGAACTTCAATTAGGTATGTGCCCAGATTTGATCTCTGTATATGTATATCTGATTGTTTGAATCAGATCACAGCTTGTATCTAATTTCCTGTGACTGGATCAGACGTTTTCATCTCAGGTTACTGTGTGTGTGTATTCACAAGTTATCACATAGCTTCATAGCAGAGATAGTTCGCTGAGTCCAAGTGCACTGGAATAATGGTGATTCGCTGCTATGATAAGATCTTTGCTATTATATGTTAGCACTGCCTTGACAGGAAGTCACTGACTATGAATCAATATCACTCCCATGACTATGAGTATGACTTGTTGTCAAAGGTTATAGGGTCATCGATCTGGAACACACTTGCCGCTATAGCAATATTCGCTGTCCAAGTATATTTGCTGTTATGAATTGCTGCTTAGTAGTAGATTGCATATATTATTCTGATCTGATTGCATGTTTTTGTGACAAGTATATATAGATGTCCTAGCTAGAGATGTCGGCCATCATATGTCACCAAATCTTGGTGCCAAGATATAGGTATGGACCTATATGAAACGTTTGGGTTCATAGACATTTTATTTTTTAGGAAATACAAAAGGGCCCAGCCCTTTAATTTATTAATAATTAATTTATATTAAAGATATAAATTAATAATTAATTCGATTAGCTAGAATTCAAAATTAGCTATTAAAAATTAACACTCCCTCTTAGCTAGGGAGGATTCTAGCTTTCAGTCATGGACTCCTGTCATGACATTCTATCTTGCATACCCGCAGAGGATGAATCCACCTTACATTGCCCATAGAGGGTGGAAGAGGTCAAGCCTCAAAAGGAATCACCTTGCATTGCCCGCAGAGGGTGGACTTAAAAAATTAATTACATTGCCACCTTACATTGCCCACAGAAGGTGGACTTCAATTACAACACCACCTTGCATTGCCCGTAGAGGGTGGTAGAGATCTAAGTCTCAAAAATACAACTCCACCTTGCATTGCCCACATAGGGTGGTCAATAATACAAGAGTACATCTCCACCTTGGATTGCCCGCATAGGGTGGTCAATAATACAAGAGTAAGTCTCCACCTTGCATTGCTCGCATAGGGTAGTCTATAGCATATCTTCTCTCAAGGAAGATACAATACATTACCATTCCACCTTGCATTGCCTGCAAAGGATGGGTGGAAAAACATAATCAAGGTACATCAATGATGCTGAGTCTCCCTCTCAGCCAAGAAACTGTCATGACTACATCCACGATCTCTTCATCATGGCTATGAGTGGAGAGGGATGTCACCTCAATGTGACATTAACTACAACACAAAGAGATCCACATAAAAATTTATGACATGAATTCATGGTTCACTCCCTCTGAACCAATTAATCAAGATCTTGACAGATCCACTAAACATCTTCCTCTATTGTGAAAACAATCATACATGAATTGAAGGATTAACATTCCTTTTAATTGTACAAGAAGTACCCATAGAACTTCATATTTTAAGTTACAACCATTTGAGCCACGTGGAATGTGACAATTCCACTTAAAATTTGCCCATAGAGACTTATCACATTGCAACAAGACACCTGGGCACCATCAACACAAAAATGCTATCCAGTCTTTTGTAGAGAAGCCATCACGACGAATCCTCGATTAAGTCATACTTCAGAATCGCTCTCAAATTAATCTAAGTTTCCTACAGGATGCATCAGGATCTTTCTCCCTCTGGATCTAAACTCTCATCATTCATATGCTTCTCAATCCATCCTGATCAAAGAAGCATTTCAAGGAGATTAGTGATAATGCACCATATCGAAGAGGAATACATAAATTCTCTAAATGAAGAACTATAAAGGTTTCATGAGTAATGTAGAGAATGCTTATCTCCATTAGAGATCAATAATGTTGAGGTTGGCAATCATTATCTCCTCATATCCTTATGAGAGATTCTGTAATCTAGGGGATTCAATCCCTTTAATGATTGGTCAGCACATGACTATACACATCTCCATAAGTACAATCATTCATTAGAAGTATCCAAGACAACGTAAATGATATGAATGGAGATCGTCATCAACATAATTCAACTGCGCATAGAAACTCACTTAGAATGCATGCAAGCATTAATTACAAGAATGCATAGAAAGATAAAGATGTATCAAAGCTACTTAATAGAAACATCATACAATACAAACGTGTATCTAAGTTTCATATGCAGAGAACAAATCAAGCATAGCTCATATTTCGCTCTGCCAATCAGTCATGCAGATGACAAGTGTGCATGAAGAGCCTAAAACATTATTTTGACATTCCTGATCCCAATCAAGTCATTAAGTTAGTGAGCATATCCTAAGAATGACTATAATCAGCTTGCAGAAGAAAGATTACATCAATCAGATAGCATTGAGAACAAGGACACAAGTGCATAGAAACTATATCATCAAAAAGTTAGTATTAGGAGGGTAAGTTATCAACTGTACACTATTAATACTTCTATCGAGATATACGCAACTTTGTCTTTAGAGATTCACAATAATAAAGTCAATACAACTTAGAGCAATAAAAACTAAGAATACTTTCTTATCAATCCTTCTGGTCAAGCTCAAGAGTCCGGCTTGAGACTGTCTATCTCAGATTCAACTTCTAATATTTAGCTACAACAAGATGGACCCATAGCACACTCATTATGATAAGTAAAGAAGAAGTTGAATAGGTCAAGATCAAGAATATGGTATACATCATCAACAAAGATTGCTTAAATAACACAAGGATCGAACATGATGTCATCAATAGAGAACAAAATGCTAATAGATCAAGCATGAACTCTTACAATGCAAGAAAAACAAAAAATAGAATCCACATAGGATTCACATCATCAAAAAATTGATAGTACTAAGAGAATTCTAAGTCAATGGTTTCAACCAAAGATGTAAAACAATATTATGCAGTTGGCAACTTATGTTAGTATGATCAAGGAAATTCACAAGATATCTCAGCAGAGAAAAAAGATCAATAAACTAAGGAGAATCTAAATTCATAACAACTAAGAGTAACACCAATCAATCACTTGGGACTGTCATAGGAACCTGTAGATAAGAGGATAATGCAAGAGGTAATTTGAAGTCAACACAGTAATGAATACAGAATATTCAAATCTCACAGGCCAATCATTAGAGCTCGATGGCTGCAGAGGTAGGTTCTCTCTTCAAGGTGAATCTGCAGATATCAGCACTCAAAGAGATTCCACTTAAGATCTATGATACATTGTAAAACCCAATCAGATAGGTAATTAATTCAACAAAATTTAAGAAGCTGAGAATACCTTTCAGTAAAAGAGAAGAGTATGCTTACCAGAGATCATGGTGATCTCTCTATTGTATCTAGAGAGGTTCTATATTAGATTTTGAGAACATATAAGTCTACCAACTATTTTTTTTAACTTATATGATAGTCAGGATCTAATCGTGAATCAATATAGTAATGAATATAACCATAATGGCAACCCAGCTAAGGAGATAGATCAACCAGATGAAGTTAACAACCAACCTACTTCACATCAATGATCAAATGAACATTCTAATACTATGACTCCAAACTTTTAATTAAATACTGCAGTCACACTTTTGACATGAGTCAAGTTGATTTAAGCAAAGTATATCAATATAATAAGACTCTATGCTTTGCAATTATTTAACTAGCACACAAGACTAAGTAGAACAACCATATCAAGAATGCATGCAATGAAACTCATACAATGACCTCATCATATGAAGTCATATCCTAATCGAATGTAAACTCAAGTCTTAGACAAAAGATACTTAACTTGATCGAAGATGAGAAATCAGATCTGGATCTAAGCTTCAATCACACAAGCTCACAGGGCCAAGATATAACAATACCCAAAGGAAAGGCCTTAAGATATTCCCAGGTATTCATCCAGATCTGACCATGCTGAAATTTGATCACTTAAGATTAGTACAAACCAAACTCTAAAGTTTACAGTCCTTTCCAATCTGACTTCAACCTCGGGACCTGTCACCATTAGAAAAACAACAAAGAAAGAGACAAGATATGAAGTACAAAGAGTTAGATCTGATCACAGATAGTTCGAACCTGGCTCTGTGAATTTAGTGAACAGATCAAACCAGTAATAAATTAACAATTAAACAGATGAAGTGGACACAATAATGCAAGGGATTACCTTGGGAAAACCTCCCACTTGGAGGAAAAATCCAGCATCAATTAGATTATCTATTATTGCCTTTCAATTTCATGTACAAACCTCATGAACCTTTGATTTGCTGAAGATGCCCGATCAATGAAGCAAATCAAACAATACAATTAATATTGCCAATCTCAGAAGGTAATGAGAAGATCGCTGATGGAAGTGATGCCAACTGAAGAACCTTTATCTCAGAATGTATTCACTGATTATTAGCTTAGATCAGACTGCAAGATGAGAACTTCGATTAGGTATGTGCCCAGATTTGATCTCTGTATATGTATATCTGATTGTTTGAATCAGATCACAGCTTGTATCTAATTCCCTGTGACTAGATCAGACGTTTTCATCTCAGGTTACTGTGTGTGTGTATTCACAAGTTATCGCCATAGCTTCATAGCAGAGATTGTTTGCTGAGTCCAAGTGCACTGGAATAATGGTGATTTGCTGCTATGATAAGATCTTTGCTCGTATATGTTAGCACTGCCTTGACTGGAAGTCACTGACTATGAATCAATATCACTCCCTTGACTATGAGTATGAATCGCTGTCAAAGGTTATAGGGTCACCGATCTGGAACATACTTACTGCTATAGCAATATTCACTGTCCAAGTATATTTGCTGCTATGAATTGCTTCTTAGTAGTAGATCACATATATTATTCTGATCTGATTGCATGTTTTTGTGACAAGTAAATGATAAGATGTGCCACATATATATAGACATCTTAGCTAGAGATGTCAGCCATCATATGTCACCAAATCTTGGCGCCAAGATATAGGTCTGGACCTATATAAAATGTCTGGGTTCATAGATGTTTTATTTTTAGGAAATACAAAAGGGCCCAGCCCTTTAATTTATCAATAATTAATTTAAATTAAAGATACAAATTAATAATTAATTCGATTAGCTAGAATTCGAAACTAGCTATTAAAAATTAACACCTTTTCCCATTGATTTTGCTTGTCATTTCCATTAGATTTAAGAGGATTTTCTATAATTGTTTTCAACTCATTCTTCCTTTGTATCAACATCATATGTAGTTTCCATGATTCAAAGTTTGAAGCACCTTCAAGTCTGTCTTCGAGTCTGATTCCATTTGCCATTTTGTAGGTACAAGATTTTTAAAGGAATATATAAAAATTAAAATCTGATCTTAATCTTTCTTCAATCCAATCTGATCTTCCTTCAAGCAGTTAGGCTTTATAGAAGGAACTTGGTTCTGATACCATGTTAAATATTGTATATCAGATTTATTTTATATATAAAATATATTTATTCTAATAGAGACACTGCACTTTACTTGCACTAATTGATTTCGATTTCTTTCAAATGCAGCCCAATACTGAATATAAATATCAACAATGAGACATGTCTCATGTAGAGACATGCCTCTACGTACGTAGAGACATGTCTCTAAATGAGACATGCTCTTTTAATATTATAACAAAGCACACAACCAATTCATAACTATCGGTAAGTAAATTTATATTACATATTAAACATCACACATAATATAAGTGCCGATTACTTTTTGGACATTGCACATAGTATATTACATGCTACGCACATAATAGTATTATGTGCACATTATGTGTGCGGCACATATCATATTAAGACCGATACAAATCGGTATAAATCTTAACCGATATAAATCGGTATCATTAGGCATTTAATCATATATATTTAATCGATCAATCATAATATTATTATTATGGAAAATATCAAATATTATTAAATATGATTATATGTATTTGTATCAGTATATAATTATATATAATAATAATAATATCTTTATGTTGATATGTATGCATAATTTGATCTTTTCTCATAATAATAGTACGACATCTATTTTATCTAAACGAATCTACAAACATTAACAGGCAAAGCATCATAATTTTCTATAGAGTGCCCATAACTTCCCCTATCGCCACCATCATGTTGAGCATACTCTAACATGTTGCTGTTGGAATTCAAAGCCTTTGTTGATTCTTTTGGTGATTCATTTTGAAAGAAAGTGAAATTCCTCCTCATCCTTACATTGAGCGCCTTCCTGTATGGCTCAAACTTTTTTGTCTAGGTCCCTAACTATGGTATTAGCAAAAGAAATCAATGTCTTCTCTGGTTTCAAATTTTTTGAAGATTGTTTGTCATTTTTAGAGCAGTGACTACCTCGGTCTTCTTGCATTCTCCATTCCTAACATAGTCGACGTCTCTGTGTGTGGAATTCTGATTTGTCCAGCCCTCTGATGGTTCCTGAACCATCTTTTCAATTTCCTCCTCAATAGGCCCTTTCCTTTCTTTTGATGATCTATCCTGATTAGGCTCCATCCTAGACTCCTCATCAAGGAGTACTTTTTTTGGCCTTCTACTGCAAAGTAACTCCCCCTTCAACATATCCCTCTACTACATACAATGTGCCTAATTTTCTACCCCGAGCTATCACCAAGGCCCCTTTTTTCAAATTCCATCTATTGGATTCATAAGTGATTTCACACTCCTGAGAATCCAATAGTTCAACTGAAATCAAATTATGTTTCAGCTGAGGAACATATCTAACATCCCGTAGCAACCAACTATTTCCATTTTTTAGTTTTAACAAAACATCCCCTTTGCCAATAACATCATAAGAATTATTATTACTGAGAAAAGCCTTACTGAAGTCATTGGTTTGCAAGTTTTTGAAATACTCTCTGCACAAGGTGGCATGAAATGATGCCCCCAAATCAAGCACCAAAACATTGGTTGTAATTTCCTTCGAGGTTAAATTTACCTTATTTGATGTCGAGGGCTTTTCATACCACTTACCCAACATGCTCATCAAATCAGCAGTTGTGGTTGCCTTGGATATGTTAAATGCTACAGAAAGGGATAAGCACAATTGGATGGCACCCCGGGCTCTTCTGTCCAAAATATCCCAATCTTCATTCGACATGGCTTCTGGTTTATTTGCTTTACAATGTAATGGTCACCACAAATCTTCTTGATACAAATAGTCCTCCAATTGCATCTTCCATGTTATGGCCATTGAACCTTTCAACCTTTCCTTCTCTTGTTGACATTGCTCCCCCTCAAACTTGAATGTCTTTTGCCACTTGATCGAACACCTCAACTTTGATACCAACTGTAACAATACATCCCTTTATTGTCTCATAGATGTCAGGCATCCTTGATTTGACAAAAAATATTTTACTTTGAAATTTGGTCCTTCCTAGAAAACTTTGCAAATATGGAAGAGGTTGAGGCATTTTTGAGGGCCTAGTAAATTCTCCTCCTTGAAAAACCCTATTCCAAATTCAAGTTCCAATTTGTAACAGGGGACCAGTGCCTTGGATTTGGATGATTTGGGAAAAGCTCATTTGCGGGAAAAAAATTCATATTTTGTGATGCAGTCAAGGATGGAAGATCCAATTAAGGACTGTCCGACCTTGCAGCCAAACCACAACACAGTGGAATTACACAACTTAAACACAGGATCTGATATAAAACTAGAATCTTTATTCATAAATTCACTGATTACATGCAATGTGTTGGGCTGTAAGGCCTTCCCGGTTACGGCCAATTACAAAGCAAGTAACGGTTTACAAGATCTCGCAGGATCCAAATCTTTTCCACATCTTCACCACTCAGTTAGCCTAGGTCTGCAATACGATAGGACATTGGTAGGGATCCCAGGAAAGATCTAAACTTGTACTCACAACTTCCAAGCAATCTTCCTATGCCTAAGCTCGCAAGCTACTAACTCTACTATCTTCCCTTCGATTTTTCTGCCCCTAAACAACTACCAAAACATCCTATAAATACTCATCCTTAGCCACAAGTCGGCTAGATGAAACAATTAACTCCTACGAATAATTATTAAATGCCAAAACATCAGTCGGCTTACAAAATAGCCTTACAATAAATTACATTCTCCAAGATGGCCCCAAACAGTCATTAGATCCGCATAGAAGAATGCAACATGCCAGATCTAGGTCCTCTCATGCCCAACGGTCATTCCATAACTTGAGGAACGTGACCCAAATTAAATGCACCAGTCGACCAAGCAAGAACACCAGTCAGTAAGATCGATTACCGAGCGGCAGAGAAATAACTGAGCGCCAGTGAACTGACCATGCCAAGCATCACTGAGTAACGCAGTTATTGCCGAGCACTAGGAATAACCAACGCCTTCAGTTACCGAGTGTTCTTTAGAGACTGAGCAACCCGATAAACACTGAAATCGAGCAACCAAACTCCAAAACCGAGCAAAATACTTCACAAACTAAGATCAACTCAAACATATTTTTGGGTGATACAGGATTGCCAAGAATCCTAGGATGCTCCTACATCATTTTGACTAGGTCCCATCATTACACACCTATTTTGGCCACTGCTACTCTGTCTTTATTCCCTTCTAAAGCTGCTTCTTTATTGTAACTATGTACAGCCTGAGTTGGCCCAGTGGTGGAGAACTTGTGCTCTTGATAGATAGGTCACAAGTTGAATTCCCAAAGGGGATAAGGGTATGCATGCCTTGTTTGTAGTACAGTTAGATGCCTCTTGCAAGGAGTACGGGGTAGTCCCATTTTACTAGAAGCTGTTTATGTAAGGAGGCTAAGTAGCAAAACTTCTTACACTAACCTTGGGGGGAGGGTAATGTAAAAAATTTCTGAGATCTTTACGATAATTTATAGAAACTTAACAGAAATAACATAAATAACATGCATACCTCAACCGGGTGATTTATATGGGGAAAACCCTTTTGGGAGAAAAACCCCACACTCCAAAAGCTGCCCAATATATTATTTAGAAATCTATAATAGATTACTAGAGTTCCAAGACTCGCAACGAGTCCACCGATTCATGCGAGTTCACGAGCCAAGCAAAGCAAAATGAGTCATGATGACTCGTTTCCATGACTCGATGAGTTATGGTCATAACTTGCATGATTCGCGAGTCATGCGAGTTATGCCATAACTCGGCGAGTCTGAGCCTCATGACTCGCGCTGCGTGAGGCCAATTTTGCCCAGCCAAAAAACATAAAAAAAAAAAGTTTTTCCCTAAATTTTTTTACACTTGAGTCTTCTATTGTGCCCTAAAACTCATTCTATTTGCTAGTTGTGGGAAGAAGAGAGGAAGGAAAAGAACAGGCCATAAGTTTGCAACCAGCAGGGAAGAATAGAATCGAGGATTCCATAAATCACATTGAGGAGGCCATAGGTTTGCATTGAGAGCATCAAGGAGCTGATAGTAAGCATTCTCAACTCATTTCAAAGAGGTATGTGTTAAATTTTATAGATTTTGTTTGTTTTTTTTGGTATGTTTATGGATTTTTCATTTGTTTGTCAAATATTTTTAGTTTAACTTTCCAAATCTTGAATGGTTGCTATTAAAATACAAATTGCATACTTGAATGATTGAAGTAGAATAATAGCATAAACAAACCTTACATTTTTTTAAGAAAAAATTGTAAACATATATTTACAATTTTTTTCTTAAAAAATGTAGGGTTTGCTGATTTTTTATTAGCTTATAACTTTATTAAATTATGTTATTGCAGCTGCCTTCATGTTTTCAAAACATTAATTTTTCCCAATGCCTCCAAAGAATGAAGCTTGGAAATACACTGAAGACTTTCCTGGTAGACAAAAAAGTCAAACAAAATGTTATTTTTGTAAAGAAATTAATCACAATGGAATCAATAGATTTAAATACCATATTGCTAGCATACCTGGCCATGATATTGAGATATGTACAAAACAAATAGCTGAGGCAAAACGTTTCTGTTATGTCCAGTTAGAAACACTTGAAAAGGAAAAGAAAACTAGGAAGAGGCAATTGGAAGAGTTAAGTTCTATTGGCTCCCATTCATCCCCATCTGCAGCTGCATCCTCATCCGCAGGATGTGTTGGAGAGAGTTCTTCCATGCGTCCCTTTCATCCTAGTGCTTCTGCTAGTGCTAGTGCTTCTACTTCTGCTCCTAGTGGCACAGTTATTTTTGGCCCTAGAGTCCGAAGATCCAAGTTGGGTAGTTATTTTGTTCCACGCACTACTCCTGGCACACAACCCTCACTAGAGAGCATGGGTTGGAACAAGGAGGTTCATAATGCTGCAAGAAAACAAATTTGCAAGTTTTAGTAATTTTACACCATTCTATCTATTGCAACCAGGTAATTCTCTTTGATTTAATTGCTTTAAGTTTAAAAGTAAATTTTAAAATTTATGGATTTAAACTTTGAAGTTGAATTTTGCTTTGTCTAATGGCTCTAATCATAATCTATTTCTGACAGGTCTCCTTACTGGCAAGGCATGGTAGATGTCGTAACCATTTGTGGGCCGGGGTTTAAAGCCCCTACTGATTCTGAGTTAAGTGGTCCCTTGTTGTTAGAAATGGTTGAGGATATGAAAGTTGAGCTAGAGGTCCACTGACAATCTTGGAGCCAAAAGGGTTGCACCATCATGACAGATGGTTGGACGAATAGGAGGAATAGAACACTCCTAAATTTTCTTGTTTCTTGCGGAGGTGATTGATCATTCTACTTCTCTAAATGCATTGAATAATTTAAATTTTGATTTGTTGATTGGTCTATGAAAATTAATAATTGTTTTTCTTTATTTTTAGTAGCCACCATGTTCTTGAAGTCCATTGATGCTTCCTCACATGTAAAAAATGCCACATAATTATGTGAGGCTATTCAGGAAGTCATACGTGAGGTGGGGGAAGACAATGTGGTGCAGGTGGTGACAGATAATGCAACAAGTTATGTTGCTGTAGGTAAAATTTTAACTTTTTAAGTTTTGATGAGAAGGTATCTATGAATTTGTTTAAAATTTTCTTAACACATCTAAATTTCTACTTAATTTAAAAATTTTGTAGGTAAAGTTTTGATGGATAAGCACCCAAAAATATTTTGGTCTCCATTGTGGCCCATTGCCTTGACCTCATGTTGGAGGATATTGGTAAGCTTGAATGGGTGAAATCATGTATTGATAGGGCCAAAAATATTTGTAAGTTTATCTACAATCATACATTGGTCCTTAGCATTATGAGGAAATACACGGGGCAAAAGGAGTTGGCTCATCCTAGCATCACAAGATTTGCCTCAAATTTCCTCTCATTCAAATCCTTGATGAAATCAAAGTTAGCTCTGAGGCGCATGTTTGTTGGTGAGGAGTGGACTTCCTCATCCTATGTGACGACCACTGCAGAGCTGGCTGTGGTAGATTGCATTTTTGATGAGCTAGGTTTTTGGACCCCTTGTGGAGAAATTGTGGAGGTCAATTTATTACAATTTAACATTTAGTATTTACTTTTAATTTATAATATATATTATATATGCATATTTTTGTTTTGTTTGCAATTTTGCTTATTTTTATTTAATGTGTGGCCTAACTACTTTTGTTTAACATTATTTGTAGGTCATTGAGCTGCTGGTAGTTCTATGAGTTGTTGATGGGGAGAAGGCCTCTATGGGCTATATATATGAGGGCATGGATAGGGCCAAGGAGGCCATTAGATCCATATATGTAGGAGTTGAGGATAAGTATGGCCCCATTTGGGAGATAATTGCTAGGAGATGGCAAAACTAGCTTCACAGACCCATCCATGCAACAGCTTATTACCTCAATCCGGCATATCGTTTCCGTGCTGACTTCAAGGCAGATGAGGAGGTTCTTAGTGGCCTATATACTATGATACAGAAGATGTGTAGTGATGGCACAACCTCAACTACAATGATTGAGATAGATAAATATAATAATGAAGGGGTGATTTTCTCAAGCAAGATGTGCAAAGACACTCAGACATAATTGATGCCAGGTAGAAATATATTCATAAGTTTATGGCTTATAAGTTATGCATTTTAATTTTTTATTTTGTAATTTAGCTTTAAAGTTGAAAATAAGATTAATTGTTTTTTCTTTTCCTTATTTCAAAATTCAGATAGATGGTGGAAAATGTTTGGGCCCTCAGCCCTAAACCTTCAAAAAAGTGCCATCTATATTTTGAGCCATCCAGGCAGCGCTTCTGGATGTGAGCGCAATTGGTCCATGTTTGAGCACATCCACTCAAAGAGGCGTAACAGATTGTCTGTGGAGAGGTTGAATGATATTGTCTTTGTTCGTTACAACCTCCATCTTAGGCCCAGACAGATTTTGGACACTGACTCCTCTTTGATCACTCTAGCGGAGATCGATCCAAAGTCTGAGCGGCTCACTGAGTCTACCGATCCTGTCTTCACTGAGGAGGACCATGAGTGGGTTGACCAGGCAGATAGAGAGGCTGAGGTTGTGGATATGGTAGAGGAGGAGGATAGAGCACGATCTGGCACAGACACAGTTGATGTTGATCACCCAGGACCTACCTTACATGCCTTTGTAGGAGGCGAACAGACTACTCCGAGGCTGAGGTTGACCTAGAGCCTGAGCCATAGGCTTGTTTTTGATTACACATATGTTTGGGAACATTTGATATCATGGATTTCATGGATTTGATATACATTTTGATTTGACAATATTTATAATTCTATATATCTATGTTTTCTATTTCCTTCAGCTTTATGTGATGGATCATGGATGTATGTTTATGTATGTGATCAAATTAGCTTCTATTTGATGATGTTATAGTGTCTTTAAGCTTTTTTCAATAATGGGTGCATGGAACATGTTTTAAATTGTTAAAAATCTCTAAATTTCAAGGGTTTTTTGCATTTTGCCAAGTTGTTGCCGAGTCATAGCCGAGTCATGAGTCAAGTCGGCCTTGCCGAGTTTGAGCCGAGTCCGAGTCCGAGTTTTGGAACTATGTAGATTACTATATACTTATAGAAAAAGCTTCTCTCAGGAGAATCACTAACCAGAGATAGAGGTAACTGAATAGATATAAGTCTCTTTCACATACCCTCCATCTCATGCACCTAATATATAGGAGATACAATACATGAAATCATTAAAACGATATTAAAAAACCATGGGTTAAAAACCACTTGTAAAGTGGGCCCATTTGATCTCCAATCAAAGATTCTCTATGGTGTGTTAAAACACACACCAACGCGTGTAACTCCCTTTTACAACTTATTTATGCGTTCAATATGTTTTTACATTTCCTATTTTATGAGCCCCAACTTGTAGAGGCCATAACTTTTGAACCGGGTCCCTGATTGACAAACCATTTGAAGTGCCAAAAAACTCATGACGTGCTCTATGCCTCGGTAACTTGCTACACCGATTACACACATTTTCAAGCTATTTTGGAGCCTCAAGAGCCTTCAAAATTGAATTTATAATTTTTTTTGGAAACTTAAAAACAAAAACTTTAATATCTTCAAAACTGGACATGATCTTGCCACAAAAATTTACTGGCCTGCTTATCTAGCTCATCTGAACCTTTGGGGAAAGAATGGGGAAAATCTGTTTTCAAATGAAAACTTACTAAAAATAGTAACCATATTTTAATGCAAGGTTGACACACATTTTCCTAACAATCCGTAGACCCAAAAAAAATGATTGCCTGGTTTTGTGGACTATAAGGGCACCTTTTTTTCCTTTCCTTTTCTTTTCTTTTTGAGATTGAAGCTGATTGTACCAGTGATTTTCAAATCTGCTCTTTCCCTTTCAATGGCATATTTAGCTTCTTTGGCTACCTTGCTGTTGGTTTCTATGTTCATGGTAGTCATTTTTTCTCTGTTAATGAGGGTTTGTTGGTTTTTCTTTTTCTTTAATTAAAAAAAGATTATTTAGTGTTGTGCAATTTTATGTATAAAATATATTCTTGTATCACAAACCTTGTTATTAATGGTTATTGCAAGTCTGAGACAGGTAGTTCTATCAATCCAAGTGAAAGAACGTATCCAGAAGAGATGATCCAAACTAGAATTTCGACAATAGATGTGATGAACTCCATTGCTCGTGGTCACAAGATTCCTCTTTTTTCTGCAGCTGGTTTACCACATAATGAGATTGCTGCTCAAATTTGCAGACAAGCAGGGCTTGTGAAAAGATTAGAGAAGTCTGCAAATTTGTTAGAGGTACTGATGCTTTTTAAATGACAAAGAAAGGGAATGAAATATTAAAACTAGGGTGATTTGGATGTTTATTTTCAAAGAGTATGCATATTCTGATCATTGATTTGGAATGCATGTGATTTGTAGGCTGATGCAGGAGACAACTTTGATATAGTTTTCGCAGCAATGGGAGTTAACATGGAAACTGCTCAATTTTTCAAACGTGACTTTGAAGAAAATGGCTCAATGGAAATAGTTACTCTCTTTTTGAACTTGGTGAGTTTGTTTGATTAAAGCTCTTTAATTTGTTGTTTGATACCATGTAGATATGGTAGGTGCACAGTAGAGCCCTAAATGGCTATCTAAATGTTGATGACTTTTGAAGCTAAGCTGCTCAAATGTAATGATAAAACATGTCCATCATTGTGGTTTAAATTTGAAACTTTAAATCTCTGTGTAGAAAACTACTAATGAAATGTTTGTTTCTATAGGCAAACAATCCAACTATTGAGCGTATCATCACACCTAGGATTGCTTTGACAACAACATAATATCTTGCATATGAATGTGGAAAACATGTTTTGATCATATTGACAGACATGAGCTCATATGCAGATGCTTTACGTGAAGTAAGCACCTTGTTTAAACTTGGATTCAATTTTATTATTTCTATCTTGGTTGAAACATGTTCCATTTAGCATTTTCTCAATCCATTATTAGTTACTCTTCCTTTCTGCACAGCCTTTACGTATGTAGTATTCACAACTGTAATGGATGACAGGAAGAAGTGCCTGGTCATCATGGTTATCCTGGATACATGTATATAGACTTGGCAACCATTTATGAACGAGCAGGATGTATTGAAGGCTGTAAAGGATCCATTACTTAGATTCCCATCCTTACCATGCCGAATGATGGCAAGTGCAGAGCTGATTCTTCTCAAATTGGTTTAAAGTGGTGTTTCTAATTGATAATAATACTGTTCATTCCATAGTCCTCATCTTACTGAAATGGATTCTGTTTTACCAGATATTACACACCCAATACCCGATCTTACTGGTTACATTACAGAAGGCCAGATATATGTTGATAGACAACTTCATAATCGGCAGGTATAGAATAATCTTATGATGTTTCCCTAGTATTTAACGTTTCTAGCAACTGCTTTAGCTTTAAGAGTTATTTTGCATTAGAAAATAAATAATTGCAAAAATTTTAGCAGCTATAGGATTGTTGGCTGTATTCTGAACCAGGGTACTAATGTTCTCTGCCTTTGTATGGCACTGATTTACCTGCCAATTAATGTCCTTCCATCCCTATCACGTTTGATGAAGGTAAGACTTTTATTTGAAATAGAAAATTTGGATTTAGTTTGAGTATAGATAGGGCTTCTGATTGTAAATGTTGTTCTGCTGTTCCATTTGAAGTTGTGCACCAGATGTTATATATCTTTCTGATTTTGTAAATTCCTCTTGTGGGGAAAGCTTTGGCTAAGGTGCTTTAACTTAGGGGTGTTTCTTCTGTCACATCCACATAGGACTTTCACCGTCTTCTCTGCTGCAGTACACCACAACCAGTGAGTTGGATATAGTATTTTAGTTTGCATCCAAATTCAGCACTCTTGAGGAATTTAACACAGGGCCCTGCTTTAGAAGCCCCAGTATCTTGTTACAAAATTGTCATGGTACAAGACTACAAAATTTTGCATGTAATATTTACCATTCAAGGAATGCTTTAATTGGATAAATAGTTGACATTACAATTATTGTTATAGGGCTAAGGTTGTTAAAGCTTCTTGGTGCTCAATCACCAGCATATTTTAATTATTCTGCATATTCTGAACTGAGATATTTATCCTTTTCCCAGTTCCTGGAATTAAGACGTATTTGAGATGGTTATAAACCTACATGCAGACAACTGATTTATTTTGAGAATATTGAATGCCCATTTAATGGTCCATGGAAGGAATGAGACAGGCACATGTCTACTTGAAATCTTCTCTGCACCTTTTCCAAGCTAGACAGAAGATAGAGAGAAGTTGTAGCGAGTAGTCTAAGTATGCTTCTTTTGAAAATGGCTGTAATATTAAGTATCCTAATACTGTCATGCAGAGTGCTATAGGTGAAGGGATGACTCGACGTGATCATGCGGATGTTTCAATTCAGGTTAAAATGTGTTCAAACTTTTATAGCTCCTTTTATGGCATGCACTTCAATTAAAAAAGCTCAAAACTCACTTAGAAAATCTGTTCCTACAGTTATATGCAAATTATGCAATTGGAAAAGAGGTGCAAGCAATGAAGGTTGTTGTGGGTGAAGAAGCTCTGTCTCCAGAGGATCTGGTATTCAAATATCTTACTCATGAACTTGTTTCCATAGCTATTCATGTAGTCTGCTTTCCATTTGAATCAGAATCTTCCCTGTAGAAATACACATTTTAAATGGATATTGTTATGAATGATCATGTCAGTGACAACATCCCTTTTACTGTTTTACGTTGTGTTAATTTGCCATTGCCTATATCACAGTAAATGCCCTTTAAGATTTAACTTTTGTGATTTATTTCTTCATATTTCATCTGTTTGAATTCAAACTGCAAGGTTGAAGGACTAACCTTCTATCTCTGTAGTTCTATAAGAGAAACTGCTTTCTTGGTTTGAAATTTATAGCCAGAATCATGAACATCATATTCATTTTATTTGTGCTTGAATGTAGCTATACCTTGAGTTTTTGGACAAGTTTGAACACAAGTTTGTTACACAAGGAGCATATGATACCCGTGACATCTATCAATCTTTGGATCTGGCATGGACATTTCTACGTATCTTCCCACGGGAGCTGCTTCATCATATACCTGCAAAGACTTTAGATCTGTTCTACAGTAGGGATTCTGCTCATTGAGTCTTGGTGTCACAAAATTTTCCAAGCATTAGCAACAACACTATTCCTAATCTTGTAACATTAAATGATAGTGATGAGGATATATTATTTCAATTCAAATTCGTGCAATGAGTTAAAAATCTTTTGAGACTTTCAAGGCAGGAACAATTTATTAGCTGACAAGGTAGTTTTAATTCTGGGTGTATTACCGTTGTCTAAGTTTTGAACTGAATATTGCAATTTCTCGGTAGTTCAACATATTTTGAGTTCAATTCTTTTGAGGATTTTTGGTGGTACTTGCAACTTGCTCACGTAGGAATCAAAATTTCAAGTTTATTTTTAGTTTTACTTTTCATTCAAATCCATCCTTTGTCAACGGGCAATCTGTCAGTTTAACATATACCATAATAAATTGCCCATTTGATTTGGGTTATTGTATTGTTTTTGCATCATTTGGACATACTATTTTATTTCCATAAGATACACAAGATTGTGCTATTTATGGGGCTCATTCTTGTCATTGAGGATTGTTAGTGGCTGAACTAACAACTTGACTATGTGAATCTATGGTTTGTTTTTAGATGGAAAATTGTGGAAGTCACCTCAATTAGTCAGATTATTTACTGCGTCCTGATCATAGTAACAACTAGGTGGCAATAATATGGATGAAACTGGCTACTGGCAGTTGTTGGCATTTAGGTCTAAACTTCGAACCATCTTTCGACCACTAGGTAGGTTGTAGAGATATATAAGATGCTTCAAATGTTTGTGAAGGTTCACTGTCAAGGGATCCCATATTATTGATATATGTTGGGCTTAGGAGAAAACTGTCTTAGAGAATCAAAGGATTCATTGCTGCTGTAAGGCTCTGAAAATGGGCATTGTACTTATATTCAGTTTATAAGGTTGTTGAGCTAGATGAAATCCTTGTTGGTTGTCAGTTTTGAGTGTCAACTTCTACATTCTGAGCAGAATCCGGTAGCATGGTCCAGATACTTCGAAATTTTCCAAGTTTTATCAACGTCTTATATCCATGACGGATTCTGGGGCGAAATTCAAATTTGACCTTAAATCTCATCTTATGCATGTAAGGTGGGTCGTTTTAAGTATTGATTGTGGAAATGGGCATTTGAAGGTGTTTGTGCATTGTTGGGGTAAATGACTTGTGCTGGTTGCATGAGACCTTCTGACTGACATTCTCAACATCTAATCCATGTACGAATTTTATTTGCTACACTCCCTACCAAATGTCTGGGGATCTCTCTATTCTAAGGCAAGAGCAAAGCTTTCAGAAGATATAGCTAGTATATTACTCTCTGGAAAGGTAAATTCTTCAGGCTATCCAGTTGGATCTGAAAACTGAAGCCAGTTGTAGAGGCCGTTCTTGCATATTTATTTTTCATCATTTAAGACTCTCAGATATCCAAGATAACATGTGTTCTGTGGACAGGCTTGTTGGGTGCAAACCAGTAACCCCTCTTAAAATGAGAGGTAGTGCGCAGGTCTAAACAAGGCCTTAGGGGCAGAGCTAATCTGAAGGATTTTCAGCTAATCTCTGGAGCAGATTGACCAAGCAGGGCTGTGAAAGCGAAGTACTTGGTTTCATGAGTCAAACAAAAATTTCACAAAGTATTTGGAATCTGGTTAACCCATCAAGTAGTTGGACTCGTGAGTCGCACAAAATTTTCACCAAGTAGTTGGACTCGCGAGTCACACAAAATTTTCACCAAGTAGTTGGATTCATGTGAGTCATGGAACCCATATCTAAGAGTTTATTATAGCTTGTGGGAAAACAGTTATATAGAACCTATCCTGAGAAGTCTGTGATACTGTCGTGCAGAGAAGAGGTTTAGCAGTATTCGGAAGAGGATGATGAGTCCTGGTCAAGTGCCCGGAGGAGATTGTACTGTTGACTAAACAAGAGCAAATGATTATTGAGATACAATAAAGCAAATCAGAGCTCTTCTAATTAGAGGGTGGTGAGAAGAGTTAGAGCCAAGATCCAACATGGCTCCTACTAAGTGAAATTCTAAGCAAAGGGTGAAAACTTGGTACCTTGGAGACAGATCAATAAATCTGGTACAAACATGGAATGAGGAAATCCGATGCCTTCAAACATGGGCTTTCTGGGGAGAGATTCTGACACTTGAAAAAACATTAAACAAAGGGTTGGATGGGGCTATCTGTTTGCTGCTTGTGTATGGAAAAGGAAGAATTGGTAAATCACTCGCTCTTTCACTGCTCAATTGGTAGATTTTTGGTGTCATATAATCCAAAAACTGATGGTTGGATGGGGCATGCTCTTTAACAGTTGAAATGACCTCCGTTTCTTGGTCTAAGGCAAGCAACAAGAAAGGCTAGCACCTCTTTGGCTATGTGCCTTGATCATAGGTGTTTGGACAATTTGGAGTGAAATAAACAATAGACCATTTAGAGACCAGTTATCTCCTTGGATAATCACTGCTTAACAAATCTGAGACAAAAATGGTGCAAATTACGTAGGCGTAGACCAAAGACCCCAAAGAAGCTTTTGGTTAAGAATTAATCTAGATCTAAAATCTTTCACATACCCTTAGAAAAGGAATTAGTAGGACCAAGTTCGTTAAATTGGAGCATGACGGTCTCCTCACATAGATGCTGATTGTGCTTCTAGAGGCAACTATTGTGGAAATCACAAATTTGTCTACCAAATATTCCAAGTAACTCTTGCTTAAGAATATAAAGATTGATACGCCTTTGGCCTACACTCAAGGTTGCTCATGTCCCTTTGGATAAAAGGGGTTAGTACTTTGAGGGGCCTCTAGAGAGCCCACTTAGGGGTTGTGAGGTCATTTGGGTGCAATTGTGTTGCTTTTTCACACCTCAATGGGGATTGGCACCAATAATTATGCCTGGGCACTTGTGCTTATTGAGGGTTTCTAGTTGGAAAGGGCATTAAGAAAGTCATTGTGGAAGACAATCCCCAAATTCTAGTCAATGCAATTAACAAGGGTACTTGTTTAGAGATTAAATGATGCTTTGGACAAGGATAGCTACATTTCATTATTGCTCAAAGGTACATGACATGGCCTGGTGGCATAGCTATGGGGAGCCAATCATGTATTTGACTGCAAATAAGGGGTACCAAAGGCCATAGCATGAAGTCATTGTTAACCACTTTTTGGCTTGAGATTTAGAAACATACAAGGATATCAAGACAAGATAACGAGAAAAATAGCCCTAGATAGCTTGATTGCTCACACAATTTTTGCACCTTGATTGATGCCATGATGATCACACAATGAAGAATTACATTCCCCATGTAGGCTTCCTACTAAGTATTCAACACTTCCTTTGATTTTGTGTGGTGGGTGATATATGAGTGACTAGTTGACCAAGACAACCTTTAGAATCTTATATACTAGTGCATATAATTTTTTGAAGTGAATTTTTGGTATGATAGTTTAAGCAAGATATGGAGAGGCAATTTTGTCAAGGATTTGTTTCAACAAGAGTTTGGTAGAAGTTGAAGAAGAAATTGGAACATAAAAGAGGCTCTTAGCTAGAAGTGAGGCAAAGTAAAGAGATTTATGAGCCCAAAAATCACCACTTTTTTAGTTAGAAATTGATATCGTAGGAGATTGTTGTGAATCATTAGTGCAACTTATTTTTGAAATGTAACTCAACACCTATTTAATTCATACCTTCCATGGTAACCTTGTGTGTTTTAATTGAAGTAGGTTTGCTTGTAAGTTCTAATAAAGATGGGTATACTTGTGAAATTTTACTTTCAAGTGGAATCTTGTAGGTGAAGTTGACAATTTGGAAGGTTATTGTGCGTAGTTTTTGGTATGAATTGTGTAAGTTTGTTTCCTTGACATTTTGATTCAAACTTCATGATCCATCATCAAGAAGAGAGCAAGATACATGAAAAGAATTGAATTATATGAGTTGATTTGTTTAAGCAAATTTAGTTCTCATAGGTGGTTCCTACCACCCATTCATTTTTGAAAGTGTGAATCATTCTTTGAATACACTTATTTTGATAACATATTCTTTACTTTAGCATGCAATGCTTCTCGATTCGACTATGTTAGATGTTATTGAATTTGTCAAGAACTCTCACATAATCAAATCCAAAAACATCTCATGCTAATGTCATGAAGTCCAGAAACTTATTGGACTATTTCTTGCTTGTGAGCTTCAAAGTCTGTCTCACTCACTCATGTTGATTGGGCTTCCTTCAAGCATATATGTCATTTGCCCACTTTTCTTACTTGACTCTCTTTGTTCAATTTAAGGAATCTTTGATTGTGATGACAACCAATAATTCATGCCATTTGTATTCCGCATGCTTTTTTCAACAATTTTAAGTTGTCTTAATTAAAGTAGTGGCTTCAATTTACAAGGACATTAAGATGCAAATCAAGATTTTCATTGAGCATATAATGTGTGCCACAACTATTTGAAGTGGTGCTTCCTTTTATTAACCTACATGTGCTTCTTCTCAATTGTTTAGTTGTACATTTTTTGGCTGATCATCAAGTTGGTTTTCTATCTCTAATAACATCTATTTTCCCATTCTTTTCTATCTTTCATTGTCCAATTTTGCGCCTTGATAATTTTAGGTAGCAGAGAGTCCTTAGACTTGAAGTGATTTGATAATTAGTGTTTGCTTATGATGCTCTAATTATGTATGTTTAATATGTTAATGCAAATGCATAATATTTACAATAATTTTCATTTTGTGTGATTGATTATGTGTTTTTATATGTTGATTGTGAAAATTAGTCAATGCAACTTGAGGAGATTAAGTGTTGAAACATGTATGAAAGGTTGTATTAGGACTCGAGGAGTAGGTGGTGGTGTACACCTTGTAAGTCCTAGGTCCAATTTCATTTAGTTTAATATTGTAATTAATATATGCCTATATGAAAAAAAAAACTCCACTTAGATGGGTTCTTGGATTTCATATTTGACATTCTTTGATTTGTTATTGATAGAGGTTACTAAGTGGACTACGATTAGCATCTATTGACCAATCATGTTAAATATAAGTGACATTATTACACCTTCATAGTGTTTGGGAGTTACTTTGATCCCACTTGGTCTTGGGGATGAAACCAATCATTCAAGAGTTAGATTTTATTTGTGGAGTTACATTTGGAGGTGGGCCACATAGGTTGAATGTGGACCACCTTGATTCGTCTATGGCTCATGATCTTGGGAAAACAATCTTGGTATCATTAATCTCCATGGCCTATATATACAAGGCTTTATAAGAAGATTTCATGCCATATTTATGCAAGATTATAGTACTAGAAATACATAGGTTATTATAGTGCATGTGGTGTGTAAGTTTTATAATTACAACTACATAGACCATCTAGATTTTACTTTTGATCTCACTTGGTCTTGGTGATCAATTTGGTAAAGCCAAAATTACATTTTATTTGTAGAGTTAAACTTGGACGTAGGGAACATGAGTTGAATGTGCACCACTCTAATTCATCTTTGGCCCATGGTTTTGGAAATAATTCTTGGTTTTATAGGTATTTTTGACTTATATATAAAGGGCTTGAGTGGGAGTTAGTTTCATGTTTCATGTAGAGTTACGCTATTGCAATTCTTATAGTCTTGGTGTAGATCCCTTCTAAAGCATGGAGGTTTCTATTGTATTGTAAATGTTTTGATGAGAAATATATTGGATTTAGTGCTTTTAAGGTTGATTTTTTTCCCTTGAAAGGATTTTCTTAGAGTGTATCCATGTCACATGGTTATCTTATTCCACTATATTCTTCTCTATTTTTTATCACATACATATTGTTGTTACTAATTTACCTTGCCTAGAAAATTGAACACTTTTCTTATACAATTCAAAGCCATTTGTAGCATATTAGTTTTCATTTGGATCAAAGTTTGGCCAACTCGTGAGAAAGATAAGAGTAGGGCTTGTTCTATATTAATCCTACCCAAGTGTGATTTTTGTTGACAATATTTTGTTTCACAGATAAATATGGAAAGTTCTTTCTAGAATGGAGGTAGAGAGGTTCAACAGAATCGACTTTAAGTTTCGAAAGCTCAAGATGGAGGATTTTCTATTTGTTAAAGATGTGTAACATTTTTTAGACAAACTATTTGACATGAAAGATGAAGACTAATTTATTATTGATAGAAAGTTAGGGAGCCTCATTTGGCTTTGCCTTGCAAATGGAGTGCTTCTAAATTATTAGGAAAAACTATTGGTCAAATTATGAGCCCATTGTTGGAATCATTTGCCGTTGCACCAAAAGCTCGAACTATCAATGCCCAATACAAATGCCAGATTTAACCCGATCCACGGGAGGCAGTTAAGCCATGTTACGAATCTCTAAGGAGGTGTTGACCACCAAGTCAACAATCTCTCCCTCAGCACCAACTGAGCCTTCAGCCCCCACTGAAGGGAGACTCGAACCCGTGACCCAAGGCTTTGATACCAATTGTTGGAATCATTTGCCGTTGCACCAAAAGCTCGAACTATCAATGCCCGATACAAATGCCAGATTTAACCCGATCCACGGGAGGCAGTTAAGCCATGTCACGAATCTCTAAGGAGGTGCTGACCACCAAGTCAACACCCATCATGAAGCTAGTCACACTTCAAGGGGCTGAATCGGGAAACTATAAACCAAAATAGGGCAATGAAGAACAATGTGGTTGAAGAGTTTGCAATTCAATGGTAAAAATTTCTAATGAATTGATTGAGATTGATTGTGATGTTCATATAAGATAAATGGGTGAGTATATAAAGGACTTACCACTCAAGATTACAAACACAACCAATGTGGGATAGGGTGACAAGATAGTGGCTATAACTACCCTACTACAAACATTAAATACCTAATGCAAAATATTAAATGACACCTAATATAGCTATCATTAAATGATTGTAGCATGTGTCATTAAGCCATCCTAAGAAAAAATAATTGGAGTTGTATGAGGTGAAATATTGTGTTAACTAGGTATACAATACAAATTAGAGTATTCAACTACACTAAATCAAAACAAACATAGATGATAAGACAAGAAGAGAGAAAAATACCAAAACAAGAGTGTGCAAACCTTAAATGCAAACCCAATGAAAAACCCCTTGATATGTGGCTTTGTCCAAGCTTTTGGATGTATGCTCAAAGTATAATGCTCAAGATTCAATGGCGTGGGGAGAATTTGGCATTATAAGGATATGTTTCTATGAGTTTGGGACTCAAATGGGCATTATGATGTTGCATGAAAAGTGGATGACTTGTGAAGGATTGAGGGTTCAATTTATAGTCCAAGGGAGGGTTGAATGGACGATCAAGATGCAAAGATGAGTGGCTAGGTTGCATTTGAGGGGAAGCACATGAATTGTGCTTTCTCAAACTCATATTATAGTGACAAGTGTCACAAGGAGAGAGGATGAGAGGACATTGGGGGTTGGGAAGATATGCCATTAAGGCACATCTTGTCTCAAATCCAAAAGTTCAAGCCTCGAGGAATGTGACCATTTTTTAAAATGGGAGGGATTTTGGAGAAGTGGGAAAAATAAATAAAATATTCCTTGGAGGTGACAAATATGGAGGAATATGGTTGAGGATGTAAGAAGGCATTTAAGGTTGACACGTGGAGAGGAAGTTGAGATTGGAGTTGTAAAGACATGAAGTTGACTTGGATTTGGATTTGTTTTTTTTAATATTTGGATTAGGATTGTGCAAATGTTTAGGATATGATTAGGCTTGGATTGAGACTAATTAGTGGGAAAGTGAGAGAATTAGGAGAATGCAAATGGGAGGAGAGAGAATGAGTGGAGGGTTAATTAGCGGTTAGGTGGTTTGGTTAAGGATTAAAGTTAGGAGCCATGTGCTCCAATAGAATTAAATTCATAAATAGAGGAAAAATGGTTAAATAAATTAATTAAAAAAATAAGAATATTTATTCAACTAATAGAAGGGGGTTTGATTATTTTAATAGCCATGGGTTGTTTATTAATTAATCGAGCTATAATTAATTATTTAGATTAATTAATTAGAAGGACTGTCATAAGTCGATTGAATAATAAATATTTAATTAATAATGCCTAGAAGAGAGCTAAATTTGATTATAAAATTGGTAATCAGATTTAGGTGTCTACATTTTGCCCCTCTTCGAAATGATGTTAAAATAACATTATTTTGCAGACGTTTAAAGTTTCAACAACACAAAGAATTAAGGCAACTAAGTTGCCTCAGACTATAGAAAGATGGTGTTAGTTAGATTGGGTGATGCCCCCTCGAGAAGGCATGTGGGAAAGAAAAAAGGTTTTGGGCAACATCTAAAAAAGAAATGTGCCCTAACAGGATGGAAGAAAGGGAGAGGAAAACATGATGTAGTAGTGTGATCAAAATGCAAAATAGAGGTCTTGGGAAGGGATGGGGTATAAAACGATCGCCGAGGCACTAAGAAGGGGAAAAAAGTACCCTAAAAAGGGTCCTTATAAGGCTAGGAGGGTCAAAAAATGACCTCATTTGCATCCTGATCTTTTGAGAATTTGAGAGAGAGAAGAGCCTCCTATTAGATCTTTTTCTTGAAGGAACAAACTTGATAAATATGTATGCTTGATTCTCAAAATATGAACTCTCAAGTTTGACAAGACAAGGTTTAATTAATGAGGATTGAATAATATCCTCCTTCTTCTTTGAGCTCCACAGGACTTAGGAAGGTATTTCCTAGATAATTTACTATGTTTCAAGTAAACTTCAAATGGTGGATTAGGGTCCTCACTGCTATGCTATTATGTTTCTAACTACTTCAATAAAACATCATTCTGTAAATGATTGAAAATATCTTGATGCAGATAATGACAAGGAAGACTATGAACTTAATAGAAAATAATAGTGGCATAAGGATGTTAATCTTTCTTCTTTTTCTGAGTTAAACTCAAGGAAGACTAACCTCTTTGATTCTCTCTTGAAGGAATCAATAATATGAACTATATTTACTCAAATATAGTCCTTTTAAAACATGCATGAACTTAGTAACACAATGTGTTTGAATGATATACTGTGTTTGGTGACTAAAAGATAACCGCATAACAAACATCCAACCAGTGCCTAATCCTTGGGCAAATAGTTGTTTGAATGTAAATCCACAGGAAGAAATCAGAAGGGAATACAATAGAATGCCTTGCAAGCTACATGTAGTTTGAATAAAATGCCTTACAAACTATCCTGTCACTCGTATCTTTCTATTATCAAAATCCTAATAATTATGTTTACCCTTTGAAATTATTCATGAAACTTTAATCCTTTCCTTGAAATAAATTCACAAACAACTAGACTAGTTGCCTTGCAACTGGTATGTTTTTACATGCCTTACAAATAAAAACCATACAAGAGTACAACACAAAAGTAAAGAGACAACAACAAAGTATAAGACAAACTGTAGTGTATTTTATTGAAAATAGTCCTATTTCAATACATACAAAACTTGAAGCATGTTAGCTTAGAAAATGAGAAGTCTGCTCTGTAGAGATTGTATTCCAACATCCCCCCAAAAATGGTTACAATTTTCTATTTATAGAGCCTAAACCATCTTGGACTCCTCAATGAATAAGGATGCAACAAGCTTCAGATGGTTTAGCCCTAAACCTAAAACTAGAAAAGACAAAAAACACTTTGAGGCCCTCAAGCGGTGGGAAGACAAAAAACTTTTGATGACTCACCAGATATATGATCTTTTTCATTTGATAACTGACACCTTTGTCTAGAGATATTCTTGATAACTTCACTGGGTTATTGCGAGATATGGCGACTGCCATTTCAGGCTAACTTATACCATTAATTATAAGTATTCATCATCCTTGTGCTCATAGGTCAGGTGTCAGGTGTCCTCTTTATTCTACATCAATTATGTCGAGGTCAACTGCTGCAGGTTTCTTCTTTTTGGGCTTTGTGAGAGCATCCCATGCAGCTACCTCTTCCTCTGTGGGCCATTGAAAATCCTAAATACTCTGAAGCTGCACCTTTTGTCTCTCCCACCTAGCATCAACAATCTGCTTGACATCTATAATAAATTTAATAAAATCCATTTCAGCTTTAAAGGCCTCATCAAGAGTAACATTAAAGCTATCCATATATATTCCATTAATGTCATTAATAAAGGCCTCTTTCTTAGGTAGTAAGATATCAAATTTTGATCTCCACTCATCCAATTTCTTTATTGAGCCATCTTCTGCCTTGATTGGAGAGATGAACCTATTGAAATTAGGTCCAAACATAATTACCCTCGCCTCCACTTGATTTTCTTTACCCTTGAAGAAAGATAAAGTAGCCCCAATCCGCTCAATTTCTTCTCCTACTTACAAAACTATTTCTGGAATATCTAGTTTGAGGGGTTGCACTGCTGCTAATCTTTCAAATAAAGATGCTCTTGCTAACCAAGTCCCAAAATATGTATTCAAAGTAAAAACAAAATTGCTCACTTCAACTTGTAATTTAGGCAATTTAGTATATGCAGTATAAACTACATCTGCTTTTTCTTTTAGAATATTAATTATATGTTGTAGCATATTGAATAAAGCCTCTAGTGCCATCCTATTTTTCTCTACATTCACCTTCTCTGTAGTTGCATCAGCTTCTTCTCCTCGTGTACTCTGAGTTTCCATTTGTGTAGGCTGTTCCAGTGGTGGAGGGGCAATTACAGACATGTTTACTATCTTTAGAGATAATTCTCCCACCGTTTTCTCTAATGGATTTTCCTTTATTATGTGCAACTCCCTGTCCTTGACAATAGCACTGTAATCTTCAAACAAACCTTTAAACCTATCTGACAGCTGCTTTGATTTATCTTCATTCAACCTAGCAAAGTGAGTAAGCACTTGTGAAATTTCTAGGTCACTAGTGTTATGAATTGACTACACAATTTTATCTCCCTCCATCTTCTCTTGCACATTCAAAATAAATGGCTTTTGATCTTTTGGATACAAGCTCCACATTGCCAATGCTTGATTCGCTATACCCAAATCCTTTTATTATGTCCCCAACTTGGGTCTCTAAAGATAAATGATGTCTGGCTGCCTTCTTATCTAGTCAATTATAAAAGCAAAGGCAAGATCCCAACCAAGCACAAGTAGCATATTACTTGCTTTCACTAATCTCCTAGCATCTTCAGGGGTGATAGTCTTAGACTCTGGATTATAATCCTTTATCATTTGTAGGGCTTCATTTGGCACTTGGCCCTCTTCTATTATCTGAACACTTGAGGCTACTTGTTGTTGTTTACACCACAGAAGGAATTTTTTAAATTCATCAGTTTTAATAAAATCATCATCTTTGAGAAAAGCTTCCTGATGAAGTAATCTCTCATCTTGGCAGAGAGCTAGTGGCAACTCAGCTTCTTCTACAACTTCTTTCTATTTTCTCTTTTCTTCTCTAATTCTTTTTCTTAACTAGTGGTCATAAGCCCTAGTACCAGTAATCAGGGCTCCCACCTAATCTCCCTTCTTCTCAGTACTCCTCACTTGAGAAGGCTCCGCTGACTGTACTTTTTGTCTCTTAGGAGGAGGCTCACTTGTTGCCTTAGTATGTGGAACCTCTGTTAGGTCTACAATTACATTCTCATCTACTACCTACTCAGTAGTAGGGGGTTGTTCCATAGCAAGAAGGCTATGCACTGAATAACCTCCATCACTATCTTCTTCATATTCTGAAGAAGATTCCTTTTCTTTTTCTCTCTCCTTATCATCAATTTGTCCCTCCAACAGATTTACCAATGCATTATAGTTGGCCATCATCTGTTCCAACCTCTATAAGTAAGGCAATGTAGGAAAGTAGCCTCCAAAAGAAATTCCCTTTTTCTTTAACCGTTTCTCTAGTTCCAACAAATCTTGAAACTGTTGTGCTCTTCTTTGTACCACATCATCTTCCAAGATGTTTCTTATGAGATCTTCTTCTGGACAAGGCTCATGTCTCTTACTAATGGGGATGGTAGGTGTGTAAAATTTTCTTGCAATTACAATAAAATCTTTAGTATCCACATACCTGTATAAGGCATCACTCATTCTAAAAAGGCCTAACCAATCATTTACCCAATTCAAGGCATTCTTTCCAATTGTAAAATTGCATACCTTGAAGTGCCTTGGGGTAAAAGTACCCTTCCTATGTGGGCCCAAATGTTCTTTGTTTGTCAACATCAGCTACCAAATAAATTCCAACACTGCAATTCCAGGTGGCACATAATAGGGAAGAATGTGGGGTGGCTGAGGGAACCCATATACTCTAATCATTGTGAATGTTTTTTCAAAGTAGAAATCAACCCAATTGTGATTTCTTGTCCATTTGTCAACAAATTAAAATGGCCTTAATAGCTCCAGAGCTTTAACTGGTAGCTTGGACATATTTACTCCTAAACTGAACATGATTGGTTGCACCATCCAATTTTGAAATGCACAGAAATCATTCTCCCTATTAGTAAAACTGCATACCCTCAACCAAAACTAGACTGGGTTGGGCTAACCATTCCACATTCTCCTTGGTTGGAGATTTTGTAAATCCATGATGTTATAATTGTAAAACAAGATGAGGTGCATTAGCAGAGAATAATGCATAAACCTAGGGGATGGTTCTTTCTTTCGAATTGATTCAAGCCCCTCATGCATTTTATTAATAACATACCCTATGTAATCAAAACCTGTACTCACATAGGGACTTTGCAAGTCCAACACCATCATCAAAATGTTTGAGGAAATTCTTTCAGGGCCACCATCTACCCCAAATACTCTACACAATCCATACGCAATATACTTCATGTAGAAATTTAAGTCTTTATAAAAATATGGGGTAGTCCCGAGTACAAGTGCAATATAATTCTTGTTGGCCTTAGGGACATGATTCTGAATTCCATCACAACTAGGGTTGATTCCCTAACATACCTGTTTCCTTGGGCTTGCAAGTCTATCTCAGTTGCCATCGAGACATATATTTTAAAGGCTTTCATAAAGGAATTTCTATCTAATGTCACCAAGGCTAACCCATCATCCTTTCTAATTTTTTTAGATAGAGGGTCATATCTATTCGCCAATTCTAATAGTTGGTCTATATCCAGGAAAACATTAGGTACAATTAACCTAGCTAAACTTGATGTCCAAGGGTTTGAGACTAGCACTGGGCTCTCATAATTTTTATAGAAATATCTAAATAGTCATATACCAAATATATCATGGGTCTTAGCATCTCTACAAAATGCTAGGTTATCAGTAAAAACTTGATCACTGACCTTTTTATTCCGAGTTGACCCAGGCAATAATCTGATGAATTCATCTCAATAATTTTCTTTTCCTTTTATATCACCCTTATCTTTGTTTCCTCTACTAGTAGAAGCTCCGCTCATTACTGGCTGAATCATGTTAATCAACTTATAGAATCCCTTTCCTGAATTTTTGAACTCCTGAAATCTCTGAATGCCGAAAACTCTAAAAAATCACGCAGTTTTCTCGCTCTGGTTCTCTGAATGCTTGGTGAATTGAGAATAAACAACGGTTATCTATATTTATTGAAGGGAATTGAATGCATCAATTCGTTTGAGACCAAAGATCTGTAATTCATGTCACTTCGATCATTACTTGGCACGCTCTGGATTCAATTTACTAGCCGTAGCCTCGAAAGATGACAGATAATCAAATTTTGAGTTCTGATGACCATGCGACTATGTAGCTCCTCATAGTCACTGAAAGACTTGGTACTTTTATTTATTTTTCAGAGATCACATGACTAAAGAGAGTTTTCTTAGTCTCTAAATGTTTTACCCTTTTGAAAACTTATCTCCAAACTTGGCAATTGAGGAAATAATCATAGTCACTGAATATTTTAGCTCTTCATGAATTTTGTTTAGCGATTCAGTGACTATAGTTAGATCTTAATATGATGGTCTCCTTTAAGTCCTTCAAACTTTAATCTTTGTATTCTGAGACTCAGCGACTATAGTCCGTCTCCTTGTTGCTGAAAGATTTAGCTTTTACTATTTTTATCTTGAGACCATGTGACTACCGTTAGATCTCAATTTGACGGTCCATATTAAGTCTCTTATAACTTTACTTTCTTGTCTGAAACATTGATAGATTTAGCAACTATAGAGAGTCTCTTAATCGCCAAATGTTTGTTGACTTTTCAATCTTTTCTGGAGATCAGGCAACTTAGCTTATCTGGAGAACTAGCGACTAAGAGAAGTCTCTTAATCGCTGAAACTTTTATCAAATCTTAACTTCTTTTGGCGACTTCATGCCATACATAAGATCTTTATTAGATGGTGCTCTTTATTTGAAATAAAACCTTTTATATATTAAATATGTTAGAATTAAATGCTAACCACGTGATCTTGATCCAATGGTAGTCGCTTAATCTCTAGAAATTTTGGAATGACATCATCTTTATCAAGCGACTAAACGACAGCCGTAATATCTTTGCTTTGAAGAGAAACAAACAATAGTTGTCGCGCTATCTCTAGGCCTCAACCTTGACTTTGACTTTCTCAGGAGATCTAGTGACTATAAGGATATAACACTACTTTATTACATCTGGAGACTTGACGACTATAGTTATCTCACAATCGCTGAAAGATTTCTTATTTCACCATTTTGTCTAGAGATTGCCTGACTGAGGGAATATTGGATCTAGAGACTGGGTGACTATAGTTCTATTCAAGAAATTTTTCATTGTAGTCACTGAGTCTCATAAAGCGCTTCAACCTATCTAGAGACTTCCCGACTAAAGGCATTTTGCTAAGTCACTTATAAAAGGAGAATATTCCTATGAGTTAAGGAGATTACATGACTGAAGGGTTTTGGCATGTTGCTTAATAAAAAGGAATTTGCTGGATTTCTTAGGAGACTAAGCGACCAACGCGAAATGATAAAAAGCACATGTTAAAACATTTTTTAAGTGATTTTCAAAAAGTAACTGCAAATTAGAACTCGACTTGGCATTTCTAGGGTTTTTTGGATTTTCAAGCACACTTTGACCTAGCACTTAGGGTTTTTATACTTCAATCAAATTTTAAACTCTGAGGATGGAATATTGCAAGATATTTTCAACAAAATTGAAACAAAATTTGACAAGGAGCAGAGAAAACTTTTCTAGGAATAAAAAATTTGAAAAGCAACCTGAGAACTGAGAATACTACCAACACCTCCTTTGTGACTTTTAAGCTAGGTTGAGTGATTATGGAGATGGCCCACACTGGATGACTGAGACACTAGATGGATGTTGTGAGGAGTGTTCATTGTCACCAAGTGGAGGACCAAGAGGTGAGCACCAAAAACCATCCTTTTCCATTAGTTCTTTCATGAATTTAATGCTTTTATAGCTTAGGAAAATGTGTTCTCATGGGTTTGCGATCCATGAAAATGGGGTCGGGATCAGTGGGATCGTGATCCCACTGACCTAGTAAAATGAAGGGATGATAGATATTTTTGGGTTGGGTGCAAAGATTTCATGGAACACGATCCTGCATCCATGAGATCATTGAACCAATTAGTGGGATCGTAATTCCACTGGCTGAATGTCAATAAGAATGCAGTCCCATAGGTCAAAATTGCTTTGGAAAGGATAAGAAGCCTCTAAGATACTAGAGTCAAAGGTCCTCGACTTAACATAGATGACTCTATTGGTAAGACTCCATAGAGGAAGGATTTTAGTAGTGATAGCACTCCCCCAATCCTATTACCTCCCCCCTTATAGATAGGAATCAAGATCTGGTAGATAGAACCCTGGTGGCTAACCAAGTGTTGGAGGATCGAGGGGCAAAGGGTAGTCATACTATAGACTCTGGATTGGATAAACATGATGGTCTTGATGCCTTGAAGATGGCTTATAAATTAGATGAGGATTTGAATAATTAATTTTTGGTAGTTATCCTTGCTCCTCCTCCCCTCCTCCTGGGCTCTGCCAAGGCTCTGTGAGCCTCTTGAGGTCTATCAAATAGAGCAACACTCCAATGTAGAATGAAGAAGGTAATGGGGTATCAAAACTGATTCCTATTAGCCAAGAGGTTGGAGAAGGAGAGATTAAGGAACTGGCCATAGTCCCTTATGCAGGTGAACAAGAGGAACCTTTAGTCTTTGTTTTTGGGGCTGACAAATAGAAGATGAAGTTTAGTTAGAAGAATGATATGAGAGTAGCTCAATCTAAGTGCCAAGATTTGGACCCTCACTCCAATGCAGAGACCATGACTAAAAGGAAAAGAGGTAGACCCTCATGATTGACTATCTCAACCAAAAAATACACTAAGAAGCACAAGAAATATCTCCCTAGTGATTACAAGAGCTTTAGAGCTCCCACATACACCAACCTATAAAATTTTCATATAGATTTCAAATGTGTTTCATGGAATGTCCGAGGACTAGAGTCCCTAGACAAAAAAACATTATAAAGAGATTCTTATTGATGAATAAAGATGTTGATTCCCTCCTACTCCAAGAAACCAAAGTAGTGAGATTCAAGTTCGATATCAATCTAAGGTGCATTTAGAATAATTCTCACTACTAATCTACTAGTCATCATAGAGGGAAGGGATGTGTGGCCATCCTTGTGGGTCCAAAATGGAATAAAATAATTACAAGGTGGGGATTATACCGTTGCCATAGAGTAGTGTGGATCATTGTGAATCTAGATGGTGAGGAATTTTGAATTTGTTCCATTTATGCTACCAAAAATTATAGGGAGAGAATTGATGTATGGAACTAGATGTTCCATCTAGAAGACATCCCATAGATTCTTGGAGGAGACTTTTAATATGGCGGCTCAAAGGGCTCAAGACAAAAGGGGAGGATGTAGGTTTGAGTGGAAAGGAAATGTGACATTTTATTGGGATAGGTTAATCAACAAGCATAAATCGTTAGAACCCCTAGTAGGAAGTAAAGCTAATCACAAAGGTGTATGGTTTACCTAGTCCAATTTCCAAAATTGAGAAAATAATATTTAGTAGATTGGATAGGTTCTATGCTAATAAGGACATTTTTATTTTAGGAGAGGAAATAATGACTATGTTGTATAGGTCATACCTTACACCTTATTAGATTATCATCCTATCTGCAGTACATTTTATCACATTGGGAAAATGACTAAGACTAGGAAGAGGGATCAACACTTTACTCTCAATACCAGCCTCCTAAGGATGATGATGTAAAATATGCCATCAACATTATTAGGTTGTTCAATAAATTTACCGTCAAGCATGCAAGTGCTTGCATGAATTGGAATCAAAAGGTTGATTGTTGGAGAGTTATGTTTCAAGCAGTATGAAGAAAACAATAGTAGGCAACTATAAACCAATTTGTACAATAACCTAATCCATACTAAGGGCTTCCTTCAAAAGAGCTCTGCATGTGCTGAGGCTAAGGAGGTGTTAGTGCATGCCAAATACTCTCAAAAAATTACAAAATATAAAGACTCAAGGAGTCAAAACCAAGGACAGGCTCAACTGGATCAGTCATGGGGATAGATGGTCCAAGTTCTTCTTAGAAATGCCAAAATAAAAAGAAGTTAAATCTAGGATTGATTCTATTTGGGATGAAGGGGTGGAACTCAAAAATTAGGAGGATATTATCAAGGCCTTTTCCTCCTTGTATAAAAATCTATTCACTTTTGAGGATATTAGTAAGGATATGGAGCTATCCACAGAGAAAATAATACAAATAATACCAAGAAAGGTCTCAAAGGAGGAATATGATGTACTAAATGGGCCAATGTATGCTGCATAAATCAAAAAGGTTATTTTGGAATTAAGTGATGACAAGGCCCTAGGGCCACATGGTCTATCGGTTGAATTTTATAAAGGAAATATCAGTTTGATATGTGTTTAACTACTACAAGTCTACTCTGAAGCCATTGATAAAGTCTTTGGGGGAAGCATTAATAGTGGGCTTATAAATCTCATTCCAAAGGAGGGAGATAAAATACTGATAAAAAATTGCTCTCTTATAAAATCTTGGCCAAACTGCTTGCACTTAGGATTGAAGAAACCCTTACCCATGTGGTCAACCATACTCAAATTGGTTTTGTAAAAGGCCAGTTCATATTAGAAAACTTGATTAATTGTTGGGAGGTCATGGATTGGGCTAAGGATTCCAATCATCAAGTGTGTATGTTATTATTGGATTACGAGAAGACATATGAAAAAAATAGAATGGAAGTTCATATTTATGATGCTTGAGAGCCTATATTTCCTTAAGTTTTTATGTCAAATGGTCCAAAACCTGATGAATAATGCCAGGGAATGTGTGATGTCCCCTTTTTCAAAATAATTAAAATTAATATTTTTTGCTAAGGTCGGCAGGGTCAAAAAATAAAGTTTCAAGAAAAGGGGCTAATTTTTGGAAACCAATGGATTAATAAATGTTAAATATTATTAAAATATGTCTTATTCACCCCTCTTGGTCATGAGTTAGGGTTATGCCCTCTTTTAAAGGGGTTTGGAGGCATTTTAGGCTCATTCTGCAACTTGATTTTTGCTCATTGCTTTGTTGTTCTTCAGAGGCTGCCAAACCTGTGGAGAAGGAGACCCAAAGACAGGAGTTTGTAGGTTTTCAAAAAGGATAAGGATGGGAGTTTGAGGCCATTCCATGTGCAAGCTCATCCAGAGTTTGCCCTTGTGCAAAACAGTGCAGATTTGTGAGTTTTCGGGTGTGTTTCTTGTAAGAGTTTGGTGTTTCTGGTTGAGTTTTATATATCAATTTGGGTTGCTGATTTATTGAAGTCATTTTTCTATTTAAATAAAGTTTAATATATGCCTTGGGTCATGATTCTATAGCTGTGTTAGATTGTTAGTGTTTTATGGTGTTTCCGAGCTATTTTGTGTTGTTTTTGGAGCCCGATGAGCATTGTATTTGTTCTCCGTTTTGGAGTTGTTGTCTAAAATATTTTCAGATTTTGAAGTGTCATTTTGTAGGCCGTTATGCTGGAAAAATTTCAGTAAAAATTTCTATTTTTAGATTTATCAATAATATGTGAAGTTGTGAAGCTTTTTGCACTATTTCGAGCATACCCGATTTGGGTATTATTGAGAAATTGCATAATCTTTGAAAGTGTCAATTGTTTGATTTAAGAATATGATTAGAGGATTTAAATATGATATAAAATCATAAAGGGGACATTACAGTGGTATCAGAGCTATGATCTTGCCAGCCTGAGGGTTTGTAGAAGTTTGCATGCAACCGAGTGAAAGAGAAAAGAGATATTTGCAGCGAGAAAAGAATAAAGAAATTTTGATCAAACCTCTAGCTGGAAATAAAAGTACAAAATCCAAGGAAGGAACAAGAATGGCTGACCCGAATGAGATGGAAAAAAAATTCTTCCAGGACATCCATAATACTCAAAAGAAAACAGTGGATAGTTTGGCATAAACTAGAGAGGCTTTGCGGTTATTGACAGAAAAACTCCAAGGAGTTGTATCTACTAATGAGAGAGGGAGCACTTCAGAGGAGCCAAGAAATTTGAATCCCACACCCTCTAAATCAACAAAAACTATTTTCTTACCTGCAAATGAGCCACCGGTACCAAATCCATCCCTTAATCCTATGGAAGAGGTTACATGTAACTTGGTTGTATTGAGGGCTACTTACAATGGCTTAGATGATGACTTTCATAGTTCGGTGCCTTTTAGAGAATATGTGGATATGATGAACACTTTGATGCCCAAGAAAGAGTATAGGAGGGAGCAGGACATAAGTGGAAGAGAACTCAAAAATAAAATAAGCAAGTTTACAACACCTACTTTTGATGGAACAAACAAAATTTCTACTAGAGCATGACTACAAAAATTACAGACCTTCTTCACACTTAACCCCATGAAGGAGAGTGATGTCGTTCAATTCACAAGTCTACACTTGGATGATGTAGCCTATGATTGGTGGTATCATGGAATGACTGTTCAAGGTCATGATTAGGTAACTACATTTGATGATTTTAGTTAAAGAGTGATAGATAGATTTGATTTCAAGGATGATGAAGAGTATTTTAAAGAATTGTCAAAGTTGAGACAAACCAAATCAGTTAATGAGTATGTAGAAGAATTTCAAAAAGTGGTTGTTATGGTACCTGATATGAGTGAAAAGAGGATTATTTATCTTTTTCTTGATGGTTTGGAAGATTCAGTCAAGGGTTTGGTTAAGGCTTTCTCACCCTCAACTTTACAAGAAGCTATCAAAAGAAGCTTGCATCTTGAAACTTGTGTGCCTATGAAACCAGTCACTAATAAAAAACCCCCAAATCTTTGGCAACATAAGGGGAATTTTCAGAAAAAGACTTTTCTAGCACCACCACCAAAGAATGTGACAAATGCACCAAAAAAGAAGGTAGATGAAGAGACTAGGAGTGAACTGCGAAGGAAAAAGCTTTGCTTCACTTGTAGAGAGCCATGGGTTCAAGGACATAGATGTTTGGGGAAAGGTCAAATACACTATATTGAGGTTGCTTCAGAATCCAATTCAGATGAACATGAGGAATTTCATGACACTAAGGAGGAAGAAGAAGAGAAAGAAAAAGAAATCAGCAAGAATGGCACTTTGGCAACATTATTAGGAGTCCCAAGATACCATCCCTTTCGAATTTGAGGGCTACTAGCAGGGCAAAGGTTGACAGTTCTTCTTGACAGTGGGGCAACTCACAACTTTATTAATGAGGGATTTGTCATGAAAAGAGGGCTTAAAGAAGAAGATTTTGAGGGATTCAATATTACTGTAGCTGATGGATTCACTATGCCTTGCACATGGGTGGTGAAACAACTCAGGATGACTTTAGGAGATTATGAGCTATGTGATGACTTCTATGTTGTTGACATTGGGGAAACAAATCTTGTATTGGGTGTTTAATGGTTGCACTCTATTGGAGGCTATTACATGAACCATCAAACTATGGAGTTCAAATTTCACTCCAATGGGAAAGAAGTCTTATTGAGAGGCTTATCGAATGGAGCACCTAGAGTGGTCACTAAAAAAAGGATGGAGAGGTCTTTTCGAAGAGGATAAGTAGCATGGACAAAAGGAGTCATACTCCACCCAACAAGCTCTTCAATGAATCAAGGTAATTTCCATTTTGAAATTTAGAATATCCTTGATAAGCATAGTATAGTTTTCAATGATTTGCCTCTAGGATTACCACCAGATAGAGGTTTTGAGCATGTTATACAGTTAGAATAGGGTGCCAAAATAGTTATAACCACTCCATACCACTATCCAAGAGGTTACAAGGAATAAATAGAAAAAACTATTAAGGAACTCTTGGACATGGGATTCATAAGGCCTAGCTCTAGTCCCTTTGCATCATCTGTGCTACTTGTCAAGAAAAAGGATGGTACAATGAGAATGTGTATAGACTACATGGATCTGAACAAGAAGACCATAAAAAATAGGTATCCCATACCACACATAGATGAACTCATTGATGAGCTACATGGTGTTGTATACTTCTCAAAAATTGACTTAAGATCAGGTTACCATCAAATCCGCATGAGAAAGGAAGATGTGGAAAAGACCGCTTTCAGATGTTACTATGGGCACTTTGAATTTTTTGTTATGCCATTTGGCCTCACGAATGCACCAACAACATTCCAATCTTGTATGAATAAGGTATTCAACAAGCATCTTCAAAAAATTGTTTTGGTATTCTTTGATGATATCTTGATTTACAGTAAAACATGGAAAGAGCATCTAGAGCACATAGACACTGTTTTGGGAATCTTGGAGCAGAAATCCTTCTATGCTAAGTTATCTAAATCTGAGTTTGGTTTGACTGAGATCCTATATTTGGGACATATTATAAGTTATAAAGGAGTACATGTTGATCAACAAAAAATTCAAGTAATTTTGGATTGGCCTCCACCTACTAATATTACATAGCTGAGAGGTTTCTTCGGGTTGTGTAGCTACTATAGGAGGTTTACCAAAGGATTTTATTAGCTTGCTGCCCCCTTGACTGATTTGACAAAGAAATGAGCCTTTATTTGGATAGAAGAGGCACAAAAAACATTTGATAAGCTTAAGGAGGTGATGAGTTCATGCCTTGTGCTTGCAATTCCATATTTCTCCTTACCTTTTGTTGTTGAATGTGATGCTTCAGGAGAAGGTATAGGGGCTGTCCTAACTCAAAGGGGACATCCAATAGCATTTGAGAGCAGAAAATTAAATCAATTAGAGAAAGGTTATTCCATCTATGATAAGGAAATATTGGCAATCATGCATGCACTTTATAAGTTTAGACAATATTTGGTATGTGGAAGATTCATTGTAAAGACAGACCATAATAGCCTCAAGTTATTCTTGAACCAAAGGGATTTGACTGATCGTTAACAAAAATGGGTAAGAAAATTGCAAGTTTATGATTTTGATATTGAATATGTGAAAGGAAATAATAATGTGGTTGTTGATGCTCTCTCAAGGAAGCCCACCTTGTGTTCCTTAACATCTATCTCTACTGATTGGAAAGTCTCCATAATTTTAGAATATGATAAAGATTCCTTTTCCACCAAGGTTTTGGATAAGTTAGTGGATGATAACAGGTACAAGGTTGTTGATGAGCTGATTTATTAAAAGAACGTGATGTTCTTGGTGCTAGGATCAAAGATTAAGGAAAGGATATTGAGGGCCTTTCATGACACACATTTGGCTAGTCATCAAGGATACTTCAAGACATACATGCAACTTCAAAAGTGCTTTGCATGGAAGGGTATGAAGGAGGATTTCCTTAAACACATTAAGGAATGCGTGGTATGCCAACAAAACAAGAGTGAGAAAATTTTTCCTATAGGGTTGTAGCCACTTCCTATTCCTGAACAAAAATGGGAAAGTATTTCCATGGACTTCATCACTAGGTTGCCCAAGGCTCAAGGTAAGGATTTGCATATATGTGGTGGTACATAGACTAACTAAGTATGCACATTTCTTTCCCATCGCATATGATTTCAAGGCATCACAAGTGGCAAAATTATTCTTCAAGAAAATTTTCAGGTTACACGACTTGCCTAGAAACATTGTCAGTGATAGAGACACTAGATTCCTTAGCTATTTTTGGAAGGAGATCTTTCATTTGGCAGGAACTGAAGTCACTCCCAGTACTATCTATCACCCTCAAATAGATGGATAAACAAAGATAGTTAATAAATGGATAGAGGGATATTTGAGGAGCTATGTTTAAAATCAACAACATGCTTGGGTGAAATGGTTGCACCTAGGGGAGTATTGTTACAATACATCTCATCACATGTCTATTGGTATGCCTCCTTTTTGTGCTCTCTATGGTTATGATTCCCTTTCCTTTGTTGATCTAGTACTTTCAGATAGAAAAGTACCTATAGAAAATGATTTCATTAAGCAAAGTCAAGACATATTAAGGTCCCTCAAGGATAATCTACACCATGCACAAAACCAACATAAGTTGTACGCTGATAGGAAAAGGAATGAAGATCTTTTTAGGTAGGAGACTTGGTATTTGTTAGGTTGCAACCATATAAGCAAAGCATCTTAAAGAGGAGTGGGGTAGAGAAGCTCAAGCCAAGGTTCTATGGGCCTCATAAGATCACCAGGAAGATAGGAGAGTTAGCTTATGAATTAGAGCTCCCACCAAACAACAAAATACATAATTTTTTCCATGCCTCTTGCCTAAAGAAGGTTCTAGGCCAACAAACCATAGTATCTACAAATTTACCACCTCTTGATGATGAAGGGAAATTAGTCTTAATACCAGAAGAGGTTTTGGATACAAGAGAAAAAAGATTGAGAAATAGGAGCATCACAGAGCATTTGGTCAACTGGAAAGGATTACCATTGGAGGATGCAACTTGGGAAGGAAAACATATTCTTGAGCATCCCAACCTTCATTTCTTGAGGATGAACAATATTTGGGAGGGAGGACTTGTCATGTCCCCTTTTTCAAAATAATTAAAATTAATAATTTTTGCTAAGGCCAACATGGTCAAAAAGTAAAGTTTCAGGAAAAGGGGATAATTTTTGGAAACCAATGGATTAATAAATGTTAAATATTATTAAAATGTCTTATTCACCCCTCTTGGTCGTGAGTTAGGGTTATGCCCTCTTTTAAAGGGGTTTGGAGGCATTTTGAGCTCATTATGGAACTTGATTTTTGCTCATTGCTTTGTTGTTCTTCAGAGGCTGCCAAACCCATGGAGAAAGAGACCCAAAGATGAGAGTTTGTAGTTTTCTAGGAAGGCTAAGGATGGGATTTTGAGGCCATTCCATGTGCAAGCTCATGCAGAGTTTTCCCTTGTGCTGAACAATGTAGATTTGTGAGTTTTCAGGTGTGTTTCTTTTAAGAGTTTGGTGTTTCCGATTGAGTTTTTTTATATCAGTTTGGGTTGCTGTTGTATTGTAGTAATTTTTCTATTAAAATAAAGTTTAATATATGCCTTGGGTTGTGATTCTATAATTGTGTTAGATTGTTAGTGTTTTATGGTATTTTCGAGCTATTTTGTGTTGTTTTTGGAGCCCAATGGGCATTGTATTTGTTCTCCATTTTGGAGCTATTGTGTAAACTCTTTGTAGACTTGGAAGTGTCATTTTGTAGCCCATTATGCTAGAAAATTTTTAGTAAAAATGTCTATTATCAGATTTATCAATAATATGTGAAGTTGTGAAGTTTTTGGCACTATTGAGAAATTGCATAATCTTTAAAAGTGTCAATTGTTTGATTTAAGAATTTGATTAGAGGCTTTAAATATGATATAAAATCAAAAAGGGGATATTACAAAATGGTTGGAAGTCAATGGGACCATATCTGAACCTTTTGATCTCTCCAGGTCTACAAGGAAAGGGTTCCCTCTAGTCCCAACATTTTTTTTCATTACTACTAATGCCTTGTTCTATCATTTGAGGTATCAAACACTCTCACCTAGTGTTAATGGGGTTATGTTACCTGATGGTGAAGACCTAACTAATATTACATTTTCTGATGACACAACAACCATCATACAACTAAATGAATCAAATGTCTCTAATTTGATGATCAAACTGAATATATTTTGTAGTGCTTCTAGAAGCAAAGTGTCTCTATCAAAATTAGTGATGTTGGGATGAGACGAACACCCCCTACTTGGTGTAATAAATTCTCACTGGAACAGGGAGGACCTTCATTCCAAGTTAGATATTTAGGCATTTCCCTTTTCAATGAATCCTAAATCCTAACTTAAAGGAGATGTGTGAATGGCTTAAGAGAAATATTTATAAGAAAATAAGTAAATGGAGCATTCATTACCTCTTTCTAGTAAGTAGATTTCATGTCTGCCATTGTTTGTTTTTACACTATCTACTATGCCTTTGTATGGATTTTTAATTGGGCTCAAATCAATTATGTGCAGAAGAAAATCAGGGATTATTTGTGGTTTGATGGGAAGTGTAGTAAAAAGAGACATGCAATGAATTGGAAGTCATGTATAATGGAGAAAGATGGAGGGGGCTTGGGTCTCAAAGACCTAATAATGCATTGAATTTCCTAGGCTATTAAATGGATAGCTAAGGCTACATGTGGGGAGGAACTGTGGAAAGTTTTGGTGAGAAACAATATTGCAAGAGCAGTTCCTATCTAAGGTTCATCCTGGAGAGACTTACATATCATTGACATCCTTTCAAGTAGCTATCCATTTAAAGTGGTAGGGTCTAATGAGTTCAAATCTAATTGGAAAGCCTGGAGATCGCTAGAAAGTTTATAACTAATAACAAAATTATTGATGAGAATGGCTCGATGTGGTGAAAAATCTGTGTGGTGGAGCCTCAAACATGAAGACAATTTTTTGGCCCTTCTACAAGGTTGCTCTGCTTAGAGTGGGTAGTGAAAGGCATTAGGTGTTTTTATGACATCATTCAAGGATGGAAGTTGATGAGTTGGCAAGAGGTTTGGCAGAATTTTGACACTCTCCAATCATATTGAAGAGCCTACTATGTCCCTAGAGATACTTTTAGTATATTAAAACTCCCAAGAAACTATGTTGTTATTAAGGATAGAATTTATCATCTTAAATGGATGGATGACACCACTTTACCTAACACCAAGGCCAAGTACTTATACTGGTTTCTCACAAAAAAAAACTCCATTATTGATAACCTCAAATTTATCTAGTCCATTGGTCCTATCTTTGACTAGAACAAAGCCATGTCTAAACAATGGAGTAAACTTGTAGAATCTAAAAAGGCCTGCTTCATGTGGAGACTCCTAAATAGACTGCCTATAAGGAAACCATTTGAGAAATTCAATATTTTCTCATTGTGTAAATGTTGTGAAATCAATCACTACTTATTTTTTAATTGCCTTTTTGCAAAGAAAACTTGGGAGACTTTTGGGCTGGTTCTAAATGACATTTTTTCTATTTTGGATGTTTTGAATGGAAGGTTCTTGAGCCTTGATAAAAGATACAATCATTTTTGTTCCATTTCATCCATTGAAACACTTTTTTCCATTTGAAAATTACGTAATGATGATGTGTTTAATGGTAGAGCAAGGTTCCTTACCGAGTCTCTACTGAGACTCATTTTTCACAATAATTCTATGTAGGTTATATTTATTATGAAAGTGCATGAGGATAAGTTCCTTGACCTACTAAATGGAAGAGTGGTGATAATATTTAGGTGGGAACTTTCTCATGGGTTCAATTGGTCTAGACCACCAGATAGGAGGACATCATTTGAAGAAGCATTATATAGGTTTGTTGATAACTTGAACGGGTAGAGATAAGTTAGGCAGGATAGAGATATATCAATTGTTGATGATCCCCTTACGGTTATCTATCTACTAGATATGCCACAACCTTGAGCCAACATTGGAGATGACCATCCATATAGATCTTATGTCCAAAAAGGAAGAATATTAAAATGGTTTGATGACTCACTAGGTTGGACAATGTGGGTTCCCAAAGAACACATTGAACCTTAATATGTTATCTTAGTTTAGTTTTGTATCCAGGAATAATGTGAAGTTGTAAACTTATTATACTGTAGAATTGATAGTTAGTAAATTATAGTTTTGAGGTGCTTATAGTGTTATGGTTTCACCTATTTTACATCCTGACATTGTACATGTTTATACTTTATAAGTGATAGAAAAAAAATTATTTGGAAATATAAAAATGTAATTAAAATAATGAGAAACATCATGCTACATTTATTTATTTGTATATAGTTTATTCCTTAATAGTTGAATATTTAATTCTATTTTTAAAATTTTGTTGAATTTCATTTTTAATAAATATAACCTTATATCTCTTAATTATGTATGTACATGTGTGTATCTTTAAATATTTTTTCTATTATTTTTATAAAATGATGTGTTGTATGAATTTTATATTTATATTTAGAATTTAAATAGTCACTACATTTTATGTTGTTTCATGCCTCTTGTAAAAGTATAATAAACTTCTAGAAATTTGAAGTGAATCTCTGATATTATTTATTGAGATTCACAGACACTTCTTATTTATCATATTATCTATATTCGGTGTCTTAAACTCAAGTACCACTTGGCATTTATATACAGTAAAGAGCAGTCATAGTATGATGAGGCGTGACTCATGAATGGGTCACGACTCATCAAACTAAGATTGTTTGAAGTAACCAGCAGTGATTATGATTTACACAATAACTAATAATTGATGACCTTAATACGGGGTGTTGTTTATTATATAACGCGGGATACCGATAGTTATCGGTTAATATATTAACCCGATGACTATCGGGTATCTTATTTAATATTGCCGATAATATTTAATCCAATCACTATTGGGTGTAGTTTAATAAAATCGATATGAATGATATTTAATATTTCAAAATTTGGTTTATTAATATATATATATATATATATATATATATATATATATAATTATAATTATAATTATAATTTTTTTTTTGGTAAAAGGCCGAGGCCAAAATTTTATTAAGCAGATAAACAGATGTACAAAAAAAGCCCCGCTCAGTGCAGGCACTGGTAGGGAAGAGTGGGGTTGAGAAACCCTCCAGCCTTGCCTGGGACCGTAGTCCGGATCCTGATACATTATACTTTTAGAAGGGCATACCCTTCCATAACATTTTCATGATAGTTATATATATTACAAATTTCATTATCATCTTAACTGAATCATGTCTGAAGGTGAGTCACAAACTATATACCGCTACGTCCTTTCAGCGGGATAGGAGTACCTTCCTTCTAGGTTTTGCTCCTTTGTCTCTGTACAATTCCTTACCAATGACATTACACTTAATTCCTTGTGAATGATAGCTCCGCATGGTGCCCCTTGATCTCTCTATCCTGAAAAGGCTACATTTTGACTAAGATCCTTGTTAGCATATCTTTACTAAAAACTAAGTTTTTGCAAGCACTTTAAAGTAAAAATTTGCTTAGAGCAACCCAAGATTTAGATTTATTTGCTTGAAAGAAGTACCTGTGCCTGCCCCATCCTGTAATAAAACATACTTTCATTCTAGCTAATCTAGCTAATCTTGAGCCTAGGCTATATCTAAAGAGATTCATATCACACTTACAAATAAAAGAAAAAGTTAATTATTGTAGATACCAATTTTAAGTAATTCTTGTGCTATGACAGAGAGAGCATTATGGTTAAGCATACTTATAAGAAATGAATTGATCCAAAATAAACCTTCTCAGAAGGTCATTATAAATACAAAAGCATTGTCCATATCCATACTATCTAGGCATCATTACCAGGCTAACTAAGAGTAACTAGATCATATATTGACTATGGGAAATAAATACCAGAAAAATCACATGAATATAAAAATGATAACTAAAAGATAAATGATAATAAAGGTAGTACTCCCAAAACTCTAAACTTTCCCAGAAGAATCTTCAAGAGATCTAAAAAAGCCATTTAAAGGAATTGCCAGTCTAGGATGAAAATAGGATTTACTTGGTAATCGCTTACCTAAAGTCGATGCATATACACTATGTTTCGACTTCAAGATAACCAATTGTCAAGGAAATATTATCTAGAGCTAGCATTTCAAAGACCATCTTCAATAAAGAAAAAGATTATCTACAATATTGATGCTGAAGAAAGAAATATGACACCATCCATTGCAAAACTATCTAAAAGCTATAGGTGTAACCAAATTCTCTTATACTGGGTTGTTTAAGACATCGAGTAACCAAAGGAATGGAGTCTATTATTTAAACAATAATTGCCCAAAATTAATAATCTTATTTCGCTAGGTGTTGGATTTCTGAGGCTCTTCCTTACCAACTATCTCTGCAAATATTCTTTAGACTGAGCCTAACTATCTTAAAAGGCTACAGGTGTGTTCAGATTCCTTAATATCCAAAACTTTTCAGATGCTGACTTGCCCTAATGATTCTTTGTTAAGTAATTGAGGCCATTCTGAAAATATACAACTATCCCAAATATACATCTATCCCAAATGGATTAGTTATGTTAAATTTAAACAATAATCTCTCGTCAGTGGGAAATATCAGAGAAACGTTAACTAAACATAAAGTTACTTAATCATGACTATAGGAAAATAGAAGATTCAGAAATACTTGTGAATAAGCCTTCCATCATACAATGTTCCTTTGTAAGACACAAAATGACCATGCTAATGAATCAAATCAGACAAGTAAAAATAGATGCCTTGATTGGACAAAATAGGATTTAATTATATATATATATATATATATATATATATATATATATATATATATATATATATATATATATATATGTATGTATGTATGTATATACTTGCAAAAACATACATACATACATACATACCTACATACATACCTACATATGTACATACATACATACGTACATACATACGTACATACATAAATACATACCTACATACGTACATACATACCTACATACGTACATACATACATACATACGTACATATGTACATACGTACGTACATACATACATACATACATACATACATACGTACGTACGTACGTACATACATACATACATACATACATACATACATACATACATACGTACATACATACGTACATACATACATAGCTACATACATACGTACATACATACATACGTACATATGTACATATGTACATACATACGTACATACATACATACGTACATATGTACATATGTACATACGTACATACATAAGTACATACATAAGTACATACATACATACATACATACATATGAATGTCCATACTTACTTTGTTTGAAATTATTAATAAGACATACACTTGCTTCACAGATTACCCTTGGCAGATCTATTCTGAAATATCAGTAGTTAGCTTTTTATTGCTCAGAGATGATAAATCCATAAAAACCTCATGGTATTTTTAACGTAAAACCCCTTAGTGCCTATGATTGTTTTGCATAGTTTTTAATATCTGTGATGGTATATATTGATTCCCTAAAATATCCTCTTTATTAACTTTGGTCAATTATGATCTTAATGTAAAAATGAAATAAGTTACAACTATCTTCCTCAAAATAGAAAACCTCCGCTGGAGGAGCCATTTGGCTTAAAAGAACAGGTTAAGCTTTGACAAGAGATCTGCACTAGATTGCTACATACTAACTTATTTATTCTCTGTATCCATCTTCACCAAAATATTCTGCTACAAGCCTTGATCTATAAGCTTAATGCTTAAAGGGCATAGATAAATCCATGTTTAAAGCTTATATTTAGATAGAAACATCTTTCAGAATTTTTATGGTTTCCCTCTTAAGTGTAGGCTTGAACTGATGGGGACTGTTTTCAATATTGAAGTTTAGCCTTAATCTTTATTACAGTAACAAAAAGAGGTATGAAGCAACAAATCAACTAGAATACGAAAGGTCAACTATAAAGGATATATATCCAGAAATAATATGCAGTGTACTGAGAAGGATCCTTTGATGTCCTTTATGGTAGGATGACTAATTTAGGATCCATTTGAGGACTCTGATGACACCGTCAATGCTTTATCTTCCTTCGCCAGCTTCAACCTAATGTCATCATCCGTGATAAATTCAATCATCTAGTTCCCATCTGGAGGAGAACTAACATGGGTGAAATACAAAAGGAAATCCAAGTTCCTTCTTATGGATGGGGTTTCTTCTAAATACCGGTTCCAATCTTTCATCTCTAGAATAGGAAATGTAGAGACATAGCCCTGGTTAACAATTCTTCTTTTATAATATTTGGGTCTAGGAATGGATAAATCCTTTCGAATACTATTAAGAACTTTGTTTAAATCCACTAATTACTTTTTCTTGAAGACTCTTCTGCAAAGATTTTCAATAGCTTTTACATTAGGGTCCACCTGTAGAGCTGAGGCTATAAACATAGTCGGAATATCTGAGTCGACCCTATGTCTGTTGGTGTTTCCTAAGAATTCCTCACTTAGGATAACCGAAACTGCCCTTACTATAATATTGTATTTAATCAATAGAATTTTCTTGACTCTTTTCAATGAAATTGTCCCTTCAAAGGCTGTTTGCTTATTTGAGCATCTCAATTTTATTTGCGTCGCCATTTGCTTGAGAAGATGTTGTGGTGAATGGGAGAACCTCACCTCTATATATCAAGTTTCTTGGTAACAATTGCCGAAGGTGAAAATGAAATGTTGGCGGGATAGCGACAGAAAAATCTTCATTACCTCTTTTATCTCCTAAGGATTGATTTTACCTAAATACTCTGCGCTAACCTCCACTGATATTTGATTTAATGTTTGCCTAGAATGATAGTCCAGTCCATTAAAGTTTGACCGATTTTTGCTAACAAAAACCCAAATAAAACCTATAATGATTATCTAAATATATTTTGGAAAACATTTTGTATTAATGTATATTTATAATTCTGAAATAACTAAGCTATAAATTTTTATGCTAAAGTATGATATTGCTTACCAATATATGTGCCTATTTATGAAAAGTTCCAAGAAGTGGTTCTTTAGATGTAATATGACAAAGTTTTAGACACATCCATTTTTCCCCTGCCTAACTTATACCAGAACTTGAAGAAGCCCAGTTATTCAGCCAAATACTCGATACAAGGAATAATTTATGATAGTGTCTCATTGGAAAGATCTATATACTAATTAGTGACCACATGTCAATTTAGACCAAATTATGTATGAATGTAAAGGATACTCAAAAAATAAGGAAGAGTAAATCTAACTTAACAGTGCAATCCTATAAATGGCAAAGCCAGTTGCGGGACAAGCCAAACAGGGGAGATAGAATTACCTTTGGGCATTGAGTTTCTAATCTTAAGCGTGCTAGTGAGTTAAAACAAATCTGCAAGTAAATATTTATCTTATGTCATTAAAGAAAAGGTACTAGAGAAAGTCTACGAAATCTTCCTATACTTTGTTCATCATCCAAACCAAGTATGTTCAGGGGACAAGGAGAAATGTCCTCCTCAGTGAAGCACTTCTGAGAATAAACCTGGCTGATGCTAAAGATGTTGGCATTAACTAGGATTGCCACTAGTGACAACACTTATTTGCATTCTGAGTGCAAACCGAACAGAATAGTGCAAACCGAGCAGAACAGTGCAAACTGAGAAGAATAGTGCAAACCGAGCAGAACAGTGCAAACCGAGCAGAACAGTGCAAACCGAGCAGGACAGTATAAACCGAGTGACATTATGTTTACCGAGTCACCAGTAGTTACCGAGTGGTTAGTATGAACCGTGCCTTCACTTCTACCGAGTGCATGACGATGCCGAGTAATGCAGTGGACGCCGAGTATCAGAAAGTCACCGAGTTAGTTTGCAGGAACCGTGTAACCATACTTGGGCCGACTTAGTAGCACTTATGTTTATTTGTCAAGCCGACTTTGTAATTGTAATTGTAATTTATTGTTTAGACTTGTATATAAACAATGTTGTAAAAATACCAAGATGTATTTAGAAATGAGTATGAATATGAAATAGAAGAGAAAAGCAGAGATAAGTGAATTACAAAGGGCTACAACAGTATAAGGAGTAGCAAAGATAAATTCATCACAGAAGGTGATCAGTACATCAGCGAATCTCATTTAGCAATCTAGTTGCAAAGTAAGAGATCTACTATTTCATCCTAACAGGTGAATCAGCTTGAAATCCTTTAACCGGGTAGACTTAACAGTCTTTGTAAAATCTCTTTACCGAGTGCATACTTCATTGTATGTTTGTAAATCCTCTAACAAGGTGGACCTAGCAGTCCTTATTGCTCCTAGCAGGGCAGATCATCAGAAGTGATCAATTGTAAGCCTTAACCGACCAACTTTATACTGCAGTACTAAAGTTTTGTGGGTTTCATCCCCACCCCAGTTTTACTTTCTTTTGGAAGGTTTCTGGGTAACCAAATCTATGTGTCATTATTGTGTATGCTTTTAAGTTTCATGCTTTCTATATGCATAAGGATAAAGTGAACTATATGTTAATACATCTGTTATTGAAAGAAAATTTGGAGTTACTGATTCACCCCTCCCCTCTCAGTAACTTGGTTAATTCCTAAATATTTCCAACAATTGGTATCAGAGCTGTATTGGTTCTCAAGATAAAGCTTAACTAGCTTGAGCAAAGATCCAGGACAATGGAGGTATTCAAACTGAACAAGGTGATTGAAAATGAAAAGCTAGATCTGGAAGTGGCCATAGCTAAAATTAAAGAAGCAAAAGAACATCTTTCCCAATCCCTGAGAAGAAGGAAGGAACTTGCAAATCAGATGAATGATCATAATTACATTGAAGAAAAGATTGAAGATCTTTTTCCCTCAGATAGCTCAGATGAAGAAAACAATGCTATCAAAGAACTCCTAGAAAAGAATGGGTCTCTGCAGGAAGAAGTGAGAAAATTAAAAAGAGAACAAGAACTACACTCAACAAGATTTTGTGAGATCTTAGAACAAAGAAACAAGTTGAAAGATGAATTAGATGGAAGGAACAATGAAGTCCAAAATAAAACCCTTCAGCTAGAAAACCTAATTGATCAGATCTCCCATACAAATGAGGAAATTATGACTCTAAGTTCAGAAATAGAAAGCACAAGAGAAGAACTAAGATCTGAAAAGAAAATCAATCAAAGATTGGTGGATGACCTAAACACTAAAAAACAAATCAATGAAAGAATGCTGAAGAGCCAAGAAGACTTAAATCAGCTGTATGATCAAAATCTTCATAGGCAAAAAGGAAAAGCAGGACTTGGATACAAAGCAAAAGGTGAATCTTCTAAGCAAGGTACTCAAAGAAATCAGAAACCTACTTGTAATCATTGTGGCAAAATAGGACATACTTCAAATAAATGTTGGAGCAATGAAAAAGTAGAATTCAATGGAAAATGCTACAACTGCAATCAGCATGGTCACAAAGCAAATGAATGCAGGGAAAAACCAAGATTCAAAGGTAATTGTCACAAATGCAACAAACAAGGTCACAAGGCATCCGAGTGCAGATCCAAAACATTCAATCCAGTAGAACAAATTATGAAAGCAATGTTTGGATGGGATTACAACACCTGGTGTAGATGTCATTACTGTGGAGAATATGGACACATTGGCATGAACTGCATAAAATATCATCTAAGGAAAAGAGATACAACCGTAAGATGTTTCAAATGCACTAAACTCGGTCACATAGCCAGAAATTGCATGAATGCTAGTGAAGTTGAAGATGGAAAGAAGAATGAAGCAACCAAGGTCAGGAAACAGATGAGACAACAGTGGATTCCTAAATCTACCGAGCAAACCAGTCCAAGTAATGGAATGGGTGGCTCTACCGACTCAAACTAAATTCCCAAGAGAGCACTGGAACTGTATTCTCATAGACAAATTTCAAGCAGTTCCAGAACTGAATTAAAAGAAAGATCTAAATCGGCATACAAGATGCAATAAGATCATAGGAAGGTCGGTATCAGTCTTTACCGAGCAAGGTCGGGAGCGGTCTAATATGATTACCGAGTGAGGTCGGAGCAATATGAATTCTCGAGTTCACCGAGTTGCGAAGTCTTTACCGAGCAATTAATTCATAGTGGGTGACAGTCTGTCGGAATTCATACCCTAATTTGTACTGAGCATTAATGACAGAGTTGTAAACAAAAGGCAAGAAATCAAACTCATTCTTCACCGCGAACTTTAGCACTTTGAGAGCAGAAAATTTCAAGAGCAATCCAGCGATTCAAACACTTTTGCGAAAAGAATTCTCTGTGAGCTACCATGGCATCATCTAGCACTTCAACGACGAAAGGAACAGAAATGATAATCAAAGGGGAATGGAGCGCACTAGATTTCAAGCTCGTGCTCACAATTGCAGCAGCCCTAGACCCGAATGGAGCTCAATCTTAGATTCCTCCTAAGGTACTACTTGTTAACGATATTCGCAATCATTTCAATTGTGCAATTCAAGAAATAGGAAACCTAGAGCTAGATATTGTGCATGAGGAACTGTGTGAATGGTGTTCTAAAACCTGAGCACAAACATCTGGAAGACAAGGGATTAGTTCACATTACACATTTACCTTGAAACTTTCGGGAGAAATGGGTTAGATACATTCTCAGCTGTGTACATGAAGGCAAGATTTGGCTTGAGCAACCCATAGAGATCACTAAGAAGATGATTCACCAAATCACCGGTCTTCCCATGTTAAACAAAGTTAAAGCTACCAAAACCCTAGGTCGGCCGAAGCTGGAGAAGAAAACCCTAGCCGAGTGGGACAGTAGAGGCATGAAAGTAAGCAACATTACTGATGCTAAACTAAAGTTTGAAACACACATCATTGCCCATAAAATATACAGTTCAAGTCGACATAATAGTGTCTCCTGTGAAGCCATTGACCTAGCATACAAAGTGGTCAAGAATAAACTATCATTTGATCTTGCAGATTTGTTGTTAAAACAGTTTAACAAGAACATGGAAAGCATTCAAACTTCCAAAAACAATCCATGTAAGTTTGGATCTCTACTGGTCTGTTTATTTTTCTATGTTCAGAAATTCTTCCCTTCCAAAGGAAAAGTAATATGGAGAAAAGATGTGCCAGTTCTTTATGAGATAAATGAATATATTTCAGAAATGGGTGAAAATTTTGAGAGCATCATGGATAGTTATTTTGAGTCTTTCAAGGAGAAAATGAATGACAGATTCCAGATTCCACAGAAGTTGGTGGAGGATTATAAGGATGATATTTGTTTTATGGTGGACTGTGATAGAGTATACATTCAAGCAGCTAAACCGAGGATTGTACATGTAAAACCTCTTCCTTATGAGGTAAATATTGATGAAACAAAGAATATCATTGAAGCCCTCCTTAATCAGCCTGTTAATCCCAAAGCTCCATATTTTGGAACATATGAAGAAGCTAAAGTGAGAATTGAATTAAGCATAAAGCTTCCACAAGCGGTAAATAAAGGAAAAAAGAGGATAGCCAAAATGCAAATGCTAATCGAGGACAGAGGAGAAGACACTGAAGAAGAAGAGGAAAAGGATGAGAAAACAGAGGAACTAGAACCTGCAAAGAAGAAAGGAAAGGTATTCATCACCAAGGCACCTAAGCCTCCCACTGCCATATTTACAAGGAAAAGTCCAAGGGGTAAAGCAGACAAACAGGACAAAGATATAATATTCAAAAGGCCTCCTCTAACCCTTCAAGAGAAGATCAAACTTTTCAGAGAAGGATCAGGATCTGGAGTAAGTAATATAGAATCTTTAAAATATGAAACAAGATCGGAAACAGAACAAAAGGAGATAGAAGATGTTGTCATTGAAAAGATGGGACAGTGGAAATACTCTCCTGATGAAATAGCCCCATAGATTCTAGCAGCTTTATTAGATCCAATAAAAATGAGATGGACCAATGCAAAACAAACTGTAAAAGACATATTTGATCAAACCCTGAGACAGTTAATGCCGAGCTTGAAAAATGATGAAATAAAGAAGGCATTGAAGGAGAATGAAAATAAGATGACACTGAAGTTCAATACTTGTTTAATTCTGATTAACAATATTGAATCGGTTGTGAAGGCTGCAAATGCCACATGGAAGAACATATACCATCTTCACCAATCGAGTACTAAAACAGTTATAATAAAAGACATTGAAGATGACAGTGATGAACAGGAAGAAGCCACTGAGGTAGATGATACTGTGAGGATAGCGGCAGAAGTCATTGCATCACTTCCTACCTCTCCAGTAAAAGTTTCTACATCTAGCCCGAAGACACCTTCAAGCATGGTTGTGACAAATTCAACATTTGTCCAATCACCTATAGCAACAATAGAAGCAACTACCATTTCTTCTACCGAGTTGCAGTCTCCTACTTCATCAAGTTTTCCAGCAGTAAGTATTCCAGTTTTTGATTCTACAAGTGTAAATACTTTAAGTTCTCCAGTAGACAGTATACCATTCTCTATAGCTAGTCCTACTATGTCTACTGTCACTACTACTAAGGCATTAAATATAGATAAGCCTAAGGCTCAACCGAGTATAAGATTTTTGGGCAAGAATATAGTAGAGGATATAGACCTTGATGAGGAAATAGAGATTCCAACATTGGATTTTGCAAATCTATCAGCGGACCAAATGCAAAATATAGGTGAAATCCTCCAAAGGAAAGCAAAGCAAAAGAAGCTTAAAGATGAGAGAGACAAAGAATATAAAATCATTAAGGATGCTAAGGACATTTTGTCAGAAGCATTAGGTATTAAAGTAGACTCCTCTCAACATGTTTTGTTACAATTAGCAGAAGCAGTAAATAAGTACAATGAGGATTCATCTGGGACAGATAAGTTAGTTGAAAAAGCCAAGAAGAGATTCAACAATAAAGTGCTTGAGCACATTGCTCAGCACATAGCTATCAATCAAGTCGAATTATCTTCAGTTTTGACAAACATTGAATCTTCCTATTCGTATGTTACCTCTCTTTTGGCCAGACTGTGCAATGTTGCCGAGTTCACCAAGGATGTCAAGGATAAAATGAATAAAATTGATGAGGATTTGAAGATTAGCATACAGAAGCTGCAACTTGAACCAAGTTCAAACTTTGCTCATCACATGAAAATCTCATACCTATCAAATATGCAGTCAGAACTACTGAAAGAAGACACAAGGATCCGGTCCACACTGCTAGACATTCAGAACATGATCCTTCCCATCATGAATACAATGTATAAGCACATTGAACATTCCAAAACATTAATTCATGACAATCAGTTCTCAATAGCAGATCACATGATTGAACTCTCTGCAGAAGTCCAAATTGCAATCCAAACATGCAAGATTCTGCAAGAGAATTGGGACAGAACCCTGGCACTGATAATGAAGGTACATTCTATTTTTCTATCAAATTTTGGATTCTCTTTGTAAAACATTTGTATATACACCTTTGGCATTATCGCCAAAAAGGGGGAGATATGTATAGAAGAAAAGAAGAAAAAGTTAGCACATTGAAAGGGGGACATAATTTATAAAGCCCTATGACAAAGATAAATTTTGAAAAATCAAAATAAATCTCAGCATGGTTCATGTATATAAGTTTTGGGCAATAAGTGTTTTTGTCACTAATGCCAAAGGGGGAGATTGTTGGCATTAAGTAGGATTGCCACTAGTGACAACACTTATTTGCATTCTGAGTGCAAACCGAGCAGAACAGTGCAAACCGAGCAGAACAGTGCAAACCGAGCAGAACAGTGCAAACCAAGCAGGACAGTGCAAACCGAGCAGGACAGTATAAACTGAGTGACATTATGTTTACCGAGTCACCAGTAGTTACCGAGTGGTTAGTATGAACCGTGCCTTCACTTCTACCAAGTGCATGACGATGCTGAGTAATGCAGTGGATGCCGAGTATCAGAAAGTCACCGAGTTAGTTTGCAGGAACCGTGTAACCATACTTGGGCCGACTTAGTAGCACTTATGTTTATTTGTCAAGTCGACTTTGTAATTGTAATTGTAATTTATTGTTTAGACTTGTATATAAACAATGTTGTAAAAATACCAAGATGTATTTATAAATGAGTATGAATATGAAATAGAAGAGAAAAGCAGAGATAAGCGAATTATAAAGGGCTACAGTAGTATAAGGAGCAGCAAAGACAAATTCATCACAGAAGGTGATCAGTACATCAGCAAATCTCATTCAACAATCTAGTTGCAAAGTAAGAGATCTACTGTTTCATCCTAACAGGTGAATCAGCTTGAAATCTTTTAACCGGGTAGACTTAACAGTCTTTGTAAAATCTCTTTATCGAGTGCATACTTCATTGTATGTTTGTAAATCTTCTAACAAGGTGGACCTAGCAGTCCTTATTGCTCCTAGCAGGGCAGATCATCAGAAGTGATCAATTGTAAGCCTTAACCGGCCAACTTTATACTGCAGTACTAAAGCTTTGTGGGTTTCATCCCCACCCCAGTTTTACTTTCTTTAGGAAGGTTTCTGGGTAACCAAATCTATGTGTCATTGTTGTGTATGCTTTTAAGTTTCATGCTTTCTATATGCATAAGGATAAAGTGAACTATATGTTAATACATCTGTTATTGAAAGAAAATTTGGAGTTACTGATTCACCCCTCCCCTCTCAGTAACTTGGTTAATTCCTAAATATTTCCAACAAAAGATACATTATGAAATTATAAGGTGAGATCCTTAATACTTAAGTGACCCAAAACTCCATCAGTAGGATATTAGTAATTCCCATGCTTTTATATCTTAAAGAGGTCCCAGAAGTCCTAAATATCCTAGAGATGGTTTTCCTAAGATTAAGAACTGAAATCCTTGTTACCAAGCATGGTTGGGTTTTTAAAATAATCTGGGTTATAGAGGGGAGCCAGATTGTTTCAAATAGTTTCCCATCTATTTATTCTTATGAGATATTCATTTGAGTCCCTCATGGAAGATAATATAATACTGGTTCTAGGATTGAAAAAATGAATGGTGAGTACATATTTATTATTTGTAGGCAGACCATATGCATTCATTGCCCTTCTTATACTAGGGCTAGAGTATCTAATATTTCTAAATAGTTGAATAAAAATCATCAATTATTATTTTATATGACCATTGATAAGCATTGCTTAATATTCTAAGAGACTAACATATTCATTGAGAAGCTCACCTATTTTAAGAGATAGCATAGTCTTCTTTCAATAAGTCTTACTTAAGTTTTAATTTATTGATCATGAAGCTTAGAATTGACCTGCTAAATAACATGTTTATCCTTTCAAAGATTAAGCAATGAGAAACTACAAAGTTTATTAAGGTTCCTGGGCATGTTTTAGTTTTAGTTGGCATTAGTGTTCTAATTAGAGAGAAGCCTTTGATTAAACTAGTAAAGGGTTAGCCTTTTCTTATTCTTGTGGTGCTTTATGTCAACAGTAAAGAATTGCTAAGATAGATTATAGGGTTGCTTCCTTATGGATAGTTAAAACTTCAGTAGCAGAGGATTAGGTGACCTTCTATGACTCCTGAAATGCAAAGTTAAAGACTAGACCCATGGGATAAAATAAAGATCTAGGGACTAACCTACGAGAATATAATAAGTACTATGCTAGAATTAGAATAAACATTTGAAAATATAAAACATAGGGTGTCCATCATTGATATTGTCTTCCTTGCTTTAAACCAGTATTGTGCCAGAATAACATAATTACATACTTAAAAGAACCTATTTTTGAGAGTTCAAAAAGAAATACTATCATCTATATTCTTAGGTCTTACTTTCCTTCTATTCGTTACGAATGATATTGCAGCACCAGGAGGCATCCTTCTTTTGCAAGATGATGATTTCCTCTCGTTTTGCCTTGTAATCCCTTGAGGATGTCTTAATCAAAGGAGCTATAATCTTGATGTTTCTTAACAAGTCCTCATCCATTTCCACTGGGACTTCAAACCCTTCCTCCCACTAATAATCGAGGACTTCGTCAAGGTCTACTTCCTCCTTGAGCACTGTGGCGATGAGGAAGTCCAGATTTTTCTTCATTGAGGGTCATACCTTGTCAAACTTAGCTTCATCCTTGAAGAGAATAATTGGAAGCCTCTAGAAGCTGGGGATGGAAGGAAGGGCCTCCATATCTAACTTCATATACAATTTCAGAAAAGGAATGGTGAGATATTTGTCAATGTCATGAACCGCTTTCTCCAGGCCTAGCAGAAATTTGTCCGGAAAGATTTCTTTGGCCACTCTAATGACTCTCTCTTTAACAGTCCCATTGAAGGTCACTAATGCTATGAAGAGTCCAATCACATGCCCATTCACTCGTACTATAAAATCATTGTCGAAATGATCCTCACCGAGTCCTTTAATCAAAGCCTTGCGAATCGTTGTCGAAATGCTCCTCACCAAGTCCTTTAATTAGAGCCCTACGAATCATGTCTGATAAAGGCTTCAAAATTATGTTCCATCTTTTTGGTATCAAAGTCCCTCTAAATGCCATTTGACAATTCTCCTTTGTGTGGAAGGTGATTATCCTGGTCTCCATTGTTGCTCAAAGACTCAGAGTGAAGCTATCCCTATTTAATCTTGTTATTGAAGAAACAACAATTCTATTTCCTCTTTTAAGCCCTAGAGAGCTGATAAATGCTCTTGGTGAGTTTGGCTTAATTATGAAGTGAAGGCAGGGAACATGTGAGATTACAATTCATTATAAATCATCATTAATGCATACTTTGTTGCATAGAGACAGTTGTTGCACATTTTTATCTAAGTTAGGAGATAGTGCTTGGTTCTTAGAGCTAAGAAAGGTAATGAGAGCATAACTGTATATAATAATTACAGGGGGATCTTTACTTGAGATGGCATCACCTAGTTGAGTACGTTTGTATGTGGGTGAAATCTCTTTATTGCTTCTAACTAATGAAATTAGATTAATCTACATAAAATTCAATCTCTACTTAGGCTCACAAGATTTTAACTCTAAAGGGATAATTGTGAGTTAATAGGGAAGATGCTAAAGCTAGAAGGTAAAGATGTTTTTAAAAAGGTTTAGCCCCTGTAAAGAACTACAATGAGGCTTAAACTTGAGAAGCAATAATCCTGCTAAGTCCATGAGGGTTTCTAACGAACTAAAGAGTTAATTAAGAAACAATTTCCTAGGAAACCAATCTTAGGATTCTAATGAATGGATCCAAGAAGTGAGTTTTGGGAAGTTTTCTTAAGAAGGATAGGCTATATCTGTCCCTAAGATAGCCAATTCATCTACTCTCCTAAATCCTCCTTAATAAATGTGATTGATGGAGATTTCATTAAAAGTTTTACATAGGGTTAAAGTTTGCGCTAGAGGTGTATTCATTCTCCAATTGGGAATTGTCCCTATCCTTAGTATATAAATTATTAATGCAAAGTTCCCTTCTATTTCAAGGTATGGTAGTTCATGGATGGATATTTGTTTAGAACTTGGTACAATTAAGAGAGTGTTGCCCAATTATTTGTTTCTATCCCTATGGGCTCTGCTCTAGTAACAATTACCTTCCCATCCTCAATGAATGCTACAGCTAATACCCACAATCCTAGGGTTACCTCCTGAGGCTATGTCAAGGTTAAATTTGAAAATGCCTTTTCATTGAAGGTAAAATTTTAATTAGTTCTGATGCTACCTCCTTAAAGAATTCCCTAGCTATACCATTGAAGTCTATACCTTGATGTCCTCTTAATTCATGCTAATCCTAGTTAAGAATTAATGATTTCATCCACCTTAAATTAAACTATGTTTTTTAGATCTTAAAGAAGGCTATTGAAACTAGAAATTCTTAGCCTAAGAGTGGAAGTTATTGTTATGACATAGTAATCCCATCTGCCCCTATATTAGCTAATTCATCCGCTCTCTTATTCCCTTCCTGATAAATATGATTAATTGAGACTTCTTGAAAGGTTTCACATAGAGTCACAACTTGGGAGAGAAGGGAGTTTAATTTCCAGTTAGGAGTTTCACCTTTCCTTAGTGCATTAATGATGATTGCAGAATCCCCTTCTATTTCTAATTGCTTTAATCCCAGGGAGGCGTATTTTTGAAGGCCTTTGACTAAAGCGAAAAGTTCCACCCAATTATTTGTTTCAATTCCAATAGGAGCTGCAATTACTGCTAATTCTTCTCTAGCTTGATTATGAATGTAGCATCCAATGCCCGCAATCCCTGGGTAGCCCCTGGATGCCCCGTCAAAGTTAAGCTTATACCAGCCATCTCTTGGAGGTTTCCATTTGCATTCGTCTCTCTTTGATGTCTTATTTTGTGAATTAGAACCTGTAAAAGGAGGGAGGGCTAGGCCCACCCATTTTCCCCTCATTTTACCATCCCAATGACTCATATTGAGATTAGTGTTTAAGTTTTTGGCTGTCCTACAATTCATATTTTCTATGATTGCGACTTCTATTTTATTGCATAGCTGTTTCCATTCTAGTTTTTCTTCCTTGAAAATTCTTCTATTCCGTTCTTTCCAAATTTCCCATATTAAAATAGAGGGAAAAATAGTCCATAGGTTGGCATATATACTTCTTTGTTTAATGATTGGCCATGCTTTCAACATTGTGCTAAGGGAATGAGGAAAGGCTGAAGACCATCCCAAGTTGCCTAGAAACCAATCCCAACACTGATTTGTAAAATGACAGTTAATGAAAAGATGATCAATATCTTCTTCACTCTTTTCACAAAGAGGACATCTACTGGGGCCATAGAAGCCGAGTTTCTTAAATCTATCTGCGGTTAAGAGTCTATAGTTCATTTCTAGCCATGAGAATAATCCAGCTTTCAAAGAACACTCCTTTCCCCAACAAAGGTGGATAGGTAAAGTAGTTTTGGGTCTCTTATGATTTTGGACAATGAGTTGTTAGGAATGGGAACACGGAGAGGGGGGGGGGGTGAATCAGTGTTCACTGTATTTTAACTTTTCACTTTAATCTGAATACTAAATTATAAATGCTTAAGTACTAAATTAAACATTCACATAAACATGAAACATGAAATCAACACATGACACTAATATGGTTACGAGGAAACCCAAATAGGTAAAAACCCCGGTGGGACTTGATACCCACTAATAATCTACACTAGTGTTTTGTGATCCTTGTTAGAAGATCCTTTACCCTGTTAGGAGTAGCTTTACAATGCTTTTAGTACAGTTGACCTTGTTAAGGGTCGGACCCTGTTAGGAGTATTTTACAATGATCCCTATTAGGGGAGTGGACTCACTTTCCTAGAGCTCACTGCTCAAATGATGAAGGCCACAACCTTCTGAATCAGATACACACTATATCTGCAAGTGAACTATTACTGTGACACTACTTGTTAGATCAGTTCCTTTGGTGCGCTAATGCTTTGACCTCTTACAAAGCTCTAATACATCATATGCTCTCTTTTCATACCTTTGTTGTGCTTCTGACAACTCTATCTCCACTTCCATACCGAATACAATGGGCGCACCTTATATTTATGCGCTCATACCAATTATACAATTAGGTTGGCCCTATAACTAATTACAAATAATGCTTCCAAATGAATTGGCTTAAGCGTGCTTACAATTATACATGTACATATGTCGGCAACCTAAATACAATGGATGCATAGCATCTACAACATTAATTTACAATCGCAAACCAAAATAGTCATTGTCGGCTCTATGCTCTGTTCTCTGCTGGCACACATTGGTTGTGCAACTTCAACTGACTGTAACTTTCACATCTTTGCATATCTACTTATGCGCTCGTAGACTAAGCATAAGTATAGTCTAACAATCTTAACTTCTAGGGTGCATATCTTAATTCATTTGTACACACGTGAGCTGATGCTCTGTATGTTGTCCAGTCTTCAACACTTAACTGATTTTTGATCTTTACACTTGGTGCGCTGACTCCAAATTGCTATATGACTTTGTTTCCATAATGACAACAATATATCTAGTCATATACTTTAGTATAGACAACTTGCCAACAATCTCCCCCTTTGTCATTGATGACAACAAAGGAATATGGCCAAGTCTCTAACTGATCCTTTACACAAAAACTTTTTTCTTCTATATATTTTATACAAACTCTTATATCTCCCTATACTTATATGTACTCCATATTCTATACAGCTCCTCCTTTGACATTAATGACAAAGGTGCATCAAAAACTTTATCTACATACACTCACTGAGGGAAAACATCCGGATATGCAATCTTGAGTTTCTGGATCTCCTTCTTCCAAAAGGTTATCAGAGAATTGACTATCTGTAGATGGGCGCATAATGCATATTGAAGCTTCTCCATATTCTCCAATTCTGTGCTCGGACCTTGATCATAGGTTATCATGGTCACATCAATCTCCTTTATGTTTTGACTGAGAATGTCTAGTGAGGGCGCAAGAGCATTCCTCAATTGAGTCTATCTAGACCTTATCTTCTCCATTTCTTTCTCTACCTTCTCAATTATGTCCAACTGACCTTGATAGACATTTTTGCACATGTTTGCATCAGTGGCTGTGTCTAGCACTGAAATCTTCACCTTCTCAATCATTTCCTCTGCATTTTTGATCTTCTTAAGATGGGCATCAGTGAACTTATCTTGATCCATGGATTCTGTAATGAATTTCCTTCCTTGATCTGCAAACTCCTTCAATGATGCCTGACCAAACTTAAGAGAGTTCAAGTCTAGTGCAAAATTACTCATTAGTTCATTGAGTCTCTTCTTTAAGTATTTCTCCTTTGCCACTATGGCCGCAGATTCTTCTAGGCTTGAAAAATTTAATTTGAACTGAGAGATGATTGTGATCACATCATCAACTGAATGTACATTTACCATTTTCTTATCCTCTGGCAGCAAACTGTTCAAAATATTTATTGATTCCACCAGGAGAGGATTCCTCATTACTTTCTTCTCCTTCACCTTCTCCATAGCTAGGACACTGAACTTAATCAGGTCTTCTTCCTTCCAGGAGTCCAAAATGCTAGTTTTAGGTGTGAATCTTGACAACAATGCTGAGGAGGGAGTGATGGGAGTGCTATCCATCACCTCTTTCTTCACCTTGAGCAAATCAACATAAGATTCATCTTTCTTTTCTACCTCTACTCCTTTCTTTTCTTCTTCTTTCTCATCAGATATATTTTCTATGATTACTTCTTCTTGCTGAGTGGGAGGGGTATTGCTGCATAATATTTCTGCTTCCTCAGTGCTGACAAATGCTTCCTCAAACTTGTCCAACTCCTTATCAATAGCCCCCATGGCTATTTCCACATTATCTATGATAATTGTGCTATCTTTGGGTGATTCTGACATGGGCACAAAGTCCTGAGGACTTGTCATTGGTACATTAGTGGGCTCTGCCACTTTATCTTCCTTAATGGGTGCATGAGTGATGGGTGCAGTGGGTGGTTTGATCTGTTGCTCCAATAACACCTTTTCAAAGGCCTTCTCTATTTCCTTCGTAATCAAATCATAATCTTTATTCATGATGTGAAGAGTCCTCATTTTAGTTCTTAGGAGCGGCTTCACCAAATTCAATATCAGTTTCTCTTCTTCTTTAGAACATATAGGCAGAGTATCTTCTAATACTTTTTCTCTTATTCTTTGATCTTCCTCATTAGCTTGTCTCTTTAGATGTTTTAAAATGTCCCATACATTATCTAGAATTTATTTTTTCAACTCAAGAACTATCTTTCTAAACTTTATCATATGTTTGATAATCATATCATGAATTTCAGACTTATCAATCTCACTGTATGATTCATAGAACTTCCCTATTTGATCAATCCTTCCCTCATCAACAATTCTTGCATATAGAAATATTCAAGGCTAGGTCTGAATCCCACTTGAGGAGGTGCTTGAGTGTTTTTCTCGCTCCTTAATGCTCGTGAGGATGGATGACTAGTGCTTGCTTCTTTCTTCCTCTTGAATAAAGGCTTATACTCCAGAGGAGTATCTTTGGGCACAAAAGGAGTACTATCTTCCTTATCCTTCTAACTATCATCTTTCTCAATTTTTATCTTCTTTACCTTGGGATCTTCTTGTTCTTCTACTGTGCTCTTCAATTCTAGAGAAATCTTCTCATCCCTTGCTTTATCAAGGTCTTCTTATGATACACCATGAATCCTTAGAATCTCTGATGTGACCTTTGCAACCTTTCTCTTTGTTGCAGCACTATTCAACTTAGCATCAACTTCTCTAGTCTTCTCTTCATAGTTTCCCCACCTAGGTTCATTGACATCCTTTGGGGCTGATAGCAGTACATGTGCATAAGCTTCAAGAACTTGTTCTTCAACCTCATACCCAAGTGGATGAATCCACTTAGTCCTAGGTTCCACAGCTTCCATACATGTAGTATCAATCTCCACCATGAAGCATATTGTATCCTTATACTTCTCTACAATACTCTTAGGAATCCTGTACCTCATCTGCATTCTTTCTTTGAAAGTCTTCAATTCCAGGGTAATGTAATCTCTAAGTGTGCTTTCTGTGGTTGCCTTGTTTGATATTTGAGACATGGTAGGAATGGACTTATCTAGATACAAGTCTGACACTTTACCAACTATATGAAGGTACATATAGATGATTAGGGACCCAAACCTGAATACCTTAGTCTTATCATGTTTGATGGCTTTGATATTGTCTATCAACTATGCGCGCATGATCTCACACAAGTTGAACTCTCCATCTTCTTGCACAAGATGGATGTCTACTAGAATAGTGTCTGCAGACACACTATTCACCTTGCTAGTGTGATGAAACCTATAACCAAGTATCATTGACATCAATTTAATGTCTGGCTTCTCTATAGGCTCAATGGTCATGCTGCGCTTATCACTTCTTGATTTACACACTTGCTCCACCATTTTCCTGACATCCTTACCCACAGGAAGGATGGCACCTGTCTTAGAAAGGCCTGTCATATCATGAATTAGGTCTCCTGTGATTCTTATTGGTACATCTCCAACCCAAAACAAATCATCATGGATTCTTCTTAATAATATCTTTATCCATTCTTCCTCATAGAATTCATATGCCATGGCATATTCAACAATGGGGTGATCATTCCATTTTGTGTATTCATCCATGAAGGTTTTTTCTGGTTTTAACATTGTGTCCATGTGTACCCTTAACCTATCCAGTCCAACAGGTTCCTTCTTACAATAGATGTAAGCCCTTATGTCTTCTACATGCATGATGCCCATTGGCATGTGGGAGAAAGCTCCCTCTAAATCATCTAGGGTTGACTTAAAAGGGTGCCTCTTAAAAATATAGCTCTTCTTCTCAGCAACATCAAAAACAATAGGAGTGGCCATGACTTACTTGATATTCACTTTCCAAATGATCTCTGAGATGTTCTGATGGTTTTCGAATCAGCACAATGAGCTAGTGTTTCTGCAATCGATCAAATGCACTACAATTACTAATAGCTTAATCTCCAAATCTTCACAACAACTTCCAAGGCTTAATTTTCTCTCTAATCACTCTGAGTATGAATGCAATGAGTTAATAAACAACTTCCTGTGTACTTAAAGTAAGAATTTCACCATTAATGCAACTCGCGTAAACTAGGCTGTCACTTCAAATTTTCAAACTCGAGTTTTGCTAACAATTAGTGTGTGCAATCTTGCACAATGGTTCCTATACACTTCAATAGCTTAAGTCCAAAGGTGCATAATCTGAGGATGAGTATACCAACCACGCAGGGGTCTAGAGATAAATTAGCTCCCCCTATGACCCTGAGGGCCATTTATGCAGATGTAGAGGGTGTGTCCACTTGGGATGCATACAATACATTCTCAACAACATTTTCCTTCTTTCCTTTTGACCAAATCAAGATTGCATCCTCTGAGGCTTTTACAAACTTGACTTCAGCTTTAGGATCCAAAACTAGTTTTTTGACCTTTTTAGGGCTTTCCTGACCTTGCGTCCTTGATCTACAAAACTTTGAGATATGTCTAGCTTTGTTACAGGTGTGAAAAATCATTGGAGGTCTATTATTCCTCGGTGCATTGAGATGAGTCACCATTCTACATGTTCTAGCTAAGTGACCATTATTTTTACATATCTGACATATAACATTCTGAGAATTTCTTGCATTGATTTGATTCTGATTTCTTTGATCATGCTCTATCCTGATTTTCTTACTAGTCTTGCAATTTATTGCTCTATGACCAAATCTATTACATGTATAATAGTAACCATTGGAGGGTTTTACCTCTGTATAGTTCTTTGCAATGTGTCCATGCTTGTTACATGCAAAATAGGTGCATTCTATAGGCTTGTGCTCATTCTTAGGAGGATTACTATTGTCTTTGGTTTGATCTTCAATCTTCTTAGTATCAATAGAGTTCTTTTTGTGAATCCTTTCTTGCTCACATACTGTCAATCTGATTTTGTGCTTCATTGTACCCAATACAGCTAGTTTCTCCTTTGATTCTTCTTGCATACAACTGTGATTCTACTAATTCAGCACTGGTGTGTAATTTGTCAATATGATCCTTTGAATTCTTTAATTTAGATTCCAAGCTTTCTTTGATATTCTTTAGCTCCAAAATTTCTAAGTTAGCCCCCCTTAGTTCTTCATTCAATTGAAGGTTCTCCTTGACTTGTTCATTGTAGATATCTTGATTGTTCATTAGTTTGTCATCTAATTCTTCAAGATGACTCAATAGAGATGCATTTTCTTCACTCAATTTTTTGACTTTTTCTTCAAGTTCATTATTAGAGTGTCCTTTCAAATCTTTTCTTAGTGTTTTGATAACTAATCGAGCATCGCTGAATTTTTCTTTTAGTTCTTCAATTTATCTTTTTGAATTGTCCAGGTCTTCAAAAGATGCTTCAAGATTCTTCTTCAAATGTTTCATATCTGCCTTGTCCATGATCTCCTCAAGTGGTTAAATTTCTATGCTGAGGACCAGAGCTCTGATACCAATTGTTAGGAATGGGAACACTAAGAAGGGGGGGGGGGGGGGGTGAATCAGTGTTCACTGTATTTTAACTTTTCACTTTAATCTGAATACTGAATTATAAATGCTTGAGTACTAAATTAAACATTCACATAAACATGAAACATGAAATCAACACATGACACCAATATGGTTATGGGGAAACTCAAATAGGTAAAAACCCCGGCGGGACTTGATACCCATTAATAATCTGCACTAGTGTTTTGTGATCCTTGTTAGAAGATCCTTTACCCTGTTAGGAGTAGCTTTACAATGCTTTTAGTACAATTGACCTTGTTAAGGGTCAGACCCTGTTAGGAGTCTTTTACAATGATCCCTGTTAGGGGAGTGGACTCAGTGTCCTAGGGCTCACTGCTCAAATGATGAAGGCTACAACCCTCTGAATCAGATACACACTATATCTGTAGGTGAACTGTTACTATGACACTACTTGTCAGATCAGTTCCTTTGGTGCACTGATGCTTTGACCTCTTACAAAGCTCTAATACATCATATGCTCTCTTCGCATACCTCTGCTTTGCTTCTCACAACTCTATCTCCACTTCCATACTGAATACAATGGGTGCACCTTATATTTATGCGCTCATACGAATTATACAATTAGATCAGCCCTATAACTAATTACAAGTAATGCTTCCAAATGAATTGGCTTAAGAGTGCTTACAATTATACATATACATATGTCGGAAACCTAAATACAATGGGTGCATATCCTCTACAACATTAATTTACAATCGCAAACCAAAATAGTCACTGTCAGCTCTATGCTCTGTTCTCAACTGGCACATAGTGGCTGTGCAACTTCAACTGATTGTAACTTTCACATCTTTGCATATCTACTTATGTGCTCTTAGACTAAGCATAAGTATAGTCTAACAATCTTAACTTCGAGGGCACATACCTTAATTCATCCATACACACATGCGCTGATGCTCTGAGTCTCTGGTGCTCTGTATGCTATCCAATCTTTAACACTTAATTGATTTTTGATCTTTACACTTGGTTCGCTGACTCCAAACTGCTATATGACTTTGTTGCCATAATGAAAACACTATATCTAGTCATATACTTCAGTATATACAACTTTCCAACATGAGCTTATACCCATCCTTAGTATATATTGATAGACTTAATTCAAGAATGTATATAAGTGTATATATTAATATATATAATTATCTAAATATATATAAATATATTATCCAAACGACGCTATCAATTTCAACACTCCCTCTTAGCTAGGGAAGATAATATTCCTTAGATCACCATATTTGTGAAAATATTTAATCAATATGTAAATGATGATTTTATATACATTACTTTACCTTGTGATGTGTGGAATCATTTTAAATTTCAATGCCTAATTTTCATATCACCTTGATATGAGGAATCACATTAGATTGTGACACCTAATTTTCATACCACCTTGATATGAGGAATCACCTTTGATCGTGATACCTAGTTTTCATACCACCTTGATATGAGGAATCACCTTTGATCGTGATACCTAGTTTTCATACCACTTTGAGATGAGGAATCGCCTTTGATCGTGATACCTAGTTTTCATATCACCTTGATATGAGGAATCACCTTAGATCATGATACCTAATTTTGATATCACCTCAAACCATGATACAAGGATATAGTAAATAAGAACATTACATTCCATTTACATATAACCCTATTATGGTATGTGCACAGACATATAACTGTCTACCATAACGAATCTTCATTACAAGATCATCACCTTGTAATTTCAAATACAAGTGTTCATTATCTAATAAGTCGTCACTTCTTCAAAATATACACAGGATGGATGAGCCCATAAAACATTTTATTTATATTAATAAAAATAAAAAATCATATTACAACCATACCAAGATTTTTCTTGAAGTGATCAACTTTCACCTTGGGAAGAGCTTTGGTAAGAATATTTGCAGTTTGATCTCTAGTACTAATATATTTCAACTAAATCACTTTCCTTTCAACCATATCACAGACATAGTGATAAGGAATCTCAACATGCTTGGATTTGTCATGAAACACTGGGTTTACTAATAATTTGATACAACTCTGGTTATCACAAATAATAGTAGTTGGTTTTAACGGTTTACCAAATAACCCAGTAAGTAGTTTTTTGAGCCATATTGCTTCTCTAGCAGCCATTGAAGATGCAATATATTCAGCCTCAGTAGAACTCTGAGCTAGTGAAGATTGTTTTCTACTAATCCATGATACCATAGCTAATTCTAAGCTAAAACAACATCCTGAGGCTCTTTTTCAATCAGTCACACTTCCAGCCCAGTCTGAGTCAGTGAATCCATGAAGGTCTAATTCTGTCTTATCATATTTGAGTCCATAGTAAAGAGTACCCTGAAGATACCTTAATAAATGTTTTTCAGTAGTGAGATGAATCTCTTTAGGTTCACACATGAACTGAATTAAGGTATTTACTACAAAACAAATATCTAGTCTGGTATTCCCTAAGAATATTAGAGAACCTATTATCTGCCCGTATAAAGAAATATCTACAGGTGGAGATTCTGTTGCTACTTCTTTTAGCTTATGAAAATTCATTTCCATGGGAGAAGACATGGGTATACAATTTAACATACCAATCTCTTCAAAATGTCAAGGGTGTCTTTGCCTTGATTTAGAATAATACTATTTTACTTCTGCGAAACTTCCAAACCAAGAAAATAGTGTAAAAGGCCTAAGTCTTTCATATCAAATTCTTTGGCTAAGTCTTTCTTGCATTGTTGAATCAGATGATCCTCTCCTGTAATCAATAAATCATCAACATATAGGATTAATATCAACATATCACCTTTTTTTATTTTGAAGTAGAGATTTGGATCAGCATCATTTTTGGAAAATCCTAACTGCAGGAGGTAATTGTCGATTCTTTCATACTAGGCTCTGAGAGCCTATTTAAGTCCATATATAGCTTTCTTTAGTTTGTACACATGTGTTTTGGAATTATGGATCTCAAACCCTTTAGGTTGTTCTAGATATACTTCTTCTTCAGTGGTTCCATTTAAGAAAGCTGTCTTTACATCCATCTGATGTACTTTCCATCCTTTAGTAGCTGCAATGGCTAGAACTATTTGAATTGAGGTGTATTGGGCAACAGGGGCAAAAGTTTCTTCATAGTCAATCCCTTCCTTTTGTGAAAAGCCTTTGGCTACAAATCTTGCTTTGTTTTTCTCTATAGTGCCATCTTCAACATGTTTGATTTTGAACAACCATTTAGAGGTGACTACTGATTTCTCTTTAGGTCTTGGCATAATGTCCCATACATCATTCTTTATAATAGACTGATATTCTTGTCATTGCATCTTTCCATACTTGCTGCTGGATAGCATTAGGAACATTTGTGGGTTCTGATTTTGAGAGTTCACTCATAAGGGCTACATAACTAGATAATCTCGAGGGTCTTTTACTTTCCCTGAATGTCCTTGGAGGAGCACCATAAGTCTTTTCTTCTTCTATGATCTTAGTGGCCCAGAGAGGTCTCTTTTTAGGATTTTTTTGATGTTGAGAGATTTTCCTCATTTTCTTCTTCCTTAGAATCCTCCCTTCGAGTCTCAGGTGTAACATATTCTTTTGGGGAGATATGTATTTTTGGTTCTATAGAATTTTTATCTCTAGAGTAAGCTATCTATTCCTCAAATATTACATCCCGACTTAGTTCAATTTGATTTTGACCAGGCATATATATACGGTATGCTTTTGAGGTTTCACTATATCCTACAAAAATACCTTTCTTTCCAGATGGTTCTAATTTTGTTCTCTTTTCTTTTGGTATATGAATATATATAGGACACCCAAATATTTGAAAATTACTGATGTCTTGTTTTGTCCCTAAGAAGGCTTCTTCAGGAGTTTTACTATCAATGTGAGAGTATGGACATCTATTTTGAATATATACAGCTGTATTAGATGCTTCTGGCCAAAGAGAAGTGTCAAGATTTTGATCAAGGAACATTGCCTTGGTAGCTTGAATAATAGTTCTATTCTTCCTTTCAGCAACCCCATTCTATTGTGGATTGTAAGGCATAGTGTACTCCCTCTTAATCCCAACCTCATTACAAAATTCCTTAAAAATGCTTGAGGTGTATTCTTTACCATTATCTGATCTTAGGGTCTTGATTTTCTTTCCACAAAAGTTTTCAGTGAGTGATTTGAAGTCTTTAAACATTTTCAAGATCTCCTCAGACTCTTTGTGTTTAAGGAAGCGAATCCAGGTCTTTCTGGACAAGTCATCAATAAAGATTACATAATATTTGCATCTTCCTATTGAAGGAATAGACATTGGTCCACATAGGTTTGAATTAACTAATTCTAAAACATTGTTTGTTCTACTAAAACTATTTTGAAATGTTCCTTTTGTGTTTTTAACTAAAGCACAACCTTTGCATGCACCAGGGTGATATTGCATAAGTTTTGGTAATCCAGTGACCAAATTCTCCATAGAGGATAGAGCCTTGTAGTTTAAATGTCCTAGTATTCTATGCCATATTTCATTTGAGTTGGTGATATCATTGATTAGGGCTTGATTTGATTCAGTAGTTAACTCATATAAACAACCTTGCCTTCTACAGGTATGATATGAGCTTGCTTAATAGTGAACTTCTTTGGCCAGACTTTTACTTTACCATCCATGAAAGTTACTCTATCTATTATCCTTAAGTACAAATATGGATATGAGGTTTCTCTTGATACCTGGTACAAATAGTACTCTGGTAAGCTGAATTGAAATAGCAGTCTTTAATTTGATTGTACAAGTCCCAATACCTTTCACGAGATAAGCATAATCATCTCCGATAGTTACTTCCTCATCGGATTCTTCTATCATAGAGTCTAGTAATTCTTTGAATCCTGTGATATGCCTAGAAGAACCACTATCAATAACCTAGGTGTTTTTATTTGAAACTTGATTTGAAAGTGCAGAATAGAGTACAAGTTTCTCATTTTTGGGTTCTTCCTTAGTCTTCTTGTTCATTTCGGTGAAAGAAGCCTGATGATTCTTATATGGGCAACTTATTACACGATGTCCATATTTATCACATCTAAAACACTGGGCTTTAGACATATCTCTTTTGTTATTATATTTAGGGTTAAATTTCATTTTCTTGAAGTGTGTGCCTTTCTTCTTGTGAGTATTCACATTTAGTACATGAAGATCTTCATCAATGGTTTTCTTCTTTATTCCTTTCTTGTCTAATCTTGATTCCTCTTGTAGGCAATCTATTCTTAGTCGGTCAAATTTTGGGAATTTGGATCTAACACTTATGCCAGAGACAAAAGTATCCCAAGATTTGGGTAGACCATCTAAAGCAATCAATGATAATTCCTTACCATCAATTTCATAGCCAAGTAGTGAAAGTTGATCTCTTAGGGCTGAGACTCTCATAAAATATGAATTTATTTTCTCACCTTTGTTCATACTTATGTGATTTATATCCCTCTTCAAGGCTAATTTCTTGCTGGCATTACTTATCTCATAAGTACTCTCTAGTGCTTTGAACATTTCATATGCCATTTCATATTTTGATAATATCAGAACAATGTGGTCTATGACTCCATCAATGATTATCTTCATGACTTTGTCATTTCCTTCATTCCAAGTTGTTATGTTAGGTTTAGCCTTTGGTTTTTATTTGTCTAATTTAACGAAAGATTCGACTTTATTTTCTTTTAATAACATTATGATTCTAAACTTCCATGATTGAAAGTTGTCGGCACCCTCAAGTTTGTCCTCGAATCTGATAATGTTTGCCATTGGAATGTAATGTATTTAGTCTGAAATTTAATTTCTTTGAGTTTATTAGCCACTTGGATCCTTCAAAACCAGCACTCTGATACCATGTAAAAGTATAATAAACTTCTAGAAATTTGAAGTGAATCTCTGATATTATTTATTGAGATTCATAGACACTTCCTATTTATCATATTATCTATATTTGATGTCTTAAACTCAAGTACCACTTGGCATTTATATACAACAAAGAGCAGTCACAGTATGATGAGGCATGACTCATGAATGAGTCACGAGTCATCAAACTAAGACTGTTTGAAGTAACAACAGTGATTATGATTCACACGATAACTAATAACTAATAACCTTAATACGGTGTGATGTTTATTATATAATGCGGGATACCGATAGTTATCGGTTAATATATTAACCCGATGACTATCGGGTATCTTATTTAATATTGCCGATAATATTTAATCCAATCACTATCGGGTGTAGGATAATAAAACCGATATGAGTTATATTTAATATTTCAAATTTTGGTTTATTAATATATATATATATATATATATATATATATATATATATATATATATATATATATATATATATATATATATATATATATATATATATATATATAATCTGAACGATGCTATCAATTTCAACACCTCTTACCACTTAGAGTCCTTTTCCTTGCATGAAACTTATTCCCCATCATCTCGCCTCATTTGAAATTTTACCTTTTCTCTTCTTAAGTGAATTTTCTACAGAGATTATTCATTAATGATTGCAACCCTTGGAGCAATACTTTCGCTTTTAACAAAAATAAATCCCAACACCTCATCTTCCTCCCACATTGTTGCATGCATGCTTTATTTGTTTTCCACCACTTAGCTTTGAGTATTCTATTGTCATGACATATTGTCCCCTTAACAATCGCATCTCAAGTTCCCTAATCAACAATTTACAGAAACCTATTTCAGGGGTAGTTACCACATCTCATATGAGGGGAATTTTTAAAATCGATGGTTCATGGAGATCAAAGTGTGCAATCCAAATGATAATTGGGGAATATTTTTTAGATGCTAAGTCTCCTGGGTTCTTATTTCCATCATAGGTGCTCGATACTCTAATAGTTTTGGTTTAATTCAAGACTGGAAGATTTTTCATAAAATGTTTGAGCAATATGTTAGGAATGACTTCATTAAGGGAAATAGTTTGAAATCCATTATTCTTGCATCTTTAAGACCAACCAATATTTGTTAAGGTTTATGAGGCTGTTAAATATGGCCTCAACACTAATAATTGCAGGCACTTTCAAAGGGAATCATCCCAAGTTGCAGACATCCTTTCATCTCCTATTTTAAAACATATTTCTGAGGTGTTTTTTCTTCTCTACATGAGACTTCTTGTGCATTTAACCACTATGGTGCTTCCACCAGCTGTTCCTAGGAATGTTGAGTCTAATCCCAGCAACCTATTTTAGCATTCAGAAGGAGAAGGAGATAATCTTCATATGACCGTTTCTTTTGCAATGGCCTCCATTCCATCCGAAGACATTCAAGTAGGCCCCACTTGACTCCCACTGGCCAAAGGAAAAAATTAAAAGAAAGAGGATGGATAATCCTCTTATGTTCCACAAATTTTCTTCTATTTCTTTTTCTACACTTTAAGGTATTTTGTAGCTATGACCTTCGTAGATATGGCTATATATTTGAGATGCTTGTAGGAATATTTACTTTGTTTTGGTCTATATTTAGATTTTGCAGACCACTAGCTAGACATGGCTTCTATTTTAGATCTCTATTTCGACGCTCATGAAATTTTAGTAGTTATTATGTAAATCTTATTTATATTAATGAAATTAAGTGCTCACCCTTTACCTTAAAATAAATAAATAAATAAATTTATTTTTACCTAATATTTACCTTTAGATAAAAATTGTGACATTATTGTAATTAATTTTTTCAAGAATATAAAGTAAGACTTTTTTATTTCTTAGTACATCTTCCAATTTAAAAAATGAGATTCATTTTTTTTTGCCATCTTACCGCTTCTCTATCATTTTGTCTTTTTTGTCTTGCATTTTTTAACATATATTTCTATCTTTAAATATTATTTTAAATCTTTTTAAAATAAACTCTTACACATTTGTGGCTTTTTAGTTTATTCATAAATAAATATAATTTGAATATATTTTAAAAAATCTTTCTAACAATTATTTTCCAATTAAATATTTGTTGACATATTGATATATTACTTTATATACATTTGAGATTGACAAATAAATATATATTTAAAAGATTTTAGTTAGAAGTACTCATATATAAGTTTATACACATTCAATTGTAGGTAGTATATACTGATATATATGCATTATATATTTATGTAAGTATATGATTATATTATAGTGTAACATTTATATTTCTATTGTACATTTTTGGTTATAATATATACAAATTATAAATGTACAAAAAAGTACAATATTGTTTATCCATACTTATTATTAAATATAGACTTATAAATAATTGAAATTATATTTAAATATCTACAAATACTTCATAATAATTTTTTGAATAGCATATTATCAAATCTTTGTCTTGATTATTTTACATAGATTTATAATTATATTTTAAGTACTTTATATATATTCAAATTTGATAAGACGTTTTTACTATATTTAAATTGATTTAAAGTGATTAATTTCATACTATACTATAATGAAGGAATAAATAGATAAAAATAAAAATAAAATGAATAAGAGTTAAATACTGATTGAATAAATGGTTGATACAAGTGAAAAATACTTTCTATAAATTTTAATAAATATGTATGATATGGAGTTGTATTTAAAATTTACATAATCATTGGAATAAGCTTACCTGTCTACCTACTGCTCATAATCAATATTTTCTAATAAACCAAACATCTAAAACAAAACAGTTGAGTAAGAACTTGCAATACTCTATCATAACCTGAATTTAACATTTGTTGAAGCTGTTGTTTGAGAGATGGAGGCTCGTGGGGGAGGTGTCCCGACTAGGTTTTTGGTACAGGTACCTGCGGTGTAGCCGAACTTTGTACCAGGTAGTAGAGATCCGAAGGTCGGAGGGAGAAGCCCGACGATAGTTTCTTCTTAGAGGGAGAAATGGGGCGATGAGGTTGATTGAGTCTTCCCCATTCAGGACTTTCGAAACATGGTTTCAAATAAATAAGTTCTTCAGGTAGTCCAAGCCCCTCAATGGGTGTTTCACTCGGGAAAATGGGTTAATGAATCCCGGACTGCGTCTCCTAATAGTAGACTGCAGTGAGTTTTCCATTTAGAGAACTGGATTAATAAAGCTTGCCAAGATTTTGAAAAGTCCCGTCCTAATGCTCGTTTCCTCTCACGACTGCATCGTCATAAGCAGAACAACTGGAGGACTCTCTGTGAAAATTTTAGGCATAGGAGGTTTCCAGAGAAGAAAGTAATATTCGATATCTGTGGTACTATCTCTCCCTCTCATTTGGAAAATCCCCTCTCGGGACCACAGGGGCAGGGCACTCAGCTTCAAGTTCATGGTAAATTTTTCTCTGAATCCGGAGAAGCTCCCTTCAATCCGCTTCCTAAGCCTAAGCCTTCAATTCCAAACCCTTTGGAATCCTTGCGAGGCCAACATAAGGCCGTTGAGCAAGATGCTCATAGACTCTTTATCTCAGCTTCGATGACTTCCCAGGAAGTGCAAGACCTAAGAGCTCGGACAGTAATAGGTAATATCTAGAACTTCACTCCATCTAATGCAGAGTTATCGGTTTGGGCTTTCAAAAATTGGGTTGGCTTGCAGGATATTTTTTTGATTGATAATGGTCATAAATTCTTCATAGCTATTTTTTCTGACAAAAGCAGTAGGGATAAGATACATCATTGTAAAGGATGGTTTATGAAGGGTTGGGTAATTCATACATATCTATGGTACCCAAATTTTTGATCGGATAAGTGTCAGACCAAATTTTACCTATTCTGGATCTCTTTCCCAGCCCTACCCTTAGAATTTAAACAACCAGAGATCTTGGAAGAAATGGCCAATAAATTAGGCATCTTCCCGAGACATGATTGGACTTCGTTGGATGACTACAAAATTCCTTCCAGGGTTTGTCTTCTTAGGGACATTACCAAGACTTGGCCTCCAAGTATGTGTTTGGAGTCTAGTTTTGGCCCTCTTGATCAACCCATTTAATTGGACAGCTCTCAATTTATTATGAGTAGGATGGAATCTCTTGGTCATCTAACTTCCCAATGTCACAATGGTATCCTCAATTGCATTAAAGTTTGTAAGGATCACTGCTCTCTTCCATCAAATTGTTAGGATTCAGATCAAAATAGTTTAACTGTCGTGGTCAATTTCTACCTTCATAACACTCAGGGAACTCTCATACCTTCTTACCCCAAGGGAATAGGTGGTTTCATGGATTCCCTTCATAAACCCCATTCTCTTCCCCATCGGGAAGGCTCTTTGGGGCCTGATCTCATTGCTCTTGTGCAAAATAATGTCCAAACCTATATTCATAAATCACCTATCTAGGCTTCTCACGAGGATCTTCCTCTGGATATCCCGCTACAAGGGATCATAGGTAGTTTGCAACAGAAATATGGTATCAGGGATCAAGTTGGTCATAATTCATAATTGGAAGTTTTCAAATCCCCTCTGTTGGGTAGCCTTTCAGCAGAAACTCTGGAAGTTCCCCCCCTCTCACTCTAGAACGCAGAAATTGCTGGTCTACATTTGGACTATGAGCCCAACTGGCCCTCAGATAATGTCCCTTTTCCTTCAGATGTGTTGGAAGGAGTCTCCTCACTTTAGTCTATTTGAAAAAATCTTCAGAATACTTTTCTTCAGGAACTAGATTCATCTACATTGGTTCCTAATGTTGGAAGCCTGCTTGGTTCTGACCACCTCATGGTCGGAATGGACAACTATACCAAATCTAATAATCTTTTAGTGAATGACTTCCCAGAGGCCGATCTAGATGGTTTTGTGGACAGCTTGATGTTAGGAGTGGTAGATAAGAAAGTTGATGTTGATATTGAAGGAGAAGTCCCCAATCATGACATCATGGTGGGTAATAATAATAGAGGCTCTATAGGGGAGCTCTCACCCCCTCAATCTACTTTTGCAATCTTGCAGTCTGAAGAAAATTATTCCAAAATCAAAGTATGTTTATCCTCCAAAAAGCCCAGGGGCCGTCCTACAAAAAGGAAAAAAACTAAAGAGGAGATTACAACAGGAGTTCAATCAATCATCCCCTTTTCCAAACTTCCTAGGAAATCTAAGGAGGAGGCTACTGCTTCAATAGCCAAACAAATGAAGCATGGGAGGAGGATAATAGGCTCTCTGAATCACCAATGAGGATCATATCTTGGAATTTTAAATGCTTAAATGCCTCTAACAAGGCTCAGATTATCAAGGATCAAATCTTGGTAAGTTGGGAAGACATCATTTTAATCCAAGAAACAAAATTGTCATAGGGGAAGGGGGAAAGTATTTTTGGATCTTGGAAAGGATGGGCTTTTTTACATGTCCCTTCTATTGGGGCTTTAGGGGGTTTGGCTATCGTTTGGAAACCTTCTAAGTAAAAAATGGAGTTAGTTAGCTCTAATGAAAATTGGTTACTGGCTAAAGTTTTGGTCTTTGCAGTTTCCTTTTTTCTGCTTAATGTCTATGGTTCAGTCTCAGTTGTTGGTAAGCAAAGACTTTGGGAAACTTTGTCCCAAGTTATTTCTAATCTCGGCAAGTCTAAGCTCATCTTTGGAGGATATTTTAATGCAACCATGGGGGATATGGACAAGGTGGGGGGAGCAGATCCCTCTTTCATGGTGACTCAATATTTCAAACATTTTGTGGAAGGTCAAGCCCTCTATGATTGCATCCCAGACAATAGGAAAATTACATGGTTGAACAGGAGAAAAGGATCCTAATTTTTTGGAGTTAGATTGGATAGATTCCTACTTAACTCCCCTTGGATCCTCGCTCATGGTTGCTGTGTTTCAAGTATTCTTAACCTAGCAGGTTCAGACCACTTTGCTATTAGTCTACAGTTTGAATTGGAAGCAAACACCTTTAAATCTAAATCATATTTTAAAATAGAATGCATGTGGTTCTGAGATAAAAAATTCCTAACTTTACTCCACAAATGGTGGTCTCAATGTCCCCCTCAAGATGGGTACAAGATGTTTCAATTATTCAAGAAACTGTCATTTATGAAAGCCAAAATTAAGGAGTGGAATCAGCATTGCTTTGGTAACATTTTTGGAGAAAAGTCTCAACTTCAAAACCAATTGGAGGGTTGGAATGAACATGTCATTCATGATGGTTTATCATAACAAGTTTATGAGGTTCAAAATGATTTAAAAGAAAGACTTGAGGAAGTCCTATTGAGGGAAGAAACGTACTGGAGGCAGTGATCCAGAGAATTATGGCGTAGAGAATGGGATAAAAATACAACTTTCTTGTTGGCAAGTTGGCTATACTGATGTATATGACTTGATATAGTGTTGTCATTATGGAAACAAAGTCATATAGCAGTTTGGAGTCAGCGCACTTGATGAGAAGATCATAAATTAGTTAAGTGTTGAAGACTGGACAGTGTACAGAGTTCCTGCAGCTCAGAGCATCAGCACACATGCATACAGAATAATTATGGTATGCGCCTTGGAAGTTAATTTTGTTAGACTATATTCTTGCTTAGTCTATGAGTGCAAGATCAAATGTGCAAGTATGAGAAAGTTACATACATTTGAAGTTACACAACTAGTGTGTGCTAGTGAAGAACAGAGCATGAAGCCGATAGTTAGTATTTTGGTTTGTGGATATAATGTAATGTTGTAAAGGCTATGTGCCTATTGTATTTAGGTTGCCGACATGTATACTTGTTTGTTTGTAAGCACGCTTAAGCCAATTCAATTGGAAGCATTGTATGTAATAGGTCTAAGGGCCAACTTAGTTGTTTATTTTGTATGAGCGTATAAATATAAGGTGCACCCATTGTATTCGGTATGGAAGTTGATAGAGATTTCCAATAAGCTGAGAAGAAGTGTGCGAAGACACTAGAAGATGTATTAGAGCTTTGCTAGAGGTCAAAGCATCGATGCATCAAAGTAACTGATCTGAAAAATAGTGTCACATTGACAGTTCATCGTACAGATATAGTGTGTATCTGAGATCAGAAGGTTGTAGCCTTCACCACTTGAGAAATGAGCTCTTAGATAGTGTGTCCTCTCCCCTAACAGGGACTATTGTAAAAGAATCCTAATAGGGTCTGACCCTTGACAAGGTCTAGTGTACTAAAAGCATTGTAAAGAAACTCCTAATAGGGTTAAGGATCTTCTAACAAGGATCACAAAACACTAGTGCAAAATATTAGTGAGTGTCAATTCCCACCGGGGTTTTTACCTATTTGGGTTTCCCCATAATCATATTGGTGTCATGTGTTGATTTCATGTTTCATGTTTATGTGAATGTTTAATTTAGTACTTAAGCATTTAAGTTCAGTATAAAGATTAAAGTGAAAAGTTAAAATGCAGTGAACACTGATTCACCCCCCCTTCTCACTGTTCCCATTCCTAACAATTGGTATCAGAGCTCTGGTCCTCAGCATAGAAGTTTAACCACTTGAGGAGATCATGGAAAAAGTAGAAATGAAACATTTGAAAAAAAATCTTGAAGCTTCTCTTGAAGACCTGGACAAATTAGAAAGAGAAATTGAAGAACTAAAAGAAAAAGTCCGTGATGGACAATTGGTTATCAAGAGGCTAAGAAAGGATTTGAAAGAATGCTCTACCAATGATCTAGGAGCAAAGGTCAAGATGCTGAATTAAGAAAATGCATCTATGAAAGAAATACTTGAAGAGTTTGATGATAAGCTAATCAATAATCAGGAAGTCTATAATGAACAAGTCAAGGAGAACCTTCAACTCAATGAAGAACTAGGGCAAGCAAACATGGAAATCTTGGAGCTAAGGAATAGCAAAGAAATCTTGGAGTCTGAATTGAAAGAAGCAAAAAATCATATTGACAAATTACACACCAGTTCTGATTTGATAGAATCTTAGTTGTATGCAAGGAGAGCCAAATGAGACACTAGTTGTATTGGATACAATGAAGCACAAAATCAGATTGACAACATGCAAGCAAGAAAGGATTCACAAAAGGACTCTATTGATGCTAAAAAGACTGAAGATCAAACCAAAGATAATGGTGGACCACCTAAGAATGAGCGCAAGAAAGTAGAATGCACTTGTGTTTCATGTAACAAGCATGGACACATTGCAAGGACCTATATAGAGGTAAGACCTTTTAATGGTTACTGTTATTCATGCAATAAGTTTGGTCATAGAGCTATGAATTGCAAGACTAGTAAGAAGAACAAGATTCAACATGATTAGACAAATCAGAATCAGACAAACACAAGAAGTTCTTAGAATGTTACATGTCAGATATGTAACTACAATGGTCACTCAACGAGACAATGCAGATTGGTGACTCATTTCAATGCATCAAGGAATATAAGACCTCCAGTCATTTGTCACTTTTGTAACAAGACTGGACATATCTCAAAGTTCTATAGATCAAGGACGCAAGGTCAGGAGAGCCCTAAAAAGGTCAAAGAACTAGTTTTGGATCTCGAAGGAGAAGTCAAGTTTGTGAAAGCCTCAGGGGATGTGAGCTTGATTTGGATAGAAGGAAAGAAGGAAAAAGTTGATGGGAATGTATCGGATGCATCCACAATGGACACACCCTCTACATCTAGATGAATGGCTCTCAAGGTCATAGGGGGAGCTAATTTAGCTCTAGACCCCTGCGTGGCTGGTATACTCATCCTCAGAGTATGCACCTTTGGACTTAAGCTTTTGGAGTATAAAGGTACCTTTGTGCAAGAGCGAACATGCTGATTGTGAACAGAACTCGAGTTGGAAATTTTGAAGTGATAGGCTGGTTTACGCAACTTGCATTAATGGCAGAATTCTCACTTTAAGTACACAGAAAGTTGTTTAATTACTCATTACATTCGAACTTAGAGTGATTAAAGAGTAGAAAGAGCCTTAGAAGTTTTTGTGAAGACTTGGAGATTTATCTATCAGTGATTGGCAACAATTAGTAGTGCATTTGGTTGGTTGCAAAAACCCTAGTTTGACGCGCCAATTCAGAAATCTTCGGATCATCTTAGAGTACAGTTGGAAAGCGATTAAACAAGTCATGGCCACTCTCATAGTTTATGATGTTGCTGAGAAGAAGAGATATGTATTCAAGAAGCATCCATTTAAGTCAACCCTAGATGATTTAGAGGGAGCTTTCTCCCGCAGGCCTATGGGCATCATGCATGTTAAGGATATTACGGCATATATCTACTGCAAGAAAGAACCAGTAGGGTTGGATAGGTTAAGGGTGCACATGGATACCATGTTGAAACCAGACAAAACATTCATGGATGAATATGTTAAATGGAATGATCACCCTATTTTTGAGTATGCTATGGCATATGAATTCTATGAGACATAATGGATAAAGATTTTATTGAGCAGAATTCATGATGATTTGTTTTGGATAGGTGATGTGCCAGTAAGAATCACTAGTGAGTTGATATATGAGATGAAAGGCCTTTCTAGGACAAGCACCATCCTTCCTATGGGCAAGGATGTCAGAAAGATTGTTGAGAAAACTTGTAAGTCAAGGAGTGATATGCGCAGGATGAAAATTGAGCCTATTGAACAAGAAGACATCAAATTCATGTCTATGATACTTGGATACAAGTTTCATGACACCATCAGGGTGAATAGTGTGTTTGTGGGCACTATTCTAGCAGCCATTAGACTTGTGAAGGAAGATACAGAGTTCAACTTGTGTGAGATCTTGCGCACATCGTTGATTGATAACATCAAGGCAATCAAGTATGACAAAACCAAGATATTCCGGTTTGGGTCATTGATCATTTACATGTACCTTCATATTGTTGGGAGAGTATCAGATTTGTATTTGGATAAGTCCATTCCAACCATGCCACATATATCTAACAAAGCATCCACAAAGAGTACATTGAGAGACTATGTAACATTGGAATTGAAGACCTTTAGGGTCAAGATGCAAATGAGGTATAGAATTCCAGAGAGCATTGTGGAAAAGTATAAGGATACTATTTACTTTATGGTAGAGACAAACACAACTTGTATGGAAGCTATTGAGCTAAGAACTAAGTGGATTCATCCACTTGGTTATGAGGTAGAGGAATAGGTCCTTGAAGCATATGCACAGGTTCTACTATCAGCCCCCAAAGATCCTAATGAACCTAGGTGGGGAACTTATGAGGAGAAGACAAGGGAAGTTGATGCTAAACTAAACAGGACATCAACTAAGAGGAAAGCCTCTAAGATTACTTCTGAGATACTCAGAATTCATGGAGTAACACAAGCAGACCTTGACAAGGCAAGGGAAGAAAATATTTCTTTGGAAATTGAAAGTGCATCCACAGAAGATGCTAAGTCTGATGATCCTAAGATGAAAAAGATAAAGATTGAGAAGACTGATAAACAGGGTAAAATTGATGATATCAATCCTGCGCTCATTGTTACAATTGATATTGAGTCCATAGATGCCTCTCCTAAGATGCCCAAGAGGAGAAAAAAAATTGCCACAAATCACCCTTCAGCTATAAGTGCAGCCACAAGAAGCAAATTGAAAAATGTGCAGTCACCTCTGGAAGTAGGATTCATACCTAGTCTTCAAGTATTAAGGACTAGAGTTGTAGATGAAGGAAGGCTAGATCAGATAGCCAAGTTCTATGACAAATATCATGAAATTGATAAGTCAAAGATTCATGAGATGCTGATCAAACACATGATAAAGTTCAAGAAGATAGTTCTTGAATTGAAGATAGCAATCCCAGATAAGGTATGGGAGATTATGGATACCTTGAAGAGACAAGCCACTAAAGAAGACTTCAGAATAAGGGAACAAACACTTGATTCCACTCTTCCAGTATGTTCTATTGAAGAAAAGTCACTATTGTTGAATTTGGTGAAGCCACACTTAAGGAAAAAGATGAGAACACTACACCTCATGAACAAAGGCTATGAGCCAATTTCTAAGGAAACAGAGAAGGCCTTTGAGAAGGTATTCTTAGAGCAGCACATGAAACCTATGTCTGCGCCCATCTCTCAAGAACCTAGTGAGAAAGACAAAGCAACAGAGACCATCAAGATACAATCTACAGGTCCTCAGGATTCAATGCCTGCAATAGAAGCACAAATAGAGTTTGATAAGTCTGTGCCCATGACAGAATCACTCAAGGATAGCACCATTATCATTGATAATGTTGAGATAGCCATGGCGGCCACTAACAATGACTTGGACAAGTTTGAGGAAGCTTTTGTGAGCACACAAGAAGCTGAAATGTTATGTAGCAACACACTACCCACTCATCAAGAAGAAGTATTGATTGATGGAGAAAAAGAAGAAGAAAAGATGGAAGAAAAAGAAATAGAAAAAATAGAAAAAGAACAAGAAAAAGAAATAGAAAAAGAGGAAGAAACGAAAGAAGAAGAAAAGATAAAAGAAAGTGAGAAAAATTTAAAGCAAGAAGTGTTGGACAACACTCCCATCACTCCTTCAACAACATTATTGTCAAGTTTGACACCTGACACATCCAGTTTGGACTCATGGAAAGAAGAAGACCTGATTAAGTTTAGCATCTTAGCTATGGAGAAAGCCAAAGAAAATAAAGTAATGAGGAATCCCCTCCTGGTAGAATCAGTAAAGATGTTGAATAATCTATTGCCAGAAGATAAGAGAGTGTCAAAGATACACTCGGTTGATGATGTGAGTACAATCATCTCACATTTTAAAAGCAACTTCTCAAGCCTTGAAGAGTCTGCATCCCTAGTTGTAGAAGAAAAGTATCTGAAGAAAAGATTGACTGAATTGGTGAATAAATTTTCACTTGACCTCAGTTCCCTCAAGACCAGTCAAGCATCCTTGAAAGAATTTGTAGATCAACGAAGAAGAATCATTGCAAAATGCATGGATCAAGACAAGCTTATTGATGCTCATTTTAAGAAAATAAAAGAGGCAGAAGCTATGATTGAGAAGGTGAAGAGTTCAGTGAAAGACACATCCATTGATGTGAACATGTGCAACAATGTCTACCAAGGTTAGTTGGACAAAATTGAGAAGGCAGAGAAAGAGACATAAAAGATAAGGTCTAGAAAGACTTAGTTGAGGAATGCTCTTGCGCCCTCACTAGACATTCTAAATCAAAATATCAAGGAGATTGATGCCACTATGGTGACATATGATCAAGGTCCTTCCATAGATTTGAAGAAGATGGAGAAGCTTTAGTATGCATTATGCACCCATCTCTAGATAGTAAACTCTTTGATCTCATTTTGGAAGAAGGAGATCCAAAATGTAAAGATTGCATATCTGGATGTTTTCCCTCATTGAGTATGTGTATATAAAGTTTTTTGTAACACCTTTGTCATTAATGTCAAAGGGGAAGTTGTGTATAGAATATGGATCATAATATATATAGGGAGATATAAGTATATGTATAGATGACAATTTTTTTTTTGAATTAAAGACAGTTGGCAACTTGGCCATATTCCTTTGTTTCCATCAATGAAAAAGGGGGAGATTGTTGGAAAGTTGACTATACTGATGTATATGACTTGATATAGTGTTTTCATTATGGAAACAAAGTTATATAGCAGTTTGGAGTCAGTGCACTTGATGAGAAGATCGGAAATTAGTTAAGTGTTGAAGACTGGACAGTGTACAAAGTTCATGTAGCTCAGAGCATCAATGCACATGCGTACGGAAGAATTATGGTATGCACCCTGGAAGTTAAGTTTGTTACACTATATTCTTTCTTAGTCTATGAGCGCATGATCAGCTGTGAAAGTATGAGAAAGTTACAGGCAGTTGAAGTTACACAGCCAGTGTGTGCTAGTGAAGAACAAAGCATGAAGCCGATAGTTAGTATTTTGGTTTGCAGATACAATGTAATGTTGTAAAGGCTATGCACCTATTGTATTTAGGTTGCCAACATGTATAATTTTTTGTTTGTAAGCATGCTTAAGACAATTCAATTGGAAGTATTGTATGTAATAGGTCTAAGGGCCGACTTAGTTGTTTATTTTGTATGAGCGTATAAATATAAGGTGTGCCCATTGTATTCGGTATGGAAGTTGATAGAGAGTTGTAATAAGTTGAGGAGAAGTGTGCGAAGACACTAGAAGATGTATTCGACACTTTCTAGAGGTCAAAGCATCAACGCATCAAAGGAACTGATCTGACAAGCAGTGTCATAGTGACAGTTCATCTTACAGATATAGTGTGTATCTGAGATTAGAAGGTTGTAGCCTTCACCACTTGAGCAGTGAGCTCTTGGATAGTGCGTCCTCTCCCCTAACAGGGACTATTGTAAAAGACTCCTAATAGGGTCCTACCCTTGACAAGGTCTACTATACTAAAAGCATTGTAAAGAAACTCCTAATAGGGTTAAGGATCTTATAACAAGGATCACAAAACACTAGTGCAGAATATTAGTGGGTGTCAATTTCCACCGAGGTTTTTACCTATTTGGGTTTCCTCGTAATCATATTGGTGTCATGTGTTGATTTCATGTTTAATGTTTATGTGAATGTTTAATTCAGTACTTAAACATTTAAGTTTAGTATAAAGATTAAAGTGAAAAGTTAAAATGTAGTGAACAATGATTCACCCCCCCCCCCTCCTTAGTGTTCCCATTCCTAACATTTCTTTCACACATGAGCTAAAATTAGAAGACAAAAAAATGCCATTTTAAAAATTAAGGATGCTAATGGTTACATCCTAAATTCTAAAAAGGATATTTAGAATGAAGCTATACGGTTCTTTCATGAACTTTTGTCTAAACCTATGGATTTGAATGTTCCTCACACTCATCTAGACCCTCTCCACTTCTTTCCCACCTTGGTTTCAGAGGAGGAAAATGCCATGTTTCTGCAACCTTTTACTTTGGAGGAAGTGAAAGCTTCAATATTTTCCATGGATGTTGATAAGGCCCCTGGTCCAGATGGTCTCACTCCCTTATTTTTCCAGAAATGTTGGGACTTAATGGGGAGGGATATCCTAGATGCAATAGAAGAATCTAGGATCCATTCATGCATGTTCAAACCTTTTAATAACACATTCCTCACCCTCATCCCCAAGTATCCTAATCCCTCCTCTTTTGCTGACTTAGACCTATCTCATTATGCAACACCATTTACAAGATTATTACCAAATCAATAGCACTTAGGCTTGGGAAGATTGTCCCCAAGATTATTTCAGAACAACATGGAGGTTTTGTCCTAGGTAAGGACACGGTCAAAGGAGCTTTGATTGCACATGAGGTTCTTCATTCAATTAAGACTCAAGGTCTTCAGTCTATGGTCCTCAAGTTGGACATGATAAAAGCATATGAAAGAGTCAATTGGTCCTTCTTGAGGTCAATTATGCAGAAGATGGGTTTCAATCATTAATGGATCAAATGGATTTTAGCTTGTGTCAAGGAGGCTAGATTCTCAATTATGGTTAATGGGTATCCATGTGGTTTTTTCTCATCTTCTCAAGGATTTAGACAAGGGGATTCATTGTCTTCTTTCTTATTCATCATAATGGAAGAAGGTTTAAGTAGACTGATTTCTTTTTAAAATGCCTATGGCTCCTGGGGAGGTATTACCCTCCATCACTCTCAATTATTAGTCACACATACTTTGTTTGTAGATGATTCTTTATTGTTTGGTAAATGGTCCTTCTCATAAGATAAAGTCATAAAGGAAACATTGGAAGAATATTGTTCTCTCTCGGGTCAAAAGGTTAGCCTTTCCAAGTCTAAGATATTGTTTTTTTAACATTCAACGGGATATCCAAACAATGATTAAGGATCTATTGGGTTTTTAAATAGCACAAACTCCAAGCACATATTTGGGCATCCCTTTTTTTCAAGGCTCATGTAAAGCCTCTTTTTGGGAAAAGGTTACTCAATCCATCATAGATAGGATTTCCATATGGAAGGAAATATGGTTATCATTTGTGGGCATAATTCTTCTTGTCAAGTCAGTTCTCTCCTCTATTCCAAATTACATCATGACAATTTTCCTGACTCCTAGGACAGTTATGGAAAAGATTAGAAAAAGTATTAAAAAATTTATTTGGAGGGGCAACATGGATGAATCTCCAAAGATCCCCCTTGTGTCTTGGAATAAGATGGCCCTATTTAAAGATTGTGGGGGACTAGGCCTTCATAGCCTATATGAAAGAAATATTAGCTTAGGTGCCAAATTATCTTGGAATCTATATGAGAACTCGAGTTCACTTTGGGCTAGAATCATTAGGATGAAGTATTTGGATAGCGATGATCCTGCCATGATTTTCACAATCAGGAATCCCCCTTTAGGATTAGCAATGTGGAACTTTTTTATCAAATGCAGGCAACTCATTCTTCAAAACTTGTCTTGGGTTGTGAACTTTGGTGATCACACCAATTTTTGGGAGGATTCATGGAATGACCTCCCTCCTATTTCTTCCTTCATAGGCATCTCTCCTTAAGCTATACAAGCTCTGCAAATGATGTGGGGGAACAAGGTGAAGGACTATATTAATACATTTTTGGTAGGTGTTAGACTTCGATCAAAATGGAAAGACATCTCCCTTCTAGGTGTGCCCTAGACTCAAATTGAGACTCTTCTAACAAACATGATACCTTCAGTTGTCTAACAAACATCAGTCCCCAAGTAAACATCTCTTTCATTTTTTTTGGAACAAAATGGTTTTTCCCAAGTCTGGTTCTTTCTTATGGTTGGCAATCCTTCATAGAATCCTCACCAGCGATTGCCTTCTCAGACTAGGCATTGTAGTCAGCTTCCAATGTGTTCTGTGTAATTCTCACTTAGAAGATTCTAATCATCTTCTAGTGTCATGTTCTTTTGCTCAAGATATTTGGTACTGAGTGCTTGGTGAACTAGGCTAGCATGGCCCTCTACTAACCCTCTTAATAGCCTTGCTAGCTCAATGGATGCTCCCCAAATTAGATTCTTTCTTCACACAAATTTGGAGAGTGGCTCCAGTGGTTGTCTCTTGGTCCCTATGGTGGGAGAGAAAAAAAAGAATCTTTAGAAAGGAAAAGTTCTCAGTGGACCAAGTATGTGTGGCCATGGAAAAATCAATTTCGAATATGGTCAATGCCTATAGTATGAGATCGAAGACCTTTTCTTTCCTATTCACTTCACATGATTCAAAACTATTGAACTTCTGGCCCCTCATTTCTAACCCCTTTAAAGGAGTTTTTATTGGTAAGAAATCGGTGAGGGAGAAGAGGAAGGATGTCAAGTGGGAACCTCCAGATGATTCCTTTGTTAAGCTCAACTTTGATGGAGCTTCCAGAGGTAACCCAGGGATATCAGGTGCAAGATATGTTCTTAGGGACTCTAATTCCTCATTTTTACAAGAAGCTAGCTCTAGGATCCCAGCTGGATCTAATAACATAGCAGAGGTTAGGGACTTTCTCATGGGTGTTCTTCTGGAAAAATCCAATGGGGTGGGAAAAATTCATATTGGGGGAGATTATCAAATCATCATTTTAGCTCTCATCTCTAAAAAAGAATCTAGTTGGGAGATTCACTACATCCTTAAAGAGGTATGGGATCTTCTTCCCTAATTTGAAGATTAAAAAACTTCTCATTGTTATAGGGAGGCGAATGGACTAGCTGATTGGCTGGAAAACAAAGGTGTGGATTTAAATTCATGATCAGTTCACTAGCATAATGAATTACTCATCTCATCTTTAATCCAAGCACATAGACGTGGCTGAGTTATTAATGAGATTTCCATCCCTCCTATCTGATCAATTGTTCCTTGCTTTGGTTTTATTTTTTTCACGGTACTTGGATGAGGTGGAATAATAGTCCCATATATCGGTATCTTGGGGGTACACATGGTGTCATCTTGCACATGTGGGATTGAATTTTTTGATTTTTTCTCTCAGTGCCAGTACTATTCTCATCCCTCAAAGTTATTGCGATGATCTCATGGGGATTTTTTCACTTGGTTCTCAGGCTATCAAGGATAGATTGATATCAATTATCTTGAGCATACTCATGTGGAATGTCGATAACTTTTTCTATCCATTCGTTAAAAGCAGGGACTCTCTTCTAGACATATGCATTTTCTGTGTTCCTACAATCGGGCATCTTCTCATATTTGTTCTCGGTAGGGTGTGAGGATCATGGAATACAAGGCTCGTAATCTCCACATTCACATGCCAATCCAACACTGGGAATGCCCAATATCTAGTGATTACCTCCATTGACATATGTGGGTGGTATTCAAGCCTTTGCTGGTTGAAGTGGAAGGGGAAGTTCGTTAGATTAATGGTGACAATATTTTTCTCCCTCCTTCCCTGAGATGTCTTTTTCATTCACATGTGCTCTTGGTTTTTCTTTCAAATTTTTATGATTTGATGAAAGATTATGTCTAGTTTATGGGAATAGTGGAAAAAATAGTTAGAGAGGACTTTGCCTCGGTAGAGAGTATACACAATGCCCTCACACATTATAATCTCAAAGATTCACAAGCATGGGTTGGTGGTCTTTTCTCCCCAGGTTGTTTGGATAGTGAGGTGTAGTACGTCAAACTCTATGACACCTTCAAGCTTGATATTTTTCATAGAGACAAGGTAGCATTCAGGTCAGACATGTCCAAACTAGTCGACTTCATTCCAGTTTTAGTGAGGGCACACACCTTCAACTTATTCGACAACATGGAAGTTATTTTGGCCTACGTTCACAATGATGACCTCACATATTTGTCCACTCCAAATCTTGATGCCTCTATAGATTCGTCAACTTCTTTAGAGGATACAACCTTAGCCTCCCACTCTTGCCACTGTTTTTGCCATTGTCATGGTAGGGTTTTGCAGTGAGGCAATTTCCAAACAGGTCTTTGTTTGGTCTAATTTTGGCTTCCTTCGGTTTATGGGTCTTTAGAATTCAAATTTTAACAACCATTCGAATGTTCTACCATAGATTTCTGTCTAGATTTTTGGCTTTGTGGAAAATTTTTTTAAACTGTGGGGCAACTTTGTAAAAACTTCTTCTACATATTTGGCTAAGAAGGGAGGTTTTCTTTCTACTTTACTCTTGGAGCTCCACTGAAGTAGGTTTTAAATATTAATAAAATATAATGGCTTTGTCCATTTTTGCCAAAAAAAAAACCAATTTGTTGAAGTTGTTTTGAACATAATGTATCATAACTCTGAAGCATGTCTGAATAATAGTCTCTTTCAAGCTCTTGTTGCAATGTTAAACTTTTCATTTTCAGTCTGGGATTTCATAGCTGATTTTTTGAATGTAATTTTGTGATAGCAGTTCTCTAACTAATGAGAAGTTGTGCTGCCATCTATTATATTTTTCCTTGTATTGTTATTCACATTATTTCAATAAAAAAGTCATTGTTTTTTTAGAATGATGCTTCAAGCTTGCTAGTTATAATTTAATGTTTGAACATGACAACTACTTCATGAAATTTGTGTGGTGTCCTCTCAACCATTGAATATTTGATAGTAAGGTTTGCAAAAACTTGAAATAAACTAATAAGGCATCAACTCATAGAGAAGTGTGAAATGTGGATGCATTTAAGGAGAGAATAAGCATCATTTCATTCTAATTTATTGTTCTGTTGTTACTCTATCAGAGAGCTCGGCCAAAGATGTCAGTCCATTGATATCGATGCCACTCATTGTTTATTAAGTAAACAAACAAATTCAAATTAGCTGTATTGTGAGATTGATTCTTTTGGCTGATATCAAGGCACCGACTATAGTGCAACATATTTGCACCGGTCAAGTGTCATGCTCCCATGCCCTCTTTTTATGTCATTCCCATCTTCTCTCACACACTACTGATGTAGGGACAATATGTCTATCATGTCACATGTTGCAGTTATAAAGTGACTTTTTAATGCCACACGACTTGCTCCATTTTACAAGTAGTTGTAATTTTTTTTATAAGATTATTATTATGTTTATACTACCTCTTATAACTTATTATTATGTTTGTATTGTGATAAATTTTAAATGTTTAGTATGATAAGTAAAACAAATTTAGATATATTTTTATTATTATGTTTATATTGTTGTAAATTTTAAATTTTATATACAGTTTTAAGATAAATATTATTTATTTTAGATAAGAAAAAAAATTAGATATATTTTGAAGTCAACTGATTTCACACTACTTTTTATTAACATATTCTAAAATCCATCAAAATAATTTATACATTATTAATAATATAATATAGTTATATTGTAACACTTTTAAGATTTCTAATTATTATTGAAAAAAACTTTAAGAAGAAAATTTTAAAAATCAAAATAAATATTTTAGTGGCTCTTGCCACTTTTATTTAAAAATAGTTAAAAATTAAAATAAAATAATTTAAAATTAATAATTATAAAACAATAAATAAATATAATTCAAAAATCCATGATAATGATAATTTTAATTTCAAAATAAATAAAAAACTAATTTTATAACAGAAAAAACTACACTCATTCCTAAATCATAACATCATTTATCCTTAAAAAATATTACATTCTTGCATGTTACTCTAAACTTTGTTTTATTGTCATTAAATTGGTCCTTCTTGAGGTCCAAATGAGAAATTCACCCTAGCAATTCAACACATTGCTAAAGATGTTTGTAAACACCAATTGTTTATATTAAATTTAGATACCAAAATCTAGGTGAACAAGTTTTACTTCATATAAGTCTGATAAATAAAATTGTGATCTATGGATCCACATATTGGATCAAATGCTACATAAGAAACATAAACACACAAAGATGATGAACAACTATAGTAAAAAAAATAAAACTCAAAACATCATAATGCTATCAAAAGTAAAATTTGGATATAAAATAGAACTTCTTGAACTATATAATATTTATAAAAGAAATAAAATATTTTTAAATTATATTTATTTATAATTATCATTTTAAATTATTTTAATTTGATTTTTAAAATTAATTTTCGTCTTTAAAATCTTTTTCAATAATAATTAGAAATCTTAAATATGTTAAAATATAACTATTTTATATTATGACAAGGCACTTGTGTTGGATTAATTTATGGAAAGGTAAGTACTAAGGGGGGACGACTGAATCAGTACTTCAACAAAAACTTTTATCTACTTGTTAACTATTCACTGAATTGATTATTTTGCATATAACAACATAAAACATGTAAAAAAAAATTATGAAACACAACTCATAACACCATGATTTTTGGTCTCGCAAAAATCCCTTTCAGAAGAAAAACTATGGTGGAGATGACACCCACAACACTTCACTACTGCAATAAAAAACTTGCTCGATTAGAGCTACAAATTTAGTTATTTCTGATAGCTTACCCTGTTAAGAGTATTTAACCTATTAAGAGTCTGAAGACTGATTAAGTCTACCTTATTAAAGGATTTTAAGACTCTAATCTAAGAGATGTACCTTGTTAAAGGATTTATAATATAAGATCTATTAGGATCTACTCAATTTAGAGCTTTTACACTTTTGATTACAATATGATTAGTAACATAAATTGTTTGTAGTGTTTGTATCAACATATACTTAACAGACTCTATATGCTCAATAAAAATTTACCTCATACTGTACTTCACTCAAAAATCCAATTCTGTACTCAGTAACTTCAATTCTAAATCACATTCACACCCTGTTCTTACTGCTCTATTACTCGGTGGCTTCTCTGCTCATCACCTTCACACTTATCTCTGAATGATCATCACATGCATCTGGAATTTCTCCTTCGCATCACACACTAATCTTTACACTTTGATCCATTTTATATTTGATCTAGAAGTGGTGGAAACAATATTGAATCTTCTCCTTAAGCGATGCTAGTATTAATTACATCTCCCATGCATATATTACATTTAATTCTCATTGGTGGATCTTAGCTTGTAATCATGAAAAAGCATCATATTTAAATCTCCAATGCTTTATCAAAAAATCTCACCCAGATCTATAAAATGTTATCTGCTTGGTGTCCAGATTCAATGTATCTGTAGATTCTTTTTATGTCGACCTGTGATGCTTGGTAATATGTTTTATTCTTCTCGGTAATATGTATGTTTCTCTCAGCTTGGTAACTGTTGTAACTTGTTGTAACTCGGTAATTGCTCAGTACTTAATGTGCCTTACTCAGTGTCTATTCATTATTCCTTTTACTGAAATAGTCTTTTCCTTACTTCTCTTTAATGACTAGCTTATTTTCTTTACCAACTTGGTTATCCTTCTTTATTGAATGACTTTGTTAATCAATATGAATTCATCGAAACTAATGACAAAAAAATAACTCATTTAGGAGCATCAATCTCCCCCTTTGGAATTAGATTGGTATCTTTGTTAAAAACCTTCAAGTCATCAAAATTTTGTGTCCTTAGAAAGATTTGACCATGTATACAATCATCGATATTTCTCCTTATATCTCCATTATCCATTTACTCCCCATGTGGTAATACTCCCTATATACATATTGTATCATCAAAAAATGGAAGCACTTCCATTTAGGACTGGTTTAGCCCTTCAAGTAGGTGGTTTGGGGTCATGTCAAACTCCTTGAATGGGTCTTTGACTTGGATCTAACTTTTTCCCCTGTTCTACCCTATTTTTTAATTATTTCCAACCTATTTCTGGCACCTGGTCCTGTGAATTTAAGGTTCTTGACCTTAGGGTCAAGGTCGACCTTCTGGATCAAGGTTGACCTCGACCCTGACCCAGGTTCTAGATTTCAAATTCTGAAAGTTTTTGGATGTCAGGTTTTGGAAAGTTTTATTTCCCGCTTCCGGGTCGGCTATTTTGGGCTTCAAAATGGTAAACTCTTAAATGATATTTAATTTGGGTCTACTTCCAAGCGTAAAGGCTTAAATTAGAAGTTAATTCTCCTATGTAGGCCTCTCTAGAAGTTTGTGCCCTAGACTAGTATATAAGAAAGCATTCTCATCTCATTTCAATCCAAGAATCAATTGAGAAATCAAGCATAAGGTGAAATAAAGTGATCAAGCAATTATAAAGAAAAAAAGAAGGAAGAAAGAAAGCATTCAAGAATTCATCTATCCTTAAGAATTCAAGCATTCAAGATCCAATTGATCAAGGAGATCCATTGGTAGCCATTGAAGGATTCAATCTCTATGGAGCCCTCTTGTTGAAGATTTCTCCCTCCATATCCATTCAAGCTTCTTCCTATTCCAAGATCCATTCAAGATTGGTGTTGAAGATCTAAATTAAATTGATTTGATACATCCTACATCCAATTCTACATTCATTTGGAGCATCCATACTTGTGGATCCAAGGATTTGAATCCTCCACAAGGGTTTCAACATAAGCAAGGTGAATTGTTCCATTTACTTTGTTTATTACTACAATTTTAATTATATTTCAAGGTTAATTCTAAAACTAAGGTTTGAGCAAGGCAAACATCTCATCCAAACAACAAAACCCTTTTTCTTGCAGGTGCAGGTGTGTGACAACAAATTACAGATCAGATCTGAGTACCTTTTTTGGAAAACTTTCGAGATTCATGAACATAATTTCTGTCAGAGCTGTACAGGTCAAGGTCGACATAAAGGGGTCAAGGTTGACCTTTCTCAAAAAAGAAAAGTATTTCTAGGTTTTCCCTATCTTTGTGTTTCTGTTTCAGATCGGGTTGCGGAACTTTCTGAAATTTAGTACAGACACCAGAAAATAGTGATTTCTAGATCTGCTATACTTTGAGGTCAGTATTTGTCTTCAATTTATTTTAATTAAGATTTCAATACTCTTTTCTAAAAGGGAATATAAGGTTTTCCTCTTTCTTCCTATTACTAATCAATTGATTCATTTATACTTTAACCCTTTCTTTGTGGTTAATCAATTTGGATCTCTCCTTTGGGAATTTTGGATTAAGAAGGAAATCTTACCTTCCCCAACTCCTACATACACAAACCAATCAAATCATATCACATATCACACACATTTTCATCCATCACATTTTTACTACTTTACATTTTGGTCAACCCGACAAGCTTACCCCCTATTTTTTGTGGAATTAGATGCGCTATTGTGTTTTTAGTGTTCGATTTATAAAAGTTGATTTCTTTTATTCTCTTGCATTTACATTTCAAAAATCAAACAAAAAAATCATATAAAGAAAAAATACAAAAACATTTATTTTTTCATGCCTTGTGTTTGTTTAATTTAGTTCATCTGCATTGCATTGGTATATGAGCTTTACTACCTCTAGTCCTACTTATAACATCCCAGTTAGAAGAAGTCGTAGACTTATGGGTGCCTTTGATCCTGAGTCCTCCTCTCCTTTCCTTAGAAGCCCAGATGACAATTTGATTACTCATGATTCCAATCTTACTATGGAGTTTAACTCTTCTCACTCATCTCATGATGGGGATGATGCTTTAAGGGTTCCTCTTGAACAAGTCCAAAAACTTTCAATTGAACTTGATAAAATGGGAAATTGGCTTATTCAAGAAAACCATAATTAAGATTCTATTCAAGCTATAGAGGCTCTTAAGAAAGTCCTTTGTGATAGTAATTAAGGTGTTAATCTCTTACGTGGTATCACTCATATTGTTCATTTAAATGTTAAACCTTTAGCTCAAGAGCAAAAGAACTAGGATTTACTCCTCCTGTCACTAGTGTGGAACCTTCTTCCATTCCTTTACCTAGCATTCCTACTTATACTCCTCCTTTAGTGACTACATCTATTCCATCTATTCCTATGAGTATTCCACCGGTGTCTCTACCTACTTTACAACCTTCTTACCATAGTGTTCCTTTTACTTATTCCAACCCTCTTCCAATTGTCGTTCCAAGTGTTCCACCAGCTGTGTCTTCTATTCCTGCTACTTCCTACACTTTCCCTAGTATTTCTATGCCTCCTATTTCTTCTAATGATTCCACAATCATTAGTTTGGCTCAAACTGTGTCCTCTTTACAACAACTTATGTCCTTAACTCAATCCAAATTTAATATTCCTACATGTGACATAGGAAGTCCTTTATCGTTACTCATTATTTGTGCTCGTGTTTCTCAGAAAGCCGATATGCCTCATCTTGAGAATTAAAATGGTAAGGGAGACCCTATCACTCATGTTAAAACATTTCAAATCCTTTGTAGTGACTATGATCATGACCGTAGGATTTTAGCCAAGTTGTTTGCTAGAACTTTTCATGATAAGGCCTTACAATTGATGGAATATGGATGAAGTGACTGAGAGGGGGGGGGGGGGGGGGTGAATCAGTCAACCATAAAACATTTCACAATTAATTCTTTCCAGATCCCTTGGGATATCTTAACAATGTTATCTGTTTTAGCACTCGGTAAATAGATTGCAGTAACTTTGAAGATGCAGAAAGTATTAGCAAAATTATCTTTAGATATTCATCAGCACATGTATATGATTGAGAAAGCAATTAAGAACACAAGAGACACAATATTTAACGTGGAAACCCAATATGGGAAAAACCACCAATGTATCTAGATACTGATTTTCACTTTTCTGAAGTGATGCCCGGTTAGAAGCCAACCCGGTAAAAGGTTACAAAACACACTGTTAGGTGTGACCTTGTTAGAGGATTTAAAACACCCTGCTAGGAGTGGCCTGGTAAGAGGTCTTGAAAACAATTCAATGGAATTGTCACCTTGTTAGAGGATTTACAATATGGTTGTTAAACCAACTCGATTAAGAGATTTAGAATTCACTGTTACAATGATAAGAAGGTAACAATGAAAAATGACCTGTATAATAATGCAACTGTCTTGCTGATTACAGATCTCTGTTCTGCATAAGTCTGATCCTTTCTGATCGAATAAATCTCTGCTGCACCTCAAGGATATCTGAACATCCTTCACAAATTCGCATACACCCTTCCTGTCTTTTCTTCTGTAAATCTTCTGCTATGTTTCTTGTTTACTTTTCACATTTGACCTTTTATTTATATGATTTTAGATTTGTCAAATCGACATTATTTAGTATAATAGTCGGCTGAATTAAGAAAACTCTATTTGCAAAAATCCTTCAAGGGCCGACAGTGCTCGGTGACCATAACTTTCTATAATCTTTCAGAGACCGAGGGAACTCGGTAAACACCAACAATCCTTTACCTTCGATAACCGGCTGAACTCGGTAAACACTAACTTTTCTTCGATGACCGACTGAACTCGGTAAACACTAACTTTTCTTGGATGACCGACTGAACTCGGTAAACACTAAATTTTCTTCGATGACCGACTGAACTTGGTAAATACTAAATTTCCTTTGGTAACCGAGTGAACTCGGTAGACACTGCTTTTCTTTGATAACCGAGTGGACTCGGTAAGCACTAATATTCCTGTCTGGCAGACCGACTGAGCTCGGTAGTAACTGATTGCTGCGGACTATGACATTGTGTGACATCAAAGACAATACATGATTGAGTAGCAATTTCCTTTAGACAATTGTTTCCAACAATCTCCCTCTTTGGCATTGATGGCAACACAATATGTCATATCATAAGAAATTTGAAAGAGTTATCTCGGTTCAGATTCAAATCTCCCTCTGTCAGCAAACTTCCTGTATCCTAAAAATTCTTCCTTCTAATTATTGAAATTTTTTTGAAGTAATAGCAAAGACATAGAAAACACTTCCTCTTTGACAACACATGCCAAAGACAATTCACATATTACCGGTGAAAATTAATGTACCTCAAGTACTGATTCATATGCAATGATTCCTTAAATATGCTGCATCAACAGGTTGATTTTCAATCATGTTCTGGTTGATGCATCACTAAAACTGTATTTAGTGAGCCTCGGATAGGGGAATGACCCCTAACTTACCTCTTAGATACACAAATGCATCCTTAGGTAATGGTTTGGTGAAAATGTCTGCAATCTGTTCTTTTGTATGAATATATTCTAATCTGATTTCTTTGTCCTGCACCAATTCTCTGACAAAGTGATACTTAATAGCAATGTGCTTGGTTTTGGAATGCATCACTGGATTCTTAGAGATGTTTATTGCACTGGTATTGTCACAAAATATAACAACTGGTTCTTTGATTTCAACCTTCATACCTTCTAATAGCTATTTAAACCAAACAATATTTGAACAGTTTACTGCAGCAGCAACATATTCTGCTTCAGCTGTGGATTGAGATGTGCAATTCTGCTTTTTACTAGTCCAGGATACCAGTCTTTTTCCAAGAAAAAATGCTCCACCACTTGTGCTTTTTCTGTCATCAATGTTTCCTACCCAATCAGCATCAGTAAACACTTTTAAGTCTAGATTGCCTCCAAATTTATACCACAAACCATATTCTTCAGTTCCTCTTAAGTATCTTAAGATTCTTTTGATTGTCATCATGTGATTTTCCTTAGGTTTTGCTGAGAATCTAGCTACTATACCGACTGCTAAGGCAATATCAGGTCTTGTATGTACTACATACTGCAATTTTCCAATCATAGATCGGTATAGGGTCTGATCAACTTCTTTTGAATCATCATTTTTGGTAAGTTTCAGTCCGGTACACATGGGTGTACCAACTGGTTTTGAATCTTCCATACCAAACTTCTTAAGTATTTCCTTAATGTATTTGGATTGAATAATGTATATACCATTCTTGCTTTGCTGAATTTGAAGACCAACAAAGAATTTTATTAAACCAAACATAGACATTTCAAATTCTTTGTTCATTTGCTCTGAAAATTCTTTGCACTGATCCTCATTCCCTGTAAATATAGTATCATCCACAAATATTTCTGCCAATACAATTTTGTCATCAGGTCCTTTAATATATAGATTGCTGTTATCATTAGCTCTTTTGAAATTAATCTGAATCAAATGGTTATGGAGTCTTTCATACCATGCTCTAGGAGCTTTTTTTAAACCATACAATGCTTTTTGTAACCTGCAGACCATGTCCCTTTTATCTGGATCAACAAAACCTTTAGGTTGTTCAATGTAGACTTCTTCATCAAGAATTCCATTGAGAAATGTAGATTTTATATCCATCTGATATACCTTAAATCCTTTGTGTGCTGCATAAGAAAGTAGAGTTCTTACACCTTCTAATCTTGCAACAGGAGCAAAAGTTTCTCCATAATCTATACCTTCTTCTTGAGAATAACCTTTACATACCAGTCTAGCTTTATTTCTAGATACTTGACCATCTTCATTTAGCTTATTCCTGAATACCCATTTTGTTCCAATTACATTCTTATCTTTAGGTCTAGGTACAAGAGTCCAAGTTTTGTTCTTTTGTATTTGTTCTAATTCTTCATTCATTGCTTCAATCCAACTTTCATTTTCCAATGCATCTTTGATATTTCTAGGTTCAAAGTCAGTAAGCAGACATGTACCTTTTAGCTTGCTTCTTGTCATAGTACCATCTGATTTGTTTCCAATGATTTGATCTGGTGTATGATGTCTTCTGACATATTTGGCTAGTATAGGTTCCTTGCCTTTTGAATGATTCATGCTATTGTCTTCTAGGATCTCTTCTTCAGGTTGCTCAGGCTCAGTAGATATTTTCTCGGTAACTTCAGGCTGAGACTCGGTCTGAATTTCTTCCTGTGACTTGGTTTGAACTTCTTCCTGTGACTCGGTTTGGTAGATATAGTTTCCTTACTGATAGTTGTGTCTGCCAATGTTTCAGGTTCAAAGTAAACGAATCTTCTGTAGTTCTCAGGTTCCCTTTTGCTTTCTTCCTTAGTCTTTTCTGCAAACTCATCAAATTTTACATGTATACTTTCTATGACTTTGTGAGTAGATAAGTTCAGACATTTGTATGCCTTGCTTTTGCTAGAATATCCTAGGAATATTCCTTCATCACTTTTCACATCAAATTTATTTCTTCTGGATTCTTTTAAGATATAACACTTGCTACCAAATATTTTCATGTAACTTACATTGGGTTTATAGCCATACCATAATTCATAAGGAGTTTTGAATGTGTCTTTCTTCAGTTGTACTCAGTTCAAGGTATGAACTGCAGTGCTGATAGCTTCCTTCCAGTACTTTATAGCGATGTTCTTTTCTATCATTAGAGTCCTTACACAATCCATAATAGATCTGTTTCTTCTTTGTGCTATTCCATTCTGCTCAGGAGTTCTAGGAGCTGATACCTATCTTTTGATTCCTCTTTCAATGAAAAAGTTGTTAAAATCATGGGAGATGAATTCACCACCTCTGTCTGATCTTAAGCATTTCAATCTTTTCCCTGTTTCCTTTTCCACTCTTGCTAAGTACCATTTGAACTTTTCAAATGCTTTTGATTTTTCTCTTAAATACATAACAGTCATCATTCTAGAATAATCATCAATGAAAAGAATAAAGAATTTATCTCCAGTATAGCTTTGTATTCCAATAGGTCCACATAAATCAATATGCACAATTTCCAAAATTTCTTTAGACTGATAGTTCTTACTCTTGAAACTAGTTTTACTCATTTTGCCAATCTGACAATTCTTACATAGACCAGTGTCAGGTTTCTTCAAAGTAGGAATGCCTCTAACCTTCTTGAATTTTCTTATTTTTATCATGTTATCAAAATTCACATGACATAACCTTTTGTGCCATAGCCAACTTGCTTCTATTTGAGCAATAAAGCATGAATATTCACTGAGATCAAGATAAAATAAGTTACCTTTTGTTTGTTTTCCTGATCCAATGAGTTTTCCTTTTCCATCCAGCAGTCTTGCTTGACCATTCATGAATTCAACCTTGAAACCAGTGTTGATTAGCTGTGCTACACTTAGAAGATTATGTTTTAGTCCTTCAACCCAATAAGCATTATCACATATGAGTTCTTTGGTTAATGAGATTCTTCCTTTTCCTTTTATACAACAAGGTTCATTGTTTCCAAATCTTACATTACCACTGTCACAGTCTTCTAGATATTCAAATTTTGTCTTGTCACCAGTCATGTGGTGTGAACATCCACTGTCTATTATCCATATATCATCTTTACTTATATGAGAAATAAGTGCCATCTTATCTTCATCATCACCAGATTCATCTTTTATAGCAATAAAGACAATTTCTTCTTCACTATCATCAGAATCTTTAGCCATAAAACATGATTTCTTACCTTTATCCTTGTATGATTTGAAATTCTTTTTGCCATAGTACTTGTGACTTCTCTTCTCTTCCTTGACTTGCTTGTTTGGGCACCTAGCTGCAATATGTCCAATTTCTTCACATGAAAAATAGATTAAAGGAGTTTTACCTTTATATTTACCTTTCCCTCTAGAGTACTTCTTTGCAAGTAATGCTTCTACAATTTCAAGATCACTATCAGAACTTTCTTCTGATACTTCTTCACTTTCTGACTGAACTTCTTTAATTTTCTTGTTCTTCTTTAGTGAAACCTTGGCCTCAAATGCTAATTCAATATTTTTGGAATTTGGAACATAGTTGTCATAGTTGTCTAATTCAAAGGCTGTCAATCTTCCAACTAAAGCATCCAAAGTTATATTGTGGTTTGTTTCACATCTTCTTTCTTGAATAGTTGATACTCTTATTGCATAGATAGGGAGTAATGTTCTGAGTACCTTACTTATAACAGTTTCATCTGAGATTGTTCCTCCAGAAGCTCTAATTGCACTTACACTTGCTTTGATTCTTTCAACATATTTTGCAATGTTTTCATCTTCCTTCATATTCATCTTGTCAAACTGTCCTCTTAGGCTTTCTACTTTGGCTCTTTTCACATTTGCATCACCACCATATATTTTCTTTAGTGCCATCCACATTTCATATGCAGTAGTGCAATCTTTAATATCATCAAATTCTTCATAGCTGAGAGCAGATGCAATGTCTATCATCATGGTGTTGTGAGTCTTTTTATCTGCAATGTCTTCAACAGTTAATGCACCATTAGGAATTGTGTATTCTTCATCAATGTATTTGCATCTTGAATCACCAATGGAAGCCAGATGAAGTCGCATGAGACCTTGCCATGCTGAAAAGTTATCTCTGTTGAGCTTTGGAATTTCCCTCTTGTAAGACATCCTGATCTTTAGCTTAGGTCTTTGAAACCCTTCCTGCAAGCACCAAAAGCTCTGATACCAATTGATGGAATATGGATGAAGTGACTGAGAGGGGGGGGGGGGTGAATCAGTCAACCATAAAACATTTCACAATTAATTCTTTCCAGATCCCTTGGGATATCTTAACAATGTTATCTGTTTTAGCACTCGGTAAATAGATTGCAGTAACTTTGAAGATGCAGAAAGTATTAGCAAAATTATCTTTAGATATTCATCAGCACATGTATATGATTGAGAAAGCAATTAAGAACACAAGAGACACAAGATTTAACGTGGAAACCCAATATGGGAAAAACCACCAATGTATCTAGATATTGATTTTCACTTTTCTGAAGTGATGCCCGGTTAGAAGCCAACCCGGTAAAAGGTTACAAAACACATTATTAGGTGTGACCTTGTTAGAGGATTTAAAACACCCTGCTAGGAGTGGCCTGGTAAGAGGTCTTGAAAACAATTCAATGGAATTGTCACCTTGTTAGAGGATTTACAATATGGTTGTTAAACCAACTCGGTTAAGAGATTTAGAATTCACTGTTACAATGATAAGAAGGTAACAATGAAAAATGACCTGTATAATAATGCAACTGTCTTGCTGATTACAGATCTCTGTTCTGCATAAGTCTGATCCTTTCTGATCGAATAAATCTTTGCTGCACCTCAAGGATATCTGAACATCCTTCACAAATTCGCATACACCCTTCCTGTCTTTTCTTCTGTAAATCTTCTGCTATGTTTCTTGTTTACTTTTCACATTTGACCTTTTATTTATATGATTTTAGATTTGTCAAATCGACATTATTTAGTATAACAGTCGGCTGAATTAAGCAAACTCTATTTGCAAAAATCCTTCAAGGGCCGATAGTGCTCAGTGACCATAACTTTCTAGAATCTTTCGGAGACCGAGGGAACTCGGTAAACACCGACAATCCTTTACCTTCGATAACCGACTGAACTCGGTAAACACTAACTTTTCTTCGATGACCGACTGAACTCGGTAAACACTAACTTTTCTTGGATGACCGACTGAACTCGGTAAACACTAACTTTTCTTTGATGACCGACTGAACTCGGTAAATACTAAATTTCCTTTGGTAACCGAGTGAACTCGGTAGACACTGCTTTTCTTTGATAACCGAGTGGACTCCGTAAGCACTAATATTCCTGTCTGGCAGACCGACTGAGCTCGGTAGTAACTGATTGCTGCGGACTATGACATTGTGTGACATCAAAGACAATACATAATTGAGTAGCAATTTCCTTTAGACAATTGTTTCGAACAACAATGTTATTGTTCATTGCCTCCTTATTCTATTGATTCTTTTCCAAAACTTGCCAATGCCTTTATGCAATAGTTCCAAAATAAAATTGGCCCGCAAGTGTCCTTAACTGATTTGATGCATTGTAAACAAAATAATAAAGAAAAATTGACTGAATTTATTGGTAGATTTAAGCATTTGTATGCTCATATTTCTTATCATTTTCCTGATATTGATATTCAACGAATATTTATTTTAAATTTACAAAAGGATATTAGAGATAAGATTTTTCTTACAAAATTTACCTCTTTTCAACAACTTTGTGCCGCGCTTCATCATTATCAATTACAAGTGAGTCAATTTGAGAGTAACACTCCAATGGCTCATGTTCCAGTTGATAAGAGTGATGCTGCTCCTAATCCCAACAAGTTTTAAATGCCTAACAACTAGGTTAAGATAAATAAGCCAGAAAATGCAGTTGCTGATCAAGTTGTTGTTGCATCCAACAATGCCACTTCTACATCCACTTCTTTTCATCTCAATCATACGTTTACTCCTCTTTCTGAATCTTTACATTCAATTATGAGTAAATTGTTGAATGCTAAAATGATTAATTTACCTCCTATTCGACCTCTTTTACCTACTATGATGACATCTAAATCCTTTGATTCTAAAGCCTTTTGTCAATACCATCGTTAAAATGTCCATGATACTGAGAAGTGTTATTCTCTAAAACATAAGGTTCAAGACTTAATTGATTCTAATGCTCTATCTGTTGATAATTTTGATGGTAGTGGGAAATAATATATCTCTCCTCCTAATCAAAACCTCAAAATGTATAGAAATCCTTTGCCTACACATGATACTAATAACATTGCTCAACCTTCTTCTATGGATATTGTTTATGATTCAAAGATGGATGATCTCAATCATATTGTTAACCATGTGGAGCATGTTATTTTGTCTCAAATTGTATCTCCACCCCAGGTTCAATCTCAACCTCAACTTCAAGTTCCACATCAACCTAAACTGAAACCTCAACCTAAACCTCAAAAATAACCTAAGAATAAAAGACCTAGGGAACTTTTGATCACCTTTGATGATTCTGAGACTATTAAAGCTCCTGATGGTCTCCTCTACATTTATGGTAAGATTTCTAAGATACCTACGCGTGGTTGTCTTGTTGATCCTACATCCTTAGTCAATGTTATTACTAAAGAAAATTGTTTTATGAAGAACTTACAACATGATTGTTATGATATATCTGATGTATGGATCCAAACTTGTAATGGTTTTCTCTATCCATCATTTGGTTCTATTAATTTATGTGTCTAACTTTGTGGTAAAGTTGTGGACACTACTGTGTGCACAGATGTGTGATCACACTTCTATGAGTCTTTGTATGCGAGAGTGCTCAACAGTGAGTTCTCACAAAATGACCCATAGCTCTCTATCTGAGAAGAGCATGGTTTGAATGTGGCCCTCAGATCAGCCTATTTTACCCATGCAAATACAACTCAGAATGAGAGATTCGAGTTGATCTAAATGAAACTATTCTAAATGATTTGCCATGCAAACTAAGCTAAACTAATTTATTGAAAATGAAATTAAGCTATATGTAATGGATTTAAACTAAAATGATTTGCAATTAATCTAAAATGTAAATTAATCTAAAATGTGAATGTGCAAGTTGAAATGCTAAATGATTACAAGCTATGAAATTCTGCAGCATAAGTTCGATATCAAAATTTGGGATGATTGAATGAGCATGAGAGGTCTCCTTTTATAGGAAAAGTTGGATTCGAATGTGAAAGTAGAAGCAATGTGGGATAAATGAAAAAGAGGAAACAATCATCATTTTTAGAAGGTTTGTAATAAAATGGAATTACATTTTATTTTCTTTTATTTTTATTCAATTTGTTTCCTTTTTCATCACAGGAGATCTTTTGAGAGAATATTTCATTTATTTAATTTTAAAGAATAATATCTCTTTTAATTAAATAAGGTAATATTATATAATTTAGAAATGAATATTAATTCAATAAAATAAAACCATTTAATTAAAAGAGGATTTTAATTAAATAACATTATTTCATTCAAAGAATATTAATTTCAATTAAATAATATTATTTTATTTATTAAAAAGGGATATATTTCTTTTAATTAAAAATTGATGGGATATTCAAACTTTAGGAAAAATTGAAATATTTATGATTTGATCAATAAATTTGATTTGAATGTATGACAAATATTGATTCAGGAATTGATATCGATAGATTAAATAAATGGGGCCCAAAGTCTAGGCGACCATTTTATGGTGCATACATTTGCCCCTCTTTGACTAATGTGTGATCGATTTGGGAACACATGTAGTCAAAGAAGAATTGAAATGTGAGATCGATCTGGGATCACAAAACAACTTAGATGTGTGTTCGACGGATGGGAACACATCAGGACAAACATAAACTAAAGGTCTTTGAACATGAGGTCGATTTGGGATCATATCCAAAGTGAGAGATAAGAATCTCAATCAATGTTGCCCCAAGAGGAGCAATTGATAATTTGATAAAACTGAATCAAGGTTTGAAATTTGATAGGTACTGCCCCCTCGTGATCGAAATCGAAATGAGATAGAGGAGAAACAGTAAATTGATAAATTTGATCAAATCAAATGAAAGATAAGGTTCACAGCAAGAAAGATTATGCCCCAAGATTGAATTAGAAGAAAAGAAGTGGGGTGAATAGTGAATGGAAGATAGAAGTTTAGAAGAAATGGAAAGAAATGGAGAGAAGAAATAGAATCAATCAACTGTTTAAGATAGAGAATTTCGATTGAGATCACGAAAGAAAGTAAGGAAATGAAGATCAGATCGTGACCACAGTTGACGGAAAAATCCACAAGAAAGATGAGGAAAACTCTCTCAAACTCATAATGCAGCCTAAAAGTGCAAATGCTAACATGAAGCCTAAATAATGCAAGCTACATGAAAATGCAAAGATGTACTTGCATGGGTAACATAGGTATTTTGTGTTCATCATTCATTAGAGAATGTAAGAAAGCTTATTTTCATCACTGGGCCGTTATTATCGGACATCGGACAATCACACAACCATCACTAGTCACAAATGCAACTATGAAGATATGAATGTGATTTATATCGGTTTGGAATGTGGAAAGATTCTAACATGAGCATCAAAGACATAAAGGTCAAGATGACTACAATGTTAGCTTACCCAATTTAATTTAGCAAAACCATGCTCGCATCAAGGCATAAATGCCAGGATAACCATGAGGACAGTTGTGCAAGAAACAGTCAAGGATGATGTCTCAAATATCCTAAGTGTGTCAAGGAGACAACAAAAAACACTCAAGAGGTTCAAGACAAACACCCACAAGCAGAAAGCAAATAAAAACATGCCCCATGTCCCAAGTCCTCTAGCTATGCATCACGGAGAGACCTGTTTAGACAAGGACACTCAACGAAAATCAATAACAGTCAGCACACAAAGAAAAGATCATGACATATCTCAGGCTGAATTGTTTTAAAAAGTTTAAGTGTGTAAACTGATACTGAGTTTCGAGGGTAAAGGTCGAATGCTTGCTAATGGGTAAGATCACATGACCAAATTGGATAAGACCAAACTGATAAGTGTTGAGAAACACTCGATGTCGGGGGTTTTGTGTTGAAAAGCACAGTTGGGTTGGTGTTGAAAAACACCATTTGTGAGGTGTCCTAAAGACAGGCATATCCAAGAGACCAAAGCTAACACAATGATGCCCCCCCTAGACATAGACAAAGACTAATTCCAAACCAAGGCAACAAGGACAAGGCATGATGGAGAATGGCTAAGTGTCGAGAGCGCATGCTAAGAAATAGGGGTGCAGAGGCCTCAAGTAGCGCCTATTTCTAGGTTTTCACCACTTGGAAGTTTTTTTTTTTTTTTTTTTTTTTTTCAGGACTTTTTATATTTTTTTTGTACTTTTGCTACCAAGGCGCCTGTTTCCAGGTTTTCACCGAGGCACATTTTCTATTTTTTTTTTGTATTTTTTGAATTTTTTATTTTTTTGTATTTTTTTCAGGATCATATATCAATTTTTTGGATTTTTTCAGGACCATAATTATATACAAAGGATGCCCCCAGACAGAACGGGCATCAAGGATAGAACTTCTTCAAGTGCTGAACATTGATAGGCGTAGGGAGCTGCTCCCCCTCTTCAGTAGATAGTAGATATGCACCTGAACCAAAAGCTGCTGTGATAATATAGGGTCCAAGCCAGTTAGGTTCGAATTTGCCCTTTTGTTCTCTGTGTTGTTGGTTCTTAGGATTCTCTCGCAGGACAAGATCTCCTACTTGGAATTCTCTAGGGCGAACCTTTTTGTTGAATGCTTTGGACATCCACTTTTGGTAGACCCTCATATGGTCAAATGAAGCTTTACGCTTTTCATCCAGAAGTTCTAATTCCTGTAATCTCATGGCGCGATAATCTTCATCTGTAATCAGACCTTTGAGAGAGACTCTCAGTGATGGAATCTCAACCTCTAAAGGTAACACTGCTTCAGCGCCATATGTGAGGGCAAAAGGAGTAGCCCCCGTTGGAGTACGAATACTCGTTCTATAGGCCCACAAGGCCGGATTTATCTGTAGGTGCCAGTCTCTACCATTCTTGTGAACTGTTCTGTGTAGAATCTTGAGAATGGTTTTATTTGAAGCCTCTGCCTGACCATTTCCTTGCGAGAAGTAAATGGAGGACCAATGTTGTTTTATCCTGAATCTTTGGCAGAGTTGTGTAAGGTCCTTGTTATTGAACTGACCTCCATTGTCAGTGATGATTTCAGATGGAACTCCATATCGACAGATGATATGGTTTAAGATGAATAGAGATACTGTCTTGCCTGAGGCAACAGAAAGTGGGACAGCCTCTACCCATTTTGTGAAATAGTCAGTAGCAGTGATAATGAATTTGTGCCCACCTGATGAGTTGGGATGAATCTGCCCAACAAGATCAAAGGCCCATCGCTGAAATGGCCAGTGAGAGATAGAAGGAATTAACTCCCTACCTGGAGCATGTATCAGGTGTCCATGTTTCTGACATTTTTCACAAGATTTGGCAAATTTTATCGCGTCCATCTGCATTGTAGGCCAATAGTATCCCGCCCTAAGCAACCTTCTAGCCATGGAAAGACCATTAGAATGTCCCCCACATATGCCCTCGTGGATGTCAACTAGCGCTTGATCTGATTCCTCCTTTTCTAAACACCTAAAAAGTGTCCCATCTAGACCCCTCCTATACAAATCACCAGAGATGAGGGAATGGCGAGAGGCATTACGGATGAGGTTTCTTCTTTCAGACCGGTTGAAAGTGTCAGGGATGATGCCATCACGGAGATAGGAGTAAATGGCACCATAGCGGGAGGATTCATGGTTGATTATGGTACATATGACATGGCTTTCGGGTGAGTCAAATATGGGATAACGTAGCTCTTCCACTAGGAACTCATATCTGAACTCGTGTTCTGTTAACTGCAGAAGTGAAGCAAGGGTGGCCATAGCATCGGCCGCTTTATTCTCAGCTCTGGGGATTTGTTGAAAAGTGACAAAGGTAAAATACCGTCTTAATGAATCAACCATTTTTTTATAAGGTATCAACTTGTTATCTTTTGTTTGGTATTGCTCATTAACCTGATTAATGATTAGCTGAGAATCCCCATAGATATGTAGCTCTTTGATATTCCACTCTATAGCCATTTTGAGTCCATTTGTTAAAGCCTCATATTCAGCTATGTTGTTTGTGCATGGAAATAGTAACTTGTAGGATTTGGGAATAGTATACCCATGAGGAGAGACAAACAACACACCAGCTCCAGAACCATTGTGCATGTAGGAACCATCAAAGAATAGCTTCCAGGATCTCTCAGTCATGTACATGAGATGTTCGTCTGGGAAGTTGACTTGAACCGGCATATTATCTTCAATTGGAAAGTTAGCCAGTTGATCTGCAATAGCCTGGCCTTTGATTGCCTTGCGTTCGATATACTCTATGTCAAATTCAGAAAGAATCATCATCCATTTAGCAAGTCTACCCGTGAGAGCAGCTTTACCGAGCAAGTATTTGAGAGGATCAATTTTTGCTATAAGATGAATGGTATGCGCAAGCATATAGTGTCGCAGCTTTTGAGAGGCAAACACTACTGCAAGGCAAGCTTTTTCAATACTTGTGTAATTGATCTCATAAGCCACTAGAGTGCGGCTAATATAGTATATGACCCTTTCTTTCCCTTGTTCATCTAATTGAGCCAACAGTGCCCCCAATGAAGATTCAGTAGCTGAGACATACAAAATAAGGGGTTTTTCTGGAATGGGAGGCATTAAGATAGGAGGATGTGCCAAATATTCCTTAATTTGATCCATGCTTTTCTGGCAATCTTCATTCCAGACACATTGAACCCCTTTATGCAGATTTTTGTTAAAGGGTTGTGCCCTATCAGCTAATTGTGAAATAAACCTCCTTATGGATTGAAGGCGTCCTTGAAGACTCCTCATTTGACTGACATTTTTAGGAGGTGGCATGTTTATAATGGCCTGAACCTTTTCAGGGTCCACTTCTATCCCTTTAGCTGAAATGATGAACCCCAATAGTTTGCCAGAAGTAACACCAAATGCACACTTTTTTGGATTTAACCTTAGTTGAAATTGTTCCATACGATCCAGAATTGCTTCTAAATCAGCCAGGTGTGTTCCTCTTTTCTTGGACTTAACGAGGGTGTCATCCACATAATCTTCCATATTTTTATGCATCATGTCATGGAAGATGGTTGTCATAGCTCTTTGATAAGTAGCTCCTGCATTTTTTAATCCAAAGGGCATGACGTTCCAACAGTAAGTACCCCACGCACATGTGAATGCAGTCTTTTCTTGATCCTCAGGAGCAATCTTGATCTGATTATACCCAGAAAAACCATCCATCAAGGAGTAGATCTCATAGCCCGCCGTCATGTCCACTATCATGTCTATGTTAGGAAGTGGAAAATCGTCCTTTGGGCATGCTCTATTAAGATCTCTAAAATCTGTGCAGATTCGGATGGATTTATCGTGTTTGGAAACAGGTACAATGTTGGAAATCCAGTCAGCATAGTCTATTGCTCTAATGAATCCTGCACCAAGGAGCTTTTCTAATTCAGCTTTTACTAAAAGAGCTATATGAGGGTGCATTTTTCGTAACTTTTGTTTGACTGGTTTCACACCCGGAGCTATGGACAAATGATGCATAATGAGATTAGTGTCCAACCCTGGCATGTCTGAATATGTCCATGCAAAATTAATTTGCTTCTTTTGGAGGAACTCAGTGTAGGCTTTCTTTTCTTGAGGTGATAAAGATTTAGCCAAGTGTACAAGTTTTGGAGCCTCTTCTGTGGCCAAATTAACAGCATCTGTAGGCTCCACCAATACTGATGATCTGTCATGAAAATAACTTGGGAGACTATCAAGTACCTCATCCGTAGGTGCCTCAGAGAGGTTTTCACCTTTGGATACGTCTTTATTTGTTACTTTTTTTGGTTCTGACACCGCCACATAGTGGTTTTCACCATCAGGACTCTTATGCTTTTTTTCTTTTCTTTTTATCTTGTGACTAAGGTACTTGATGTCTGGTTCTGTCATGCTGGTAGCTGGTTCACTGGTGGAAGAGACTACAGGTTCAACAACATTTAGGTAGCAAGTGATCTCATAGTCATTGGAAAATGTCAAGAGTTGAGGCTCTTGATGACGTTGAGACCAATCAATAAGGTTGGGATTAATGAGGGGTAGATTGATGTTTGGTTCAATATTAAGGATATAGGGGATGTCATCTCTGGTGACCGCAGAATCGGAGTCTGTCAAGTATCCCTCTAAGGTGTCTAAATCAAGATTCATCCCATCAAGTGAAGAATCATCTACTAATGCGACATGTGGGTTCGAATCTTCTAATCTAACACATGACTCATTAGCTACGTTGGGTTGAGTACTATAAGCATGAACAACATCCATATTCAAATCAACTATTGCATCTGAGAGTGAATCCCATTCATACTCATTTGAGTCTGTGTCTGAATCCTTGCTAGGATGTTTACACCAGCTGGGTTTCCTAAGCCTCGAGGTAGAAGCCTGGACATCTTCGAGAGTCACACCTTCTCGGATGAAATTTTCAGCATGTCCTTCAGTAGTGATTTGGTGTGTACTGGTAGTCATATTTTCTGAATCTCCCCAAAGGAGATTTGTTGAAGGAACCCAATCATCTGTCATGTCTTGTTGATTGGTCAAGTCTGGTACATATTCTGTGTCATCTTTGCTATCCCGCTTATCAGGAATGGGGACAGCGTGCTTGTTTTTCTTCATAAAGCCTAGGCCAATCGGTTTCTTAGACTTACGTCCAAAAAGATCATGATTAAGTGGTTCAGCTCTAGCATCTAACCTGTGGTTAAGAGGGCCATACCCTGGATAACCCATCTTTTTAACAAGAGTATATCCTCTCCCATAAGGCTTAGGAGAGGGGGAGAAATTTTCATTGTGCTGGTATTTCTCCTCTTTGTACATCCAATCTCGAATAGCTACTTCCTCTTTTTCATCTTGTATTGGTACTGAGGATTCAACAAATGTGTCAAATAGTGTCATCGCTGAAGAAGACAGTTTCATTTCCTATGAAGGTTTTCCATATGACCGAGGGGAAATTGGCATCTTTGCAAAAGAGTCAAGTTGATACCCCCCCATACCAAGGTCTACTGATTTAAATTTGTTTTGACAGTCTGTTAAAGTTTCTTGATAATCCTCTGCATCTCGATTAAGAGGGACATGAACATTAGCTGAGATTGAATTAATTGATAAAGTGTTATCCCCTGGTATGCAAATTTCAACTCCATTGTAGGGGAACTTAACACATTGGTGGTAGGTAGACGGCACTGCCTGCATGTCATGAATCCATGGTCTACCTAGTAAAATATTGTATGCAAGGGGTCCAGTATCAACAATTTGGAACAAGATGTCTTTTTCAACTGGGCCAATCCTGACAGGAAGGACAGCTAACCCCTTGGAACTTCGTTCTGCCTCATCATAGGCCTTTATAGTGATCTTCTTTTTATTGTCGATCACCTCCTCTGAATAGCCCAAGGTTTTTAACAAACTTAATGTACAAATATTTAGCCCAGCACCCCCATCTATCAACACGCGCCTGACACGAGTTTTATGAATCATTACTTCAATGTGAAGGGCGAGATTGTGTGGGTGGCTTAGGGATTTGTCATCATCTTCTGAGAAAGAGAGGTAATGTGGGCTGGAAATGTGGTTAACCATGCCTTGAAATTGGTCTGTATCTATGTCGTTAGGGACATTTGCTGTGCGCAAAGCATCCTCAAGGATCTACTTATGTCTAGGGGACAACTCTAGAAGCTCCAGTATTGATATTTGCGCTGGAGTTTTTTGTAGCTGATCTACAAGATTATAGTTTGGTTTGGGAGCAATGGTGGACTTAGTGACATTCTTGGATGCCACTTGCTTGGGTTTATTGGATGGACCTGAATTAGGACCTCTAAGAATGATAGGACCTTGACTCCTAGTAACAGCATTCAGGGCTTGGGAAGATGACCTAGAATGAGGACCTCTCAGCACCACAACAAGTTCTTTGTCAAAGATAGGGGGAGAGTCATAACCATGTGGGTCCTTACTCCTCATCATGTTAACACTTGGCTCCACAACTTCAAGCATGTTTATCACATTTTCTGCCGCTGTATACGTGTAGTTGATAGCAGCCTTGCCATCCTTTTGTTTAGAGGTTTCCCCCTTGTCATACTTAGGCAATGGTTCTTTAAATGCTTTGTGATCAGCATTGGTATTTAGTCCATCCACCTTAAGTTTTCCACTCTCAATGAGGTCTTGGATAATGTGCTTGAGTTTCCAACAATTTTCAATGGTATGCCCAATGCCATTATGAAATATGCAGAAAGCCTTCTCATCCCACCAATGTGGCTTAATGTCAGGGATGTAATGTTTTGCTGGATCTTGTGGATGCACAAGATTATTGGCAATGAGCATTTTGAAAACATCCTCGTAAGAATCACCAAGCTTGGCAAATTGACGTTTTTCCTTTTTAGGCTTCTCTTGATACCGTGGCTTGCTCTCTTGTTGAGGAGGTGCATTGAGCTTCATAGCTTGAACTGCACTGGACAAGTGAAGAACGGCTTGATCTTTAGGTTGGGGAGCGTCTACAACTCCGTCATTGACAACTTGTTTGTTTTTGTTCCAGTAGGTGTTCTTCCCTTTATCCTTGTTGTTGTGCTGACCATTGTTGCCATTGTTGCTATGTTTGGTCAAAATGCCTTGTTCTTTGAGAACATCTTCAATTCGACATGCAGTTTCAATCATGGTATCGAAGGAATTGAAGACTATCTTTTTGATCTCATATCTCATTTCAGGCACCAAGTTATTAACAAGGATGTCAATCTTTTCATCCTCATGGATGGTCCTAGGATACTGAGAGCACTTTCTCCTCCACCTTTGCAAGAAGGTAACAAAGGGTTCTCCCTGATTTTGTTTCAAGTTGCATAGGTCCAACATAGTAACTGATCGTGATAGATTGTACGAGAAGTGTTGGAAAAATCTATGAACAAGTTCTCTAAAAGTCTTGACAGGGGGAGTGATGTTGGTGAACCATTCCATTGCTTGTCCTTTAAGACTTCTAGGGAACAACCTCATCAAATAGGAATCATCCTGATGGAATTCAAAGCTCATAGTATAGAACTGGCGCACATGGTCATGTGGATCACCACTGCCATCATATTTATCATATTGTGGGAATTCCACCCTCTTTGGAAAATCTTTCATACTCACACTTTTGTCAAATGGATTAGGACAAATAGAGTCTAGTGAAAATGAGCTCTTAGGTTGCATCATTTTTTCCATCATGTGCTTCATTTGACGGATTTCTTCCTCTTGAGAGGGACTTTGCTTTTGTATTTTGTTGTCCACATCAAAATTATAAGGGACTCTGGCGCCCTTGTTGATTAGACTTTCCAAGAATTTATCTTTGTTTTGTTCCAAATACCTATCTACATACTGTTGGAAAATAGGCTCTTGTTGCATTCGCATAAAGTCTTGAGTATCAAGGTCATAATGTGAGCTACCACCTCCGTGTTGGGAACCATGATGTGCATGTTGGGAGTGTGGTCTTGAGTTTCTAGGAGGGGTTTGCCTCCTATAGTGAGCATACTGAGAGGCCCTTCTTCCTCTAGGACTAGGAGATCTAGAAGGGGTTCGTGACCACCTTCTACTTCGTGGTGTTCTAGAAGGGGTGGAGGGAGGAGAATTATTTCCACTGTTAGCACCCCTGTTTTTGAATTGAGTGTTTAATTGTTGGGCTAACAGCCTATCTTGCTCCTCTTGGAATGCTTTTCTCTCTATGTCCAACAAGGCTCGTTGTTCCTCTTCGAGAAGCCTAAGTTTTTCCTCTTTTGCAACTCGTTCATTTTGTGCAACTTGTTTTTCCTTCTCAATTCTTTTTAGCCTCTCGCTTGTATGCCTTGAGGCTGTTCGGAGTGGAGAGTTTGGTCTTGAATGTTTGTACAAATCATTGGTATACGTTGCATTGACATGAGCATCACCAGGTTCATTGTCTTGGTCTTCATGTTGTGACCATTGGTCTGGGTGAGCTCGTCTCTCATGCCTGTCAGCTCGTTGATGTGCATCTAGGTACCTAGTGCTGATGGGGGGTGAACTAGGTTGAGCATCATGAGAGGAATTACCAAACAAAATCTTGTCTCTGTGTCTTTCATAGATATCATCAAGGGTTTGATCCATAGCTTCCCTCTCCCGTCGAGTCATGGTATAACTCATATCCATACCTGAGTGTGAAGGTGCTGAGGGGGTACTCAAATCACTAAAATGGCTCTTTGGGTCAAACCAGGTGTCAGACTTACTCCTAGGTGACTGGTCAAATATTGGTTCCTTTTCCTTTCTCTTTTGACGAGTTTGAACTGGGGGTAGTTGGTTGAAGACTATCTGGGGTCGCTTTCCTTGGCTCACTTGATATCTTGTTGTTACTGACATGAAAGGGAGAGTTCAGGCAAATAGACAATTCTAAGAAATGTCAATACCAAACTAGGATAGTGAAAGTTTTCTCTTGTCCAAGAGAGATGGTGAAAAGAAGTATTTGTAGATAAGTGCAAACCAACACTGCCACAGAGGTGCTCAATTCCTTTTGGGTGAATACCCTAGCACGTATGGATCAGGAGGATGACTTTGCACAAAGTGTATTTGAGTTTGATTGTATGAAAATGAATGGACAAAGAGACTACTAACACTCTCCAAGTGTGTTATCAAAAGAGTCTAAAAATTTATCTATTTGACATAAATGATTCCTAACTTGCCAATCTCAAGCAAAATTGCTTATGAGATCAAGGATTACTATCTCAAAAAGGTCAAAGACACAAGGACCCTAAATACAGGACAAGTCAATCTTTTGGCTCAAGGTTGATGTAATGACGGTTTACTCGGAATCGATAAGCAAACTGTTTAATTCTTGCGTTATGGGCAATGTTCTCAAGTCTGGTTTGCTGTTTCTCTTCGGCTTGGGTTGCTTGGATGGTGGATTGATAGCTCTTGAGGTTTCTTTTGGAAACTTTTTGCTCTTGGTAAACTTTTGATTTGGTTAACTTTTCTTTGGGATGCTTGAGTTGATTGGGCATCACTTGGAAAAGGCTTTGCACCTTAGTAGTCTAAAATCAGAAAACTTGAGTGAAAACAAGCTTCTAGGGCAAGGTAAGTCACTGATTTTATGACCAAATACGTTAAAAAGGCTTATGAAACACCTGAAACTGGGCATGCAACAAAATGATCTCAGGCGATAATATTCAGGCAAGCCGTGCGATGCTTGTTCTGGTGAAGGCAAGTGACACTGTTACCAGATTATGTCTGTGGGTTGCAAATTTTGGTGTTTTTGAGTTGTTTTAAGCACATGTGAAGCAAGCAGTAGTCATTAACAGACCTATCAAGGACAAAGCAACTTGATAGTATTAGGGGAGTCTTGTTTGAAGATGTTTTGGACAATGTTTAAGACTCAAAAAAAAAACAAGCACATAGTTATCCCTACCAAAGAAAATGGTGAGAAGTCAAAATCTTTGCCCCATTGCTTATGTGCATACGTGCACCTCACACAGCCGTGTCACCCCCTAGAGGGCGCCCGTGTTTTTGGTGTTTCCAAGGACTCAACAGTGTACGTTCAAAGGTTACCCTTGTAGCAAGGGCCAGTGTCGCAACCGCCTCCAAATGTCCAGGTGTATGCCTATGATGGGAATCTGTGTATGATAAACATACGGAGAGATTCTTCCCCCTCCTTGTGCAAAGATTATGACTCCTTTCGGAGATGAACTGGGTAGGCCACTAACTAAGAGGTTTTTACTTGGCTTCCGTTCACAATAACCTTCAGTGCCTCTGATACAGAGCTAGGGCCTCGCAGCCACACCAACACCTGAAAGTCACACACCCCCGCAAGCAGGGCTCGGAGCGGTGCCGCTCAGTGCAACAAACAGAGCCTTTCCATGATGATAGTCAAAGTCATGAAAAGGAAGTTACTATGGTTTTGGAGTCTTTAGACTCAACAAAACTTGCTTTATTATAGTGAGGTGGAATCACCGGCAATAGGTGTGTACTCACTTGGGTCGTTCCCGGAGGTTCAACTTCCGGCAGGCCCTCTAAAGGTGACTCAGGACTTGGCTCAGATTCGGGTTTCTGATTTTCTGATTCTCCTAAAGGGAGAAGAGCATACTTCTCTAGCCCGTTTCTTTACCCAGACACACAAGACAAACTTAATCACCGAGTTAGTTTCACTCCACCAAATCCACACGCTTTTGGGTTTCTGGTTCTCTCTCAAGGAGAGAAGAGCATAATCCCCTGGCGAATAGAAATGCTAAAGATTCGCTAACTTTCTCCGCTTCCCTACGGATTCGTCATATTAGTAAGATCATTAGAATTCTAGGTTCATTCATGGTCATCACCTCCATGTAATGAAGAGCCAAAATTCCTACTCACTATCGAAATCCACAAGAAATTTTAACGGAGCCCTAATTAAACTATGTGAATAAAGCAGGAAAGCAAACACAATGTTTTAATGATCTTCGGCAAACGTCCTGCATTCACACCATTAGTATGTTTTTTTTATGTCTTTGTCAAATCGTCCTGCAGAAAACTGTTATGCTGCAGAAAACAAAATTATTTTATGCAACAGAAAACAGAAAACTTGTTAGGAAAATGAAACTGTAAAATAGAAAGCAGGAAATTTTAGTTCACTACCCCAGAATCTCGCGCGAGGAAGTACCTTGAGCGCGCGAGAAAACACAGGGTCCGCGCGAGAAAACAACAGTCCCGCGCGGGGAAACGCCAGTCCCACGCGAGAAAACACACAGTATCGCGCGAGAAAACACAGAACCAGGGGCGAAATTTTGTACAGTCTCGCGCGAAGAAACGCTATAGGAGCAGAATCTCGCGCGGATATCTCTGTACTCTCGCGCGAAAATCTGTACACGGACAGTATGGACTCGCAGAAAAAAAAAAAGATTTTGTTGTTTAGAGAACCTGTAAAAATTTTCCTGAAAACCTGTAAAAAAATAAAAAAAGGCCAAAAATTATTTTTTTTTCTTTTTTGCAGGCAAAAAAGAAACAAAAAATAACGTCCTGTAGAGTATACCAGGACCCTTGAAACCCTTAGCCTCAAAGCTAGATAATTAATGAAAATAAAAGGAAACCCGTTTTCAGGGCCCCACGGTGGGCGCCAAAAATGTGTGCACAGATGTGTGATCACACTTCTATGAGTCTTTGTATGCGAGAGTGCTCAACAGTGAGTTCTCACAAAATGACCCATAGCTCTCTATCTGAGAAGAGCATGGTTTGAATGTGGCCCTCAGATCAGCCTATTTTACCCATGCAAATACAACTCAGAATGAGAGATTCGAGTTGATCTAAATGAAACTATTCTAAATGATTTGCCATGCAAACTAAGCTAAACTAATTTATTGAAAATGAAATTAAGCTATATGTAATGGATTTAAACTAAAATGATTTGCAATTAATCTAAAATGTAAATTAATCTAAAATGTGAATGTGCAAGTTGAAATGCTAAATGATCACAAGCTATGAAATTCTGCAGCATAAGTTCGATATCAAAATTCGGGATGATTGAATGAGCATGAGAGGTCTCCTTTTATAGGAAAAGTTGGATTCGAATGTGAAAGTAGAAGCAATGTGGGATAAATGAAAAAGAGGAAACAATCATCATTTTTAGAAGGTTTGTAATAAAATGGAATTACATTTTATTTTCTTTTATTTTTATTCAATTTGTTTCCTTTTTCATCACAGGAGATCTTTTGAGAGAATATTTCATTTATTTAATTTTAAAGAATAATATCTCTTTTAATTAAATAAGGTAATATTATATAATTTAGAAATGAATATTAATTCAATAAAATAAAACCATTTAATTAAAAGAGGATTTTAATTAAATAACATTATTTCATTCAAAGAATATTAATTTCAATTAAATAATATTATTTTATTTATTAAAAAGGGATATATTTCTTTTAATTAAAAATTGATGGGATATTCAAACTTTAGGAAAAATTGAAATATTTATGATTTGATCAATAAATTTGATTTGAATGTATGACAAATATTGATTCAGGAATTGATATCGATAGATTAAATAAATGGGGCCCAAAGTCTAGGCGACCATTTTATGGTGCATACAACTACCTTCATTGTTGTTCCTACTTCTGATCAATTTCAAGTTAAGCTTGGTTTTCCTTGGTTGACTGCCATGCATGTTGTTGCTTCTCCTATCTATAAGTGTCTTAAATTCATTCATGATGAAGTGAAGATGATTATTTATAGTTTATTTCAACCTTCTAGGACTAGGGATTGTGCTACCCTTGACTCCTTTTAGCCTTCATTACCTAATTCATGTCCTTCTTGACCTAATAATCTTTTTCAATCATATCAAGCCTATAAGCATCACACGATTCTTGAGTTAAGCATGCCTTAGATAGATCTTAACCGTGGTCTTTTTCCTACATCTTCCATACCTCCTTTATCCATGGCTTCTAGTTTTGTTAATCAAACTCCTAGTGCTGCTTTTTAGTCTACTGAGAATCCTACTAATCCTCCTATAGAACCTATGAAGGAATCAGTGGTTGTTTCTCCTAGTTCTCAACATATTTCAAACAAGACAAAACATAATCGATCTGCTAATGAACATCGTAAGAAGTGTCAGGCTCAAGCTAACACCTGTGCCTCTGTTCTTCAAAGTTCTTTACCTTCTTTTGACCAGGTTATGCCTGATGTGTTGTAAGAAGTTAATGATAATAATGATGTTAAGATGAATGATTATAATGATTCTATTCATATATTAGATTCTATTTCAATTAATCTTGACAAAGAAGATACTCTCACTAGTACATTTTGCACCATTTTTTGATGCACTATTGGTCGAAGCTTCTACCCAACTCAGTCGAATGGTCGACCAACGAGTTCATCGCTATTATTTTCATTGAAATATCGACCAATTACTGAATCCATCAAATGATCGACTCCACTATTGGTAAAAAATGAGGGCAACCTAGGCCGAAGATAATATTGGTAAGTGTTTGTGTATTGGCCGATCTTTTGACCAATATGGGTCGAAAACTTTGGTCGCTCTGACCAAGATGCCAAAATCGTGACGGTCATATTTTGACCAAATTTGGTCACAATATTTAGTAGCTCTGACCAGGATGCCAAACTTGCGATGCCACATTTTGACATAGAATGGTCGATTTTAAGCCAGACTTTCGACGCGTGTGGGTCTAAATTTCAATGCACTGCGCAGTGTTTAAAAAAAATTGAAGATAAATGTCTAGACTAATCACCAACGGCAACCTGATTAGTGATTAGTCTAGATATTTATCTTCAGGTGTCCACACTCATTCTGCTACTTTTTTCCAGCAGGTCCTTGCTCATTCTATTTTCCAGACTGCTTTGGGCTCTAGCAATCCATCTACTCTGCTCTGCGTGAAACTGTTGGTTTTTTCATTTTGTTTGAACTATTTGAGAGACAGGCTCTAATTGGTGATCCGTGAATTGGTAGAGCTTCCTCTTAGATGCCCACAACTCTTCAAATCTATTGGTGTGAAGCCCCCAAAGGGTATTCTGATCTATGGGCCTCCTGGTTTTGGGAAAATCTTAATTACTAGGGCAGTGGTAAATGAAACTGGTGCCTTCTTTTTTTGTATCAATGGACCTGAGATCATGTCAAAGTTGGCTGGAGAAAGTGAAAGCAATCTCAAAAAGGCTTTTGAGGAGGCTAAGAAGAATGCCTCATCCATTATATTTATTGATGAAATTGATTCTATAGCTCCCAAGATGGAAAAAACCCATGGTGAAGTTGAGAGGAGAATTGTTTCTCATCTTCTTACGCTTATGGATGGACTTAAATCGCATGCCCATGTTATTGTTATGGGAGCAACTAACTGGCCAAATAGTATTGATCCAACACTCAGAAGGTTTGGAAGGTTCGACAGGGAGATTGATATTGGGGTTTTGGATGAAGTGAGTAGGTTGGAAGTGCTTCGCATCGATACAAAGAATATGAAGCTCTCTAATGATGTACATATATTGGGGCCTTATTTTTTGTACTTCTATATCTAATGTTAAATAGTTCTTGGATTTTGAAAGCATTTATTAATCTTTATGTTTCTTGATGGAGTATCTATTTATCTTTAGTTTTCTTGTTACAGGTTGATCTTGAAAAGATTGCTAAGGATACCCATGGATATGTTGGAGCAGATCTTGTTGCTTTGTGTACTAAGGCTCCACTTCAGTGCATTAGGGAAAAGATGGATGTTATAGACTAAGAAGATGAGACAATAGATGTTGCGATTCTAAACTCCGTGGCCATTAGTAATGAGCACTTCCAAATTGCTTTGGGCTCAGCCAGCAATCCATCTGCTAAAGCCATTGCTAACAAATGTCAGGCCAATTTCATTAGTGTGAAGGGCCCTGCATTGTTAACAATTTGGTTTGGAGAGAGCGAGGCTAATGTGAGGGAAATTTTTGATAAAGCTAGAGGATCAGCTCCTTGCATCCTATTTTTTGATGAGCTTGATGTTAGGAATGGGAACACTGAGAGGGGGGGGGGTGAATCAGTGTTCACTATATTTTAACTTTTTACTTTAATCTTTATGTTGAACATAAATGCTTAAGAACTGAATTAAACATTCACATAAACATGAAACATGAAATCAACACATGACACCAATATGGTTACGGGGAAACCCAAATAGGTAAAAACCCTGGTGGGACTTGATACCCACTAATAATTTGCAATAGTGTTTTGTGATCCTTGTTAGAAGATCCTTTACCTTGTTAGGAGTAGCTTTATAATGCTTTTAGTACACTAGACCTTATTAAGGGTTGGACCCTGTTAGGAGTCTTTTACAATGATCCTGCTAGGGGAGTGGACTCACTGTCTGTATCATCTTAAAATGGAAGCACTTCCATGATAAGAGAATTTAGCCCTCCGAGTAGGTGGTTTGGGGTCATGTTAAGCACCTTGATTGGGTCTTTGCATGTATTTGGCTTTTCTCCCCGCTTTCCACTTCTTCACCGCACTTGATTTCTTCATTCTAGGTGAAATTAGGGTTAGGATCTTAAAGATTCTCCTGAATTTCTCTCTTCCATGGCACTATTTTTTAGGTAGGATTTAGAAATAGATCCTCTTGGCCTTCATTTTAGTAATCATAGGATTTTATGCATATTCATGACATTCTATCCTGTTCTAGCATCATTTCTAGGTTTCTGGGCATCCCTGGGACCTCCTAATTCAGTTTTGAGTCAACCTAAGAAAAAGGTCAATGTCTTAGGTCAACCCTAACTAGGTCAGGGTCAATCTCGACTTTGACCCCTTTCTCCAAAATTTCAAAATCTTTAATTTGAGGGCTTCAGGCTTTCGGGAAATTTATTTTCCCACCTCCGGGTCGGCCATTTCAGGTTTCGGGATGGTAAATCCTTAATCTAGGTATATTTTCTAAAGGTGAGGACCTAATTAAGATTTAATTCTCCAAGGTGGCCCATCTAGATGAGTGTGCCCTAGATCACTATAAAAGGAGGCCTTCCTCTCTCATTTTCACATACACACTCAAGCAATTTCATCTCAAGCTCTCAAGCTCTCAAGTGCAAGTCTTCAAGCATTCAAGTGTTCAAGCATTCATTAGGATTCGATCTCTTTGGAGCCCCCCCTTTGATGATCCATCCTTCTCCATTCATTCAAGCCTTCTCATATGCAAAGATCAATTCAAGATTGGTGTTGAAGATCAAATACCATTGATTGGAGACATCCTACATCCATTGAAGCATTCCTACTTGTGGATTTGAGGATTCAAATCATTTACAAGGACTTCAACATAAGTGAGGTGATTTTTTTCAATTACTTTGTTTATGCACAATACATTTCAATTCAATTTCAAGGTTAATTCCTAAACTGGGGTTTGACCAAGGCAAACCCCCCATACAACAAAAACCCCCATTTTCTTGTAGGTATAGGTGTGGAGTTTTAGATCTAAGAGAGAATTTGGATACCCTTTTCGGCCAACTTTTGAGATCTATGATCAAAATTCAAATCAAACTTAAAATAAAGAATGTGGTATTTGACCTTTTATGAGGGTCAAACCTGAGCTGGGCCATCTTGAGGAAATATTTATGGGTTTTCTCTGTCTCAGCATTTCTAGTCCAGGAAAGGTTTCAAATTTTCCTGAAAGTGCATAGAGACATCAGAATTCAACATTTTCCAGATCTACCCTAATTTGAGGTTAGTACTTATATTTAAATTATTCTATATTCTAAACAGAATCCTCCACATTAGGGAAATATTGGATTTACTCTCTCTCTTCCTACTCTTTTTCTATAAAATTGATTCGATTGTGCATTAACCTTTTGGTTGATCAAATTAGATCTCTTCTTTGGGGAATTTGGGTTTTGAGAATAGATCTCATCTTTCCCCCTTTACATTTGAATAGAGGTGAATCCATTTTACATCTATTCATTTTGGTGAACCCGACATACTTACTCTCTTCTCTTTTGTGAAATTGGATGCCTTATTGTACTTTCCTTTTATCTTGCTAGTATTAGATTTGTCCTTTGTGATTGATCTTGCATGCTAATTAGATTTCATATTCATGCTTTGTGTGTTCTTAGTTTAGTTCATTTAGTTTATGAGCTTTACTACCACTAGTCCTACATATAACATTCCGGTTAGAAGAAGTCGTAGACTCATGGGTGCCTTTGATCCTGAATCTTCTTCTCCTTTCCTTAGGATCCTCGATGATAACCTGATTCTTCATGATTTCAATCCTACTATAGAGAAAAAATCTTCTCACTCATCTCATGATGAGGATGATGCTTTAAGAGTTCCTCCTGAACAAGTCCAAAAGCTTTCCACTGAACTTGATAAAATGGGTAATTGGCTTCTTCAAGAAAACCATAATCAAGATTCCATTCAAGCTATAGAGGCTCTTAAAAAAGTTCTCCATGATAGTGATCAAGGTGTTAACCTCTTGCGTGGTATTACTCATCTTGTGCATTCTAATGTTAAACCTTTAGCTCAAGACGCTCAAGATTTAGGTTTGATTCCTCCTATCACTAGTGTTGAACCTCCTTCTAATCCTTTACCTGGTATTCCTATCTATACTCCTTCTTTGGTGACTATGACAGTTCCCTCTGTTCCTTTGAGTGTTCCTCCTGTGTCTCTTCCTACATCACAACCTTCATATCATAATGTTCCTTTTACTTATTCCAATCTGCTTCCAACTGTAGTTCCTAGTGCTCTTCCAGTTGTGTCCTCTATTCCTACAACTTCTTACACTTTACCTAGTGTGTCTAATGTTGCTACTCCTATTTCTTCTAATGATTCAACCATCATCAGTTTGGTTCAAACTGTATCATCTTTACAACAACAACTTGCTTCCTTAACTCAAAACAAGTTTAGTATTCCTACATGTGACATGGGAAGTCCTTTGTCTCGGGATATTATTCGTACTCCTGTTCCTCAGCAAGGTGAGATGCCTCATCTTGAGAATTATAATGAAAAAAGACATCTTGTTCATCATGTTAAAACATTCCAAATCCTTTGTAGTGATTATGCTCATGACCATAGGATTTTAGCCAAACTGTTTGCTAGAACCTTTCATGACAAGGCTTTACAATAGTATTGTTCTTTACCTCCTTATTCAATTGATTCCTTCCCACAACTTGCTAATGCCTTTATTCAACAATTTCAAAATAATATTGGCCCATAAGTGTCATTGACTGATTTAATGCATTGTAAACAAAGTGCTAAAGAAAAATTAACTGAATTTATTGGTAGATTCAAGCATTTGCATTCTCAGATTTCCTATCCTGTTCCTGATATTGATATTCAATGTATGTTTATTTCAAATTTGCAAAAGGATATTAGAGATAAGATTTTTCTTATTGAATTTACCTCTTTTCAAAAAATTTGTGTAGTGCTTCATCATTATGAATTACAAGTGAGTCAATTTGAGAGCACCACTCCAATGGCTCCTGTTCCAGTTGATAAGAGTGATACTGCTCCTAATCCAAACAAGTTTCAAAAATTCAATAATTATGTCAAGATAAACAAACAAGAAAATGTAGTTGCTGACCAGGTTGTTGTTGCATCTCATAATGCCACTTCTACATCCACTACTTTTCGATTAAATTGTACATTTACTCCTCTTTTTGAAACTTTACATGCTATTATGAATAGGTTGTTAGCTACTAATATGATTACTTTACCGCCTATTCGACCTCTTTTACCTACTACGATTGCATCTAAATCTTTTGATCAAAATACTTTTTGTCAATATCATCATCAGAATGGTCATGATACTAAGAGATGTTATTCTTTAAAACATAAGGTTCAAGATCTAATTGATTCTAAGGTTTTATCTATTGATAATTTGGATAGTAGTGGGAATCAATATGTCTCTCCTCCTAATCAGAACCTTCAAATCTATACGAATCCTTTACCTACACATGATACTAATACTATTGCTCAATCATTTGCTATGGAAATTGTGTATGATTCAAAGATGGATGATCTCAATCATGTTGTTAATCAAGTGGAGCATATTGATAAGTCTATATCTCCACCTCAACCTTCACCTCAAGTTCAATCTCAACCTCGACCAAAACCTAAACCTAAAGTGAAACCTCAACCAAAACCTTGACAATAATTTAGGAATAAAAGACCTCGGGAACTTTTGATTACCTTTGATGACTCTGAGATTATTAAGGCTCCGAATGGTTCCCTTTAGATTGTTGCTAGGGTTGCTCAGATACCTACTCATGGTTGTCTTATTGATCCTACCTCCTTAGTCAATGTTATCATTGAAGAAAATCTTTTTATGAAATGTTTACAACGTGACTTCTATGATACATTGGATGTGTGGATTCAAACTTGCAATGGTTTTCTTTATCCATCATTTGGTTCTATTACCTTGCCGGTTGAACTTTTTGGAAAAATTGTGAGCACTACCTTTGTTGTGGTTCCTACTTCTGATCAATTTCAAGTTAAGCTAGGTTTTCCTTGGTTGACTTCCATGCATGTTGTTGCTTCACCTATCCATAAGTGTCTTAAGTTCATTCATGATGATGAAGTGAAGACAATTAATCATAGTCTATATCAACCTTCTAGGCCTAGAGATTGTGTTGCTCTAGATGTCTTTTGGCCTTCACTACCTAATTCATTTCCTCCTTGCCCTGATAATATTTTTTGATCATATCAAGCTTATAAGCATCGTAAAATCCTTGAATTAAGTTCACCTCCTATGGATCTTAATCGCGGTCTTTTACCTACACCTTCGATACCTCCTTTAACTATGGCTTCTAGTTCTGTTAATCAAGTTCCTTCTACCAAACCTATCAAAGATCCTATGATTGTTTCTCCTATGGATAATAATCCTATTGACCTTCCTAAAGAACCTATGAAGGATCCTATGATTGTTCCTCCTAGTTCTCAACCTATTTCAAATAAATCAAAACGTAACCGATCTGTTAATGAATGTCATAAAAAGTGTCGTGCTCATGCTAAAGCTAAAAGATCTCTATCTTCTTCGGATAAACCTATGCATAATGTGTTAGAAGATGTTATTACTAATAATGATATTCACATGCATGATTATGATGATTTTATTCATATCTTAGATCCTATTTTGATTAATTTGGATGAAGAAGATACTCTTGAAGATACTGATGATGTTAATGATGAATATGAGACTATTGACATTGACATTGATTTACCTAATATGCTTTCATCACAATTAACTCTTACACCTAGTGTTGAACATAGTGATTCTCAAGAGGATCCTTGTTTGGAACTGGCTATCATTCCTACTATGTTGGATATAGTCCCTCTTGCGAGTTACCCACCTTCCCTAAATGATATACAATGAGATGGGGAGAGTAGGTGGCACACTTGATCGGCTTGTCCTTTGTGGTAGCTTTGTTGTGTGTTTGCCTGCTATACTGTGCTTCTCCCATAATGTGTTTTCTAAATGTTGTTAGATTATTTTATATGATCCTTGTTACTTAGTTGGTGCAAGGTGATAAAGGAATCGAAACTGTTGTTCAAATTCCTCTATATGTATCTCTATTCTTCTATGCATTGTTCAATGTTATGTTGTAACTGTGCTATTGTTCGTACATGTTTCCTTGTGTAATTTTCTTGGATTCAAGATATGGTAGCACTAATTCTTTTTGGTCTCCATGTCATGGTTTGAAAAGATTCTCCTTCGTATATCTTATGTGATCTTTCCTCCTTTGTGATTTTAGTTCTACTGTCTTTGGGGAATGATGTCAATTCATTTGCAATAATATCATATATATATTATCTTGTGATCATACTGACCCCACGATAGGTAGACCCCTTCCATGTTCTTTGTATGTTTCTATGATATTTCCCTTGATTTGTCTTCATCTGGGGGCATCTTGACGTGGAAACATAATCAGTGGAGTTGTTTATGTTTTCGTTAAAGCCATTGCTCCTGTTAAAGTGTCAGCAATGACTTTAACATGGGGGCATACACTCTGCTCACCTGTCATACACATGCACTTTTCAATACACACTTATTTTTCAAGATACTTCTTTTCCCTTTTTCGATTAGTAACTAATCCCTAAAGCACAGATTTATATTTTAGGATCTCTTGATCCCTCCAGTTTCAAATATACACATATATTTTGATCCCTTAAGGTCGGAAGTGTCCTTAAGATTGGATCTCTTTTATTTTTGGTTTTATTCTTATGGAATAGAATATTCCTAAGGATAAATCCTTGATGGCTTGACTAGTGAGTAGCCACATTCACTAGGCGGTTCAATTCCATCTTTCCAGTTGCACCATTTTCCTGTGTGGTTCACAATGGGACATAAGTTCTCATTAGGCAAGGTAATCACACCTTCTTTCTCTCTCTAGAGATGTCTCTCTTATTATGATCTAGGATTTGATGAAGACTTGAGTCCCTGGGGGCTTAAGGTTCTCTTTGTCTGTTGGATTACGATAAGATTATCTTTTTATTTTGATCTCCTTTACCAAGAGTTTGCATTGAGTCCATACTCTTGCTAAAGTGGGGGCTTAATGTATCATCTTAAAATGGAAGCACTTATGTGATAAGAGCATTTAACCCTCCGAGTAGGTGGTTTGGGGTCATGTTAAGTGCCTTGATTGGCTCTTTGCATGTATTTGGCTTTTCTCCCCGCTTTCCACTTCTTCCCCGCAGTTGATTTCTTCATTCTAGGTGAAATTAGGGTTAGGATGTTAAGGATTCTCCTGAATTTCTCTCTTCAATGGCTCTATTTTTTAGGTAGGATTTAGAAATAGATCCTCCTAGCCTTCATTTTAGTAATCATAGGATTTTATATCTATTCCTGACATTCTGTTCTATTCTAGCATCATTTCTAGGTTTTTGGGCATCCCTGGGACCTCCTAATTTAGTTTTCAGTCAACCTAAGAAAAAGGTCAATGTCTTAGGTTGACCCTGACTAGGTTAGGGTCAATCTCAACTTTGACCCTGTATCATCTTAAAATGGAACCACTTCCATGTTAAGAGAATTTAGCCCTCCGAGTAAGTGGTTTAAGGTCATGTTTGGCACCTTGATTGGGTCTTTGCATGTACTTGGCTTTCTCCTCGCTTTCCACTTCTCTGTGCTTGATTTCTCCATTCTAAGTGAAATTAGGGTTAAGGTCTTAAAGAATTTCCTGATTTTCCCTATTCCATGGCTTTATTTTCTAGGTAGGATTCAAAAATGAGACCTCCTAGTCTTTTATCACATCAAACAAAGGATTTTCTATCTATTCCAGACATGTAGTCCTGTTCAGATATCAATTTCTAGGTTTTTGACATCTCTAGGACCTCTGTTGCAAATCTTGACAAAGTTAGGGTCTGAGGTCAAAGTCGATCTTGACTCTAACTAGGTCAGGGTCGACCTCGACCCTGACAAGGTCAGGGTCGACCTCGACCTTGACCTCTTCCCGCTAGGTTTTCAAATTTTCATTTGTCGACAGTTTGGCTTTCAGGAAAATTATTTCTCCGCCTCTGGGTCGGCTGTTTCGGGCTTTGAAATGGTAAATCCTTTAATTGTATTTAATCAATGTATATTTTCTAAAGGTGAGGACCTAATTGGGATTTAATTCTCTTAGGTGGCCCATCTAGAGGAGTGTGCCCTAGATCACTATAAAAGGAGGCCTTCCTCTCTCATTTTCTCCATCTTTCAATCAAGTGTTCACACTCAAGCTCTCAAGGTGATCAAGCAAGCATTCCATTCAAGCATTCAAGCCTTCTCCATTCAAGTTCTCCATTGAAGATCAAGGATTCAAGAATTCAAGCTATTGAAGGGATTTGGCTCAAGCATTCAAGATCTATCATTCAAACCCTAGATCTAGCCACCATGGTGGTGTGATCTTCCTTCAAGATCCTTTGTTAATCTTCAAGATCCATATCATTTTTTCCTCAAGGTAGATTTCAAGCATACAATCATGGAGGTTTGATGATGTTATGTTCAAGCTTTCATATCAATATATTTGATTACATTCCAAATACATTAGCATATCTATTGAATTGCATAGCTTCATTGTTAGATTCATTTCTACTACTTGCTAGCATTCTTCTATTTCAATTTCAATATTAAGTTTGATTCCAAACTCGGGTTTGACCAAGGCAAACCCCCCCAAACAAACAAAACACCATTTTTCTTGTAGGTACAGGTGTGAAATCTCAGATCTAAGAATGAATTTGGATACCCTTTTTGGCAATCTTTTAGGATCTGCAAATAGAATCGGAATCAGACTTCAAATAAATAATGTGGTCTTTGACCTTTTAAAAGGTCAATGTTGACCTGTGTAAATTTGGAGAAAAGATTTTTGGGTTTTGTCTGCCTCGACATTTCTAGTCCAAAATAGGTGATAGAATCTTCAAAAAGTTCATACAGAAGCTAGAATTTAGCATTTTCCAGATCTGCCCTAATTCAAGGTTAGTATTTGCACTTTAATTATTTCATATTCCAAGCATAAATTCCATTCATAGGGAAATATTGGATTTACTCTCTCTCTTCCTACTTTTTTCCATAAATTGATTCGATTATGCATTAGCCTTTTTGGTTGATCAAATCAGATCTCTTCCTTGGTGAATTTGGGTTTGAGAATAGATTTTAATATTTTCCCCTTTTCTTTCTATCTGGTGGTGAATCCATTTTTCCTCTATTCATTTTGGTGAACCCAACAAGCTTACTCTCTTTCTTTTTGGTGTTAGATTGCCTTTTTAGATCTAGTTTATGTTCTTGCATTTCAAAATTCAAAAAAATTGTATATTTAATAAAAGTACAAAAATATTTTATGGCGATTGTAAAGATGTTTTGGTGCATACTCATGTTTGTTATTACTCTTCTTCTAGCGTCTATTTATAATGCATATGATGTTTATGAGGGTATTATTCATTTCATAACATTGATGACCCTTCACTTTGCTCTTGCTTATGCTTTTGTGAAGTTGACTGATACTAGTCTACCTATATTTAAATTTTTTTTAAGGATTTATGTGGTATCCTTATTCATCTTTTGGATTATGTGAAGCATTGGGTAGATGACACATCACCTCCTAATCTTCCTAATCCTCATCCTATCAATCCTAATCCTAATCTTCCTATTCTGATACCTACTTCTCCATTTGTTAATCCTCGCTCTTCCCATACTTATGATGAGATTCAAGCTATAGTTCAGGATGCGGATGTGCAAGATTTCTTTGATTTACCTTCTCCTCCTAATCATGATGATCTTAAAGGAAAGGGTAAAGCAACTTATTCCAAACCTATTATCCCACCTTATACAACCTTTAATCATGAACATGATAAACAATCACTTCTTGTAGAAGCTTTGCATGATATGTACACTACTGGATATAATATGGTGACTAAACAAGGGTATAATAGTTTAGGGTTAGGAGTTAATGAGCATGGTATTAAGTTTCCCATTAACATACCTCCTAAACTAGATAAGAGTGGTCTCAGAACTTCTAAATCTCAAGTCAAGTTAAGTGGTGTGGATCTTTGTCCTCCCCTTAATGCTCATCTCTCTACACCTCTAATGGATAATCCTAACACTTGTCAAGAAATTGCTAAGACATTATATGTGGAGCTAATGAATTCTAAGAAGGAAATATTTAGACCTATGCCTATTGATGCTTTGTACAAATTTAAATGTCCTTTCCACTATCATAATACTCATTTGCTTGCCGATTGTAACCACTTCAAATTATATGTTAGGGATAGGGCTGCACGAGGAATTATACCTTTTTCTCGCTCAGTCTTACAACTTCTTCATAATTTTGATATAGGGGATTCCCCTCCATTAGAGATTGAGTAAATGTTCCTATCCTCTTGTCTCATGACTGGGGAGCAAGAGGTATAATTATTTCTAGTCTTTTAGGATCCATTAGGTCTTTTTATTAAGATTTAATTGGTATTCTTTACATGTTTCCTTCTTCCATAATCTTGCATGATGTTTTTATCCATTCCTAAGAATTATATTTTCTTCTTAGGAAATATTTTCTAGGACATGTGTTTTGTAAAAATATCCCTTGTCTTTCATCCCTCAGGGGCCAAGGTTCTTCCTTCTCTTTTTCTAAGGGAACTTCTTTCCTTAGCTTAGTGGTTTTTGTTTATATTCCAATATTATTTCATCATATTGATAGATATTTTGACTATGGATAACCTTCTTACATGAGAAGTTGTTGTCCTAGGTTGTCACTTCTTCTCTATGTTGCAAATTATGTTTTTTTATAAACTCTCACCCTTGTTTTAGTGTTAGAGTTGTTTCCCTCATTCCAAAGATTCCTCTTGCTCTTCTTCATAGGGGGCTTGATGATTGAATCTTTGTTCCCACCTTTTGAAAGATGATATCTTATCTAAACACATTCTTCTTTAGTGGGGGTCTTGTTAGAAATAGGAAATACTGAGAGGGGGGGGGGGCTGAATCAGTATTTCACAAACTTTTTCTTTTGCCCACTTATGGATATAACAAATTACTTTAGTGCATACAAAGATTATCAAGCTGATTAACAAACATAACAATAAATAGAAAGAACTCATAACACATCATATGTTCTCGAGGAAACCCTGGCCAAGGGAAAACCCCGATGGGGATGGTACCCACAAAGATCACTAATCAAAAGTATCTTGTTAGGGATATTGGACCCTGTTAGGAGTCAATTTACAATATATAGTAGATCTGTCTTGGTTAAAGGACTTTAGGCCTTGTTAGAAGCCTTAACCCTGTTAGGAGTTTAGATTACACAACCTGATCACCAGCTGAGCTCACTGCCCAAATAGGTAATACAAAAATGTTTCTGACTATAATATGGTACTGCTTACAGCTTCGCATCAATAGCCTTTTCTACTATCACAATAAACAACTATCGCAAGTTATCTTTTCTTTCTTTTTACATATCACTTCTATATTTCATTACATTTCAAGTATGCCTAATATATGAGTTATTAAAGCTAATAACTTTACATGGTCGGCATCAAAAATCATTATCCAAGAGTAAACATCTAGGATGTCATCCCTTCATAATGTTAAGTCATTATTTTGACAAGAAAAAATAATCCCTTAACTCTTTCACTAAAATTGTCTCCAGAATTGCTCTGTCTGCAAAACTGTCTTCGGTAAAATTTGAATAAATTTGTCCGTACTGCTCCAAAATTTATGTACACTGAGATGGGGTATCCTCATACTCTATAGAAGCTTCAGTTAACTACACAAACAAAAATATTTCTCCAGTGGACGTCGCCAACTAAATCTTCATTGGGTGCTCTGTCAGGATCATTGTATCCAAACTTAGACAATTTCTTCCTTCAACTTTGCATACTTGCATTCTAGATTCTGCACTCTTAATAGAGATCATATGTTTCCATAATGAAAATATCTATGCATCCACATTAGCGAAATTGCCAACAATCTCCCCCTTTATCATTCGTGGCAACATATGGGAAAATTGGCTAAGTGTGCAAACAAAACTTCAAAAACACTTATACAAAATTTTGTGGCCAAAAGTTATACAATATGTATACAATATCATACTCCATAGAATAGCTCCCCCTATGAGTATCCTTCCTTAACATATATACAATTTTCTGCTACTATCTCTCCCCCTTTGACAACAATGACAAAGATAGGGTGTACAAAAATTTCAAAAAACTTTATACCTTATTATCAGTTATTGCAAAGCCGGTAGGCTTGCAACACAATCACCAAACTCTAACTTCCAAGATTCAAAATCTTTCTCCCATATCATCCTGATGGATTCAACAACATTGAGTAGAGTACTCAATCCGTATGCTGCTGTTTGACAAGCTTGTAGGGAATTGAAGCTAAACTTCTGAAATGATGTCTTTGCTGAAAGACACTAAATTTGATCTTCAACAATTGATATCTTGATTGAGACATGCTCTCTCAAGATGTTAACCCTGATCATCTTTCTGTTCTTCTCCTCTGCTATCATTCGGATTTCATCTTTCAATTTCCTTATGTTCTTCTCAACAGAACTTATCTTGACATTAGGGCTTGTCAAGGTGTTTGTCTCAGCTGAAATAGCATCTAACTTCTCTCTGATCTTCTTATCCTCTTCAACTATTATGATTTCTGATTTAGTGCATTGTATGTACAAATTATTTCCTGTCTCAAAATGTCTCCTCAAATTCTTTATGCATACATCTAAACTACCAATATCATTTTGAATATTTACACTTAAAGTTTGCTGCATTTATGCTTCAAAGTCTCCCTGAACTTTTATCTTCGCAATATCCTTCAATTCAAAAAATTTAGAGTCAAAAGAATTTATTACTGATTGAGCTTTCTCAAGTGGATCTGATTCAGATACCTTAGTGTTGATCACACTCTCAAGTTTCTCTGTTAGAACTCTAACTTTTCCTTCAAGGTCTTTCACCTTCTTATTCTTTCCAATAATTTTATTCAGAGATGTAATGAACTCAAGCTGATCATCATCTTCAACTTCTTTTCCAAGGTCTTCAAACATTGAACCAATATGCTTCTTCTTACTGTTAGGTGCACTAATGTCTTCAACTGGTTTAGAAGGTGCACTAGAGGTAGTGGCCTCTGTCAAAATTTGTTTGCCTTTGACTATCTGCTCTACTGGAACTGATTCTAATACAGTTGGTGCTTCCTCTGCCTTTGTATTCTTCTCTGATTCTGTGACCGTTTCTTGCTCTCCCAAAGCCAAATTGTCAACAATGTTTCCTAGATCATGAAACACTGCATCATCTAATTCTAGAGTCACTTTGGTGCCTTCAATATCCATTGATTCTTTGCCAATATTGATATGTGAAGAAGATGGAACTTCTTCAATACCAACTTCCTCTGCATGCGGTTCCTCTGATTGCTTCTGCTGAGGGTCTGATTCAACATGCTTTTTTGCAACTATATCTACAAGAACTTGCATTACTGCTTGCTCTGTCTCTTTCTGTACTTCCTCCTTTTTGCCTCCCATTATAAGGATTGTTCTTCTCTTTGTTCTCAATAAAGTTCCAAGAGACTTCAAGAATCTCTTCAAATGATCTTCATCCTTAACTTCACAGAACTGTCTGATTACATGTTCTCTCATCTTCATGTCTTCTTCTTGTGCTCTCTATTTTCTATTCACAAGTCTATTATACAAATCTTCTAGGATCTTACCATGATTGGTGCTAAGTTTCTTATCTGCCACAATCATGTGTGTAACCATTGCATTTTCAAAGTTCAATCTGTCAAATGATCCATATAGATCATAGAATTTATTCAACTTAGTGAAGTCTCCATGCTTCAATATATCTTCATTAACTCTTTCAATTCTTGGTTTCCAAGTTTTCTTCTTGACTGAAACTACATCATCATCTTTAATTACTTCTACATTTCTAGGAATAGGTGGTACAACCACTTTCTATCTCTTGCCGGGTCCTGTTGCACTCACTTTTACTCTTTTGCTAGGAATAGGAGAAAAAGATTTATCTCCTTCATCTTTTTCAGGTACTTCAACTTTTACCTTTACTGCAATTGGATCAACAGGATCTGCACTTGATGTCTTAGGTGAAATTACAAGATTTTCACTTTGCCTCAGGGCTTCTACAGTCTTCTTAGCTATGTCAAACTCATGACTTGACATACCAGATTCTTTCAATATTTTCTTCATAGTAGATTCAACTCTCTTACTAGATTGCTTCTTTTCTCTCAAACTTATTGCAGAGTTGAAATTCTCTTCATAGGTTCCAAACCTATTTGCATGACCATCCAACTCACATTTTAACAATCTATTCACATATCCTACTATTTTTGCTTCAGATATTTCATAGCCAAGAGGGTCTATGAATTCCATTCTATGCTCAATTAATTCAATGTAGGTGAAATCAGTGTCAACCATAAAACAAATGTCATCTTTATGCTTTTCAACTAAGGATTGAGGAATCCTTGACTTGTTCTTAACAATCTTCTGAAAAGTCTTCAATACAAGCTTCACACTATCATTAACTTTATCAAAAAGGTGCTTCATGTAAACTGAGTTTATTCTTTCCATTGTGTTCACATTGTCACTCCAATCTACTATATAAGGAAATCTTCTCAAAATATGGAAAAACATATAGGTTATCAGAGATGAAAACCTAAACTGAGTGTACTTAGCCTTCTTAATCTTTTCTAAGTTCTCAAATAACTGAATTTTCAAGATTTCACATAGGTCTACTGGTTTCTTCTCAATACACATAAGATAAGCTACATGAATCATTCCTGTAGCCATGTCATCTTCCCTTGAACTACCATAGAATTTAGTTGTTAGGATCTTGCAAAGGTACCTAACATCATCTTGCTTAATCTTGCTTATCACAATTCCTCTACCATTATAACTAGATCTAGTGTTATCTAAAACAATCTTTCTCATGTTCTTTTCATTCAGTAGAATCTCTCCAACTTTAGCTAATCCAGTAACTTCATGAATTAGGTCAGCAGTTATATAAATAACTCTATCCTCCATCCAGAATTTCCCATTGTGGATTCTACTTAAAATGATCTTGCTACATTCTTCATCATTGAATTCATACTTCATGGAATATTTGATGATTTCATTGTTTTCTAAGTGCCCATAAGATGGTTTGACTGACATGTCTTGATTGTACAACTTCCTGTAATCATCACTAAAATCTGCATCTCCCAAAGTTTCAAACTTACAACCTAAATATCCCTTAACATTCTCAATGTGCAAAACTCCGTTTGGTATGGATGATAATGCTAAACTGTCATCAATTTTAGTTGGTTCTACTGGTTCTTTCTTAATCTTTGGTCTATTCTTATCCTTAACATTATGAACCATAGAAATATCCATCTTATCAACTGATTAAAGATCAAGAAATACCTCAACTTTGCAAATCTAGGGTTTCGGTATGATCATTGTTGCAAATTGCTTCCAAACTTCTTCAAATCATCCTTAACTCACTTTTCTTCTTTCAAATCTCTTTTCAATCACTTTGTAATTGTAATAACTTTGATTTCGACCTTATAACACTTCTCATTAACTCGATCTGACATCGCATTCATTCATTTTGCCGCTAAAACCTCAAAAAGCTGATTCTGCAAACTTGCAATCATAAAACTTTCTGCGACCTCACAAAACACAATATTTTCTTTTGCACACTTAACCATAGCATTAGTACAACATAATAAACCTATATCTAACTGCGCAAAACTTAACTCATTCAAATTCCTAATCTACACTAATCCTAAGTCCTAAACTACAAAAACTTACATAATTTAAGTGCATAAAGAAGGGTCAGGTAAAGATTCATCCTTACCATCGGTTACATTACCTTCTCGACTACTTTCAGTGCTGACTATACCTCCTTGATCTGTGCCTTTGTCAAATTCTACTTCATCTTTATTGCTACAACAATCTTTCTCTTTGTTTCCTGTAGTTTCATTCCTTCTTGCATTGTTCCTAGGGTTAGGGTTATGATGATAACCTCCATTGTTCATTCTGCAAAATCTTGCTGAGTGTCCAAACTTGTTGCATATCTGACAAATGATTCCAGTATTTCCAAATCTCTGTCCTTGCTAGTTAATCTGTGACCTGCAATTTCTAGCAATGTGTCCTACTTTGTTGCATCTAAAACATACTACCACTTTTCTTTGATTCATTTCTTCAATAGATTTCTTATCTGCATTGTTAGTATTCCCAATCATTCTATCATAATTATTCAAAATTACTTTAAGTCTTCTACATTCGTTAGCTCTATGTCCAAAACTATGACAATTATAACAATGTCCATTAAAAGATTTAAATTGCTTACCTGTGCAATCTCTCTTCATGTGCCCAATAGTATTACAAACAAAACATCTACCTTTGAATTCTCTTTGCATACCTTTAGATGATTCTTCCTGTTTTGATTCTTCTTGCTTTGATTCTTCTTTCTCTCTAGGTGGTTCTTCTTTAGGTGGATCTTCCAATGTGTTCTCATCTAGCTTTATTTCCTCCACACTTACAGATGTCTTCAGATCTGGCTTCTTACTTTCATGGTTTGTTCTAAACATACTATATCCAAATCCAGTCCTATCAAAGAATGGTTCTTCAAAAGATTTTTTTTTTTTCAGTCTTATCACCTTTTGAATATAGCCTTTCAAGTTGTTGTTTAGATTGATTTAATTCACCTTTCACAATTTTATTATACTTCTCAAGTTCCACATACTACATTTTTACTTTTTCAGATTCAGATGTTTCCTTTTCAAGTCTTGACCTTAGATCTTCATTCTCAATTTTCAATTTTTTATTATCAGATCTCAAATTTCCATCTTTCATACTAAGCTTTAGATTTACTATCTTCAACTCATGCTTAAGGATCTCATTTTCCTTTTCTAATTCATCACAATCTTCAACAAGCATATCAGATTTCTTTTCAGATTTCAGATCTTCAATCTTACCTTTTAATTTGTCAATAGTATTCTTTGCATCTTCATATTTTCTTCTTAAGGAGTTTCTTTCATCAGTAAGCATATCAATCTGTTCAAGAGCTTCTTCAAGATTCTTCTGAAGTTGATCCATATCCATAGAGATCTTACTCAAGCTGCTAAGCTTTCCTTGAATGTTCCTTCTCCGAGTAACTGTGCTCTGATACCAATTGTTAGAAATAGGAAATACTGAGAGGGGGGGGGGTGAATCAGTATTTCACAAACTTTTTCTTTTGCCCACTTATGGATATAACAGATTACTTTAGTGCATACAAAGATTATCAAGCTGATTAACAAACATAGCAGTAAATAGAAAGAACTCATAACACATCATATGTTCTCGAGGAAACCCTGGCCAAGGGAAAACCCCGGTGGGGATGGTACCCACAAAGATCACTAATCAAAAGTATCCTATTAGGGATATTGGACCTTGTTAGGAGTCAATTTACAATATATAGTAGATCTGTCCTGGTTAAAGGACTTTAGGCCTTGTTAGAAGCCTTAACCCTGTTAGGAGTTTAGATTACAAAACCTGATCACCAGCTGAGCTCACTGCCCAAACAGGTAATACAAAAATGTTTCTGACTATAATATGGTACTGCTTACAACTTCGCATCAATAGCCTTTGCTACTATCACAATAAACAACTATCGCAAGTTATCTTTTCTTTCTTTTTACATATCACTTCTATATTTCATTACATTTCAAGTATGCCTAATATATGAGTTATTAAAGCTAATAAATTTACATGGTCGGCATCAAAAATCATTATCCAAGAGTAAACATCTAGGATGTCATCCCTTCATAATGTTAAGTCATTAATTTGACAAGCAAAAAAATCCCTTAACTCTTTTGCTAAAATTGTTTACAGAACTGCTTTGTTTGCAAAATTGTCTTCGGTAAACTTTGAATAACTTTGTCTGTACTACTCCAAACCTTATGCGCACTGAGATGGGGTATCCTCATACTCTATAGAAGCTTCAGTTAACTGCGCAAACAAAAATATTTCTCCAGTGGACGTCGCCAACTAAATCTTCATTGGGTGCTCTGTTAGGATCATTGTATCCAAACTTAGACAATTTCCTCCTTCAACTTTGCATACTTGCATTCCAGATTCTACGCTCTTAATAGAGATCATATGTTGCTATAATGACAACATCTATGCATCCACATTAGCCAAATTGCCAATAGGTCTTGGTTATAAGATATTTTTCATTGAGGATCCTTTTCAATAAGTGACATATCCTTTTCACGATTATCTATACTCTTGGATGTAGGGGTCAATATGTCTCGCTAAGGATATACTATACATTGTTGTAAATAGGATATCTCCTTGCTTTTTGAAGTAGGTATCCTCTTCCATCTTTGTTCCTACACTTGGGGGGCAAGGATGCCTTCTTTTTTGTCTTCAAGTATTCACACATAGAGTAATAAATACAAATTGTGAGTTCGGAAGAAGTACTTTAGCCTTAAGGGCTTGGTATGATTTTCTATCTTATTCAAATCTATGCATTGTTATTCCATACATATTCATGCTGGGGTTTTGGTCTCGAGGATTCGATCTTAGCATTATCAGTTTTTGTTCCTTTCCAACATAAAGTCACAAATACGGATTGTGAATTTGGTAGAAGTACTTTAGCCTTAAGGGCTTGGTATGATTTTCTATCTTATTCAAATCTATGCATTGTTATTTCATATGGTATTCTCTTCTTTTCTAGGGATTCACCTCTTTCCTTGGTTAAGCAGTATTTATTTACTATGTGATATCCAATCATACACAAAAATTATGGTTTGCATTTGAGGACCTATGTCCTTTATACAAACCTTATTTGTTGTTTGGCATTGAGTTTCCATGGTTGATACATCTCTCACCTTGGAAACTAAATAGTGTGCTATCTCTCATTAAGGGTTACTTCCTTTTCACTTCTTGCATGATATCTCTTTACATTCGTCTCTTCCATGGCCTCATAGGAGCTATGACCTTCTTGGCTTGGATTGGGAGTTGTCTATGGATATTGTCTTGATGCTGAAGAAGACTTTATCCTTGTTCTTTTTCTTTCCTTAACATGTCAAAATAGTATGTTTTTGCCATATTAAGGAGGGGGGCATATATAGGGTCTCCCTTGTACTATAGTTTTTTATTTTTATATGCTAAATCTTGGAAGGTAATGCACATAAGTTGCTAAATCCTGAAAAGACACGCATCCATATGCTAAATCTTCTGAAGGTAATGCACATAAGTTGCTAAATCCTGAGGAGACATGCATTTTTCAAAATTTTTCAAATATGCTAAATCTTGGAAGGTAATGCACATAAGTTGCTAAATCTTGAAAAGATATGCATTCATATGCTAAAATCTTTCGAAGGTAACGCAAATAAGTTGCTAAATCCGGAGAAGATACGCATTTCATATTCATAGTGATACAAGAAGGTGGATCTATGGGTATTCCAAAAGCCATCAAAAGATGCATTACAATTGTAAGTACAGTTTATGGGTGAACCTATTGGGCTCTCCCCCCTAGGGTGATTCACAATAAGGTAGGCATCTTACCGGGAAAGGTAATCACTTTCTCTTTTCTCTCTTTTCGCTTTCATGCTAGTAGGACTGGATCATGAAGCTATGTTGTCTATAGTGTTGCTCTTATCTTTCTTATGTAATCATTTATGCTTTTATGATAGCTTTTCAAATATGATATTGGTATGAGAAATATTTCTTAGCAAGGTTTCTTATGCTAATTGATTTGGGTTGTTTAGTACTAACCCTTGTTCTTTTGTATACTCTCATGTATGTATGTTGAGTTAGAATCCTTAGTCTGGGGGCTTGTGTCTTCAGCTAAGTGTTATTTTATCTCATTTTGAATCCACTAGGATCTCTTCTCTCTTCTCCTTTACCAAGAGTTTGCATCAAATCCATACTCTTGCTAAAATGGGGGCTTAATGTGTCATGCTCCGCAAGGGAACCAGGGAAGAGAACAAAGATTCTCTTAACAAAAGAAAACCTAAGTAAAAATTTATGAAATTTTTTTAACTTTAATAAGAATTATGTAATCAAAACTTAAACTTAGATTCCTTCCAAGGTTCCCTTTTCATTTTAAATGCATGATTCATTCAAATCCATTAAGTAAACTAACAACAAGATTTATTTCTCAAAGCAAACTGCATCATAACTTTAAGAAATACAAAATATTTTCATTTCAACTTTCCATTTAAAAATCAGCTATATTCCTAAATATCCTTTATGAACAAGGTAACTTATAAAATTTATCCAACTCATTTGATACATTAAAATATACTACATTTGGTTTTTCAATAGCTTCACTTAAACAACAATAATGAAAGCATGTTACATAATTTGGAATGTTACAAAAATCCTTTTCTTTTCCAACATACATCTTAAACATAAAGTTCGCATTTCCCTTTTCCCTTCTTCCTAAGTCTACCCATTCCAATTACATCATTTTGAAATACATTATTGGTTACATTGCATTCAACTCCTCATAAGAGGTAACAAGATTATGCATCATGAAATATAATCACAAGGCCTTCATTCTTCAAATCTGGTACATAAGCAAGCATGAATCTTCAAGCATGTATCTGCAAAAGATACCTTGATAAAAATGTTTACCACCCAACCATGTGGATACCTATAAGGCCCACTCCCCCGTGCTAGGAGATAAACACCAAGGTCCACAAAGAAGGAATAGCTAGGCCAAACCTAGGGTTGGGTAATCTTTCCCAAAATAGCAAATGAAAAGAGAGTCAAAGTATAAATCTTTCCCAAAAGGTTCTAAGGCTTGGGTAGAAACTCTAAGCAACAACCTAAGTGAGTGTCATCGCATAGCCCTCACCCCTTGGGTTGTCCTGGTACTAGCCACTCTGGGCCTTGGCCCCCAAGTAGGCACATGCGGGATCGAATGCCTTTCATACAGACAAGTGCCATTTGATTGTACCTACGCATAGGTACCTTCTCCCACTCCCATCCATAGCCTTTACTAGCACTAATGGCATGGGCGAGGCACATTTAATCTTTTTAATGTTTTAACCCATTCCCATCAGTTTAATTAAATTTTCACTTGTTAAATAACTCTTCAGTCGGTTATCCTGGTTCTAGCCACTTTAAGGCCCTGGCCCCGCACTGAGAGCCACTCACTAGGTGTCGTTAGGTTTTCTACCCTCAACCCATACATCACAATTACATCATACACATAGTAGAAGCACATTGTAAACACATTTGAAAACTGCTACAAGGAATTGGAAATAATAGGATAGTTATATATGTTTAGAGAAATTAAGTACGTTTAAGAATGTTTAAAATATCTTGACTCTAAACCCTAAACTACTCCTTACAAACATTCTATCTCAATAAAGGCATCTAAAAGTACTGAAAATAATCTCCACTAAACAAGGAATGAACAATCTTCAGGTTTATACAAAATTTCTTTCTAAACCTAAAACCTGGCTAATCCTGAAAATTGACTAAGTCTGATTTAATCAAAAATCTAAAATTTAGAAGTTACAACTTAACTCCTAGGAACCTGAAACCTATTCCAATGGATTCAAAGGGTACCTAATCCCTTTATACAAGTATAACTTAAAGTATAAGAAATTAACGTAAACTTATACTTAAATGTTATAATTGTATAAAGTCTGAATCCTATTTTCCTCGGTTAGCACACTATTGACCTAGCTCGGTTGACACATTACCGACCTAACTCGGATAACACATTACCGACCTAACTCGGTTAACACATTACCAACCTAACTCGGTTAACACATTACCGACCTAACTCGGTTAAGACATTACCGACCTAACTCGGTTAACACATTACTGACCTTACTCGGTTAACACATTACCGACCTTACTCGGTTAACACATTACCGACCTAACTCAGTTAACACTGAGCCGACCTAACTCGGTTAACACATTACCGACCTAACTCGGTTAACACTGAGCCGACCTAACTCGGTTAACACATTACCGACCTAACTCGGTTAACACTGAGCTGACCTAACTCAGTTAACACATTACCGACCTTACTCGATTAACACATTACCAACCTAACTCGATTAACACACTGAGCCGACTGGAACTGCAGAGAATGACTGTCAACTTTGTCTTGCGGGTAAAACTGGGTGTTATGGGGACTAAGGTTGCCTAATATGAGCACGACCCATTTGAGATATCCCAGTTTCCCTTCAGAAACGGCCCATCAATCCTCCCTACCTATCTAACAAATATATTCTAGATCTAGGAAAAGAAAGGGTGGCACATAGATAGACATGAAACAGTAAGGTTGCAACAAAAGTTCTAAAATCTGGAAGCGTTCATAATACATCCAGTGATAGTAAAATACACTACCCTACCAGATCAAAACCACTTCTACCCTTCCAGGGAGGTTTCACCACAGTGAACATACAAACATTCGTAAAATAACTTTCCACAAACACATTTCAAATACATAGAAAATAAAACATATATATATATTTTGCAACCATAGCACAATATACAGAAACTTTTCCAGAAATCTAGATTTTACATTCATTCTACAAGATAAATCTACTTCTCAGGATGGATTCCAACCTGGAGTCTTGCGAAGACCAGTTGGAGAAGAAGGAAGATCAAACCCTCTCCATGTTTCCAACACTCCTTTGAATCCCTTTGCTCGCAATCTTCCAGCCTCTACTCGTAACAATCCAAATGCCAAACTCACAGGATAAATTTTCTACAACAATAATAATAATAATCCTCTTCTCCCAACTCCTTTTACACAGGAAATCTTTCCTGTAAATAGGATGGAGGAGGAGGTTGCACAGGTAATCCAACCGGTGCAACCATCTCAACTATCCATCCGTTAATGAGATGGTTTTGAAAACTAATTCCCGTAAAGGAATAAATAAACTATAATCTAAGTCCTTAAATTTAAGGATATTAAAATAAATATTATAATCTTAAAACAATTTATTAAATTATTTAACTATGGTAATAGGATAATCCTATTTACCATACCGCTAATTGATCTAATTATTTATTAATATAATAAATAACTACATGGTACTAATTATATATAAATATATGTATGCATATGCATATGTGTGCACCCATATGCCTATGTGTACATATATTATTATTATTACAAATATTATTACAAGCATAATATTATTATTATAAAACATATTATTATTTTTATTGCTATAGACTCTTTGTCGTTATTAGTATTATAAAATAATACCATAAATAAGGTACATTATTATTAATGTTAAACATTAGAATAACATTATTATAAACTATATTGTTTATTCATACCTTAATCCTCATTCTAAAATATATATGTATATATTAAGTAGTCACTAACATAGGTTAGAATTTTACCACTATTATTTAAAACCTTTTACTATTAATATTTCCTTAGACATTAAAATACCATAAAATTAATCCTTATCATGGGTATTAAAACCATATGATTTAATTGCACTAAAAATCGCTCCTAGTGAGATACACTACTAAATCATACCCTCAAATGAACAATAATCTACATCCATGATCTACTAACAGAATTGAACATATCATGAAGGCAAGAACTAGCTACAAGATCCACAATTTCATCAATTACAAAACCACATAAGACATTCACACAAGGGACTGACTCGACACTTCCCACCTAAGGATAAAAGGATCAAAGGTGAAGTTTCTTCCTGTGGACCTGGTGATACCTCCGTAACAACAACAACGATTGAGGATTTTGAGGGATCGCTCAGACCTGTGAAGCCAGGTGGAGACGACACCCGGTACCTGCAATCCTGCATCACCAAGAAGAGATACATATATATACATATGGAGATACAAATCAGATATATGCAAGCAAATGACCAGGATCGATACATCGTGTGGACCTCAACTAAGTGAGTAACTACGACTTCATCCTGGAGTCATGAAAAACACATCAGACACATCCATGAAACATAAAACATCATGATAGTGGTTAGATTCAAATAATTGGGTTAGATCCATATAAAAATAGATAATTTTCTAATCTCATAAACATGTAATTACTAACTATAAATGAGCATATTCATCATGTCATCATCCAAAAAACATAAATGTAAATGTATAGTCTTGACCATAATAATAATAAAATGTCCAAATCAGAAAAGTCTAAGTATCACCATAGGAGAGGTATTACATAATGTATCATCTTAAAATGGAAGCAATTCCATGTTAAGAGCATTTAGCCCTCCGAGTAAGTGGTTTAAGGTCATGTTTGGCACCCTGATTGGGTCTTTGCATGTACTTGGCTTTCTCCTCACTTTCCACTTCTTCTCCGCGCTTGATTTCTCCATTCTAGGTGAAATTAGGGTTAAGGTCTTAAGGACTTTCCTGATTTTCCCTATTCCATGGCTTTATTTTCAAGGTAGGATTTAGAAATGAGACCTCCTAGTATTTTATCACATCAAACAGAGGATTTTCTATCTATTCTAGACATCTAGTCCTGTTCAGATATCAATTTCTAGGTTTTTGACATCTTTGGGACCTCTGCTGCAAATCCTGATAAAGTTAGGGTCTGAGGTCAAAGTCAACCTCAAACCTGACTAGGTCAGGGTCAACCTCAACCTTGATTAGGTCAGGGTCGACCTTGACCTTGACCTCTTCCCACTAGGTTTTCAAATTTTCATTTGTCCACAGTTTGGCTTTCAGGAAAATTATTTCTCCGCCTCTAGGTCGGCTGTTTCGGGCTTTGAAATGGTAAATCCTTTAATTGTATTTAATCAAGGTATATTTTCTAAAGTTGAAGATCTAATTGGGATTTAATTCTCCAAAGTGGCCCATCTAGAGGAGTGTGCCCTAGATCACTATAAAAGGAGGCCTTCCTCTCTCATTTTCTCCATCTTTCAATCAAGTGTTCACACTCAAGCTCTCAAGGTGATCAAGCAAGCATTCCATTCAAGCATTCAAGCCTTCTTCTCCATCCAAGTTCTCCATTGAAGATCAAAGATTCAAGAATTCAAGCTATTGAAGGGATTTGGCTCAAGCATTCAAGATCTATTATTCAAACCCTAGATCTAGCCACCATGGTGGTGTGATCTTCCTTCAAGATCCTTTGTTAATCTTCAAGATCCATATTATTGTTTCCTCAAGGTGGATTTCAAGCATACAATCATGGAGGTTTGATGATGTTATGTTCAAGCTTTCATATCAATATATTTGATTACATTCCAAATACATTAGCATATCTATTGAATTACATAGCTTCATTATTATATTCATTTCTACTACTTGCTAGCATTCTTCTATTTCAATTTCAACATTAAGGTTGATTCCAAACCAGGGTTTGACCAAGGCAAACCCCCCAAAACAAGAAAAACACCATTTTTCTTGCAGGTACAGGTGCAAAATGTTAGATCTGAGAGCGAATTTGGATACCCTTTTCAGCAATCTTTCAGGATCTGCGAAGAGAATCAAAATCGAACTTCAAATAAATAATGTGGTCTTTGACCTTTTAAAAGGTCAAAGTCGACCTGTGTGAATTTGGAGAAAAGATTTCGGGGTTTTGTCCACCTCGACATTTCTAGTCCAAAATAGGTGACAGAATCTTCAGAAAGTTCATACAGAAAAATTCAGCATTTTCTAGATCTGCCCTAATTCAAGGTTAGTATTTGCACTTTAATTATTTCATATTCCAAGCATAAATTCCATTCATAGGGAAATATTGGATTTACTCTCTCTCTTCCTACTCTTTTCCATAAATTGATTTGATTGTACATTAGCCTTTTTGGTTGATCAAATCAGATCTCTTCCTTGGGGAATTTGGGTTTGAGAATAGATCTTAATATTTTCCCCTTTTCTTTCTATCTGAATAGTGGTGAATCCATTTTTCCTCTATTCAGACCCCTTTCTCCAAAATTTCAAAATCTTTAATTTTCGGGCTTCGGGCTTTCTGTAAATTTATTTTTCCACCTCCAGGTCGGCCATTTTGGGTTTTGGGATGGTAAATCCTTTACTTGCATTTAATCTAGGTATATTTTCTAAAGGTGAGGAACTAATTGGGATTTAATTCTCCAAGGTGGCCCATCTAGACGAGTGTGCCCTAGATCACTATAAAAGGAGGCCTTCCTCTCTCATTTTCACATACACACTCAAGCAATTTCATCTCAAGGTCTCAAGCTCTCAAGTGCAAGTCTTCAAGCATTCAAGTGTTCAAGCATTTATCCATCAAGGAGATCCATTATTAGCTATTGGAGGATTCAATCTCTTTGGAGCCCCCCCTTTGATGATCCATCCTTCTCCATTCATTCAAGCCTTCTCATATGCAAAGATCAATTCAAGATTGGTGTTGAAGATCAAATACCATTGATTGGAGACATCCTACATCCACTGAAGCGTCCCTACTTGTGGATTTGAGGATTCAAATCCTCTACAAGGACTTCAACATAAGCGAGGTGATTTATTTCAATTACTTTGTTTATGCACAATACATTTCAATTCAATTTCAAGGTTAATTCCTAAACTGGGGTTTGACCAAAGGCAAACCCCCCATACAACAAAAACTCCCATTTTCTTGTAGGTAGAGGTGTGGAGTTTCGGATCTGAGAGCGAATTTGGATACCCTTTTCGGCCAACTTCCGTGATCTACAAATAGAATTCGAATCAAACTTAAAATAAAGAATGTGGTATTTGACCTTTTATGAGGGTCAAACCCGCGCTGAGCCATCTTGAGGAAAGATTTCTAGGTTTTCTCTGTCTCAGCATTTCTAGTCCAGGACATGTTTCAAATTTTCCTGAAAGTGCACACAGACATCGGAATTCATCATTTTCCAGATCTTCCCTAATTTAAGGTTAGTACTTGTATTTCAATTATTCTATATTCTAAACATAATCCTCCACATTAGGGAAATATTGGATTTACTCTCTCTCTTCCTACTCCTTTTCCATAAAATTGATTCGATTGTGCATTAACATTTTGGTTGATCAAATTGGATCTCTTCTTTGGGGAATTTGGGTTTTGAGAATAGATCTCATATTTCCCCCTTTAAATTTGAATAGAGGTGAATCCATTTTACATCTATTCACTATCCTAGAGCTCACTACTCAAATGGTGAAGGCTACAACCTTCTGAATCAGATACACACTATATCTGCAAGTGAACTCTTTACTGTGACACTGCTTGTCAAATCAGTTCCTTTGGTGTGCTGATGCTTTGACTTCTAGAAAAGCTCTAATACATCTTATGCTCACTTCACATACCTCTACTCTGCTTATCACAACTCTATTACAACTTCCATACCAAATACAATGGGCGCACCTTATATTTATGCGCTCATACCAATTACACAATTAGGTCGGCCCTATAACTAATTACAAACAACGCTTCCAAATGAATTGGCTTAAGCGTGCTTACACTTATAAATGTAAATATTTCGGCAACCTAAATACAATGGGCACATAGCCTTTACAATATTAAATTATAATCACAAACCAAAAAGCTAACTGTCGGCTCCATGCTCTGTTCGCTGCTGGCACACACTAGCTGTGCAACTTCAACTAACCGTAACTTTCATATCTTTTCATATCTACTTATGCGCTCTTAGACTAAGGATAAGTATAGTCTAACAACCTTAACTTCCAGGGTGCATACCATAATTAAATCATACACATGTGCATTGATGCTCTGAGATTCTGGAACTCTTTATACTGTCCAGTCTTCAACACTTAACTGAATTCTGATCTTTACACTAAGTGCACTGTCTCCAAACTGCTATATGACTTTTTTTCCATACTGAAAAAAGTATATCTAGTCATATACTTTAGTATAGACAACTTTCCAACAATATCCCCCTTTGTCATTGATGGCAACAAAGGAATATGGTCAACTTGCTAATTGTACCGTTACACAAAAACTTGTCTTCTATACATCTTCTATACATAAACTTATATCTCCTATACATATATATACTCCATATTCTATACACAAATCCCCCTTTGACATTAATGATGAAGGTGCATCAAAAAACTCTATATACACTTACTGAGGGAAAACATCCCGATATGAAATCTTGATGTTCTGGATCTCCTTCCAAAAGGTTATCAAAGAATTGACTATCTATAGATGGGCGCATAATGCATATTAAAGCTTCTCCATCTTCTCCAATTCTGTGCTCGGACCTTGATCATAGGTTATCATGGTTGCATCAATCTCCTTTATGTTTTGACTGAGAATGTCTAGAGAGGGTGCAAGAGAATTCCTCAATTGAGTTTTTCTAGACCTTATCTTCTCCATTTCTTTCTCTGCCTTCTCAATTATGTCCAATTGGCCTTGATAGACATTGTTACAGTACATGTTCACATCAATGGATGTGTCTAGCACTAAATTCTTCACCTTCTCAATCATTTCCTCTACATCTTTGATCTTCTTAAGATGGGCATAAGTGAGCTTATCCCGATCCATGGATTCTGCAATGAATTTCCTTCCTTGATCTACAAATTCCTTCAAGGATGCCTAACTAGACTTAAGTCAAGTGTGAAGTTGTTCATTAGTTCACTGAGTCTCTTCTTCAAGTATTTCTCTTCTGCCACTATGGACGCAGATTCTTCTAGGCTAGAAAAATTGCTTTTGAACTGTGAGAGAACTGTACTCACATCATCAACCAAATGTACATTTTGTACTTTCTTATCTTCAGGCAACAAACTGTTCAAAATATTCACTGATTCCACAAGGAGAGGATTTCTCATGAATTGCTTCTCCTTTTCCTTCTCCATAGCTAGGACACTGAACTTAATTAGGTCTTCTTCTTTCCAAGAATCCAAACTGCTTGTGTCAGGTGTCAAAATTGACAACAATGCTAAAGAGGGAGTGATGGGAGTGCTGTGCATCACCACTTCTTGTTTTATTGTGACCAGTTGAACAATAGTTTCATATTTTCTTTCTTTTTCCTTTTCTCCATCTTTCTTCTTTTCTTCTTTCTCATTAGAAACATATTCTATGAGTACTTCTTCTTGTTGAATGGGAGGTGTACTGCTACATAGGTTTTCAACTTCCTCAGTGCTGACAAATGCTTCCTCAAACTTTTCCAACTCCTTATCAGTAGCCGCCATGGCTATTTCCACATTATCTATGATAATAGTGTTGTCCATGTGTGATTCTGTCATGGGCGTAGACTTTCCTGCCTTTGTTTTAGTTTCCACTATGGGTGCTTAGTCCTTAGGACCTATCATTGGTACATTGGTGGGCTCTGCCACTTTATCTTCCTTAATGGGTGCATGAGAGATGGGTGCAGTAGGTGGTTTTATCTGTTGTTCTAATAACACCTTCTCAAAAGCCTTTTCTATTTCCTTCATAATTAGCTCATAATCTTTGTTCATAATATGAAGAGTTCTCATCTTTGTCCTAAGGTGCAGATTCACCAAATTCAATATCAGTTCCACTTCTTCTTTAGAACATACTGGCAGAGTATCTTTTAATACTTTTTCTTTGATCCTTAGATCTTCTTCATTTTCTTGTCTCTTTAGATTTTCCAAAATATCACATACTTTATTTGGCATTTCTATTTTCAACTCAAGGACTGTCTTTTTGAACTTGATCATGTGTTTGACAATCATACTATGAATTTCTGATTTGTCAATCTCATTGTATGTGTCATAATACTTCTCTACTTGATCAATTCTTCCCTCATCAACAATTCTTGCATTCAAAACTTTAAGACTGGGTCTGAATCCTACCTGAGGAGGTGCTTGAGTGTTTTTATTGCTCCTCAATGCTCGCGAGGATGGATGATTGGTGCTAGATTCTCTCTTCCTCTTGAATATAGGCTTATAATCTAGAGGAGTATATTTGGGCAAAGAAGGAGTACTATCTTCTTTACCCTTCTGACTATCATCTAATTCAGTTTTTATCTTCTTCAACTTAGGATCTTCCTGTTCTTCCTCTGCTGCCACGCCTTTCAATTCTAGGGAAATCTTTTCATCCCTTGCTTTATCAAGCTCTACTTGAGACACACCATGGATTCTCAAGATTTCAGATGTGACCTTTGCAACCTTTCTTTTTGTTGCAGTACTGTTAAGCTTAGCATCAACTTCTCTAGTCTTTTCTTCATAGGTTCCCCACCTAGGTTCATTATCATCTTTAGGGGCTGATAGAAATACCTATGCATAGGCTTCAAGAACTTGTTCCTCTACCTCATACCCAAGTGGATGAATCCACTTAGTTCTAGGCTCAACGACTTCCATATGTAGTGTCTGTCTCCACCATAAAGCATATTGTGTCTTTATACTTCTCCACAATATTCTCAGGAATCCTATACCTCATTTGCATTCTTTCTCTGAAGGTCTTCAATTCCAAGGTTATATAGGCTCTTAAGGTTCTCTCAGTGCATGCCTTATTTGATATTTGTGGCATGGTTGGAATGGACTTGTCTAGATACAAGTTTGACACTTTACCAACTATATGAAGGTACATATAGATGATTAGGGACCCAAACCTGAATAATTTTTTTTTTTCATGTTTGATAGCCTTGATGTTGTCTATCAACTATGAGCGCAAGATCTCACACAAGTTGAACTCTCCATCTTCTTGCACAAGCCTGATAACTGCTAGAATAGTGCCCACAGACACACTATTCACCCTACTGATGTGATGAAACTTGTAACCTAGTATCATTGACATCAATTTGATGTCTACTTTCTCTATAGGCTCAATGGTCATGCTGTGCCTATAACTTCTAGATTTACATACTTGTTCAACCATCTTTTTGACATCCTTGCCCACTAGAAGGACAACGCCTATTCTAGAAAAGGCCTATCATCTCATGAATTAGGTCATTTGTGATTCTAATTGGAACATCTCCAATCCAAAACAAATCATCATGTATTCTACTCAATAAGAATTTATCCATTCAGTCTCATAGAATTCATATGCCGTGGCAAATTCAACAATGGGGTGATCATTCCATTTGGTGTATTCATCCATGAATGTTTTTTCTGGTTTCAACATTGTGTCCATGTGCGTCCTTAACCTATCTAGTCCAACAGGTTCCTTCTTACAATAGATGTAAGCCCTTATGTCTTCTACATGCATGACGCCCATTGGTGTGTGGGAGAATGCTCCCTTTAAATCATCTAGGGTTGATTTAAACGGGTGCCTCTTGAAAATGTATCTCTTCTTTTTAGCAACATCAAAAACTATGGGAGTGGCCATGACTTACTTGTTAATCACTTTCCAACTGATCTTAGAGATGATCTGACGAATCCTGAATCGGTGCAATGAACTAGGGTTACTGCAACCAATCAAATGCATTGATAACTGCAGCAAATCTCTAATAGATTCAATCACCAAGACTTCACAATAACTTCCAAGTCTCCTTTTTCTCTCTATTGCTCTAAATTTGAATGCACTGAGCAATCAAATGACTTTTGTGTACTTTAAAGTGAAATATCCACCATTAATGCACATCGCATAAACCAAGCTATCACTTCAAAATTTCAAACTTGAGCTCCGCTAACAATCAGCATGTGCGCTCTTGCACACAGGTTCCTATACACTCCAAAAGCTTAATTCCAAAGGTGCATACTTTGAGGATGAGTATACCAGCCACACAAGGGTCTAGAGATAAATGAGCTCCCCCTATGACCTCGAGGGCCATTCATGCAGATGTAGAGGGTGCATCCACTTGGGATGCATCCAATACATTCTCATTAGCTTTGTCCTTCTTTCCTTCTGACCAAATCAAGATCGCATCCTCTAAGGCTTTCACAAACTTGACTTCTGCTTCAGGATCCAAAATTGGTTCTTCAGTCTTTTTAGGGCTTTCTTGACCTTGCGTCCTTGATCTACAGAACCTTGAGATATGTCCTACCTTATTACAAGAGTGACAAATGATTGGAGGTCTATTATTCCTCGGCGCATTGACATGAGTCACCATTCTGCATGTTCTGGCTGAGTGACCATTATAGTTACATATCTGACATGTAACATTCTGAGAATTTCTAACATTTGTTTAATTCTGATTCCTTTGATCTTTCTGAGTCTTGTTCTTCTTACTAGTCTTGCAATTCTTAGCTCTATGACCAAATCTATTGCATGAATAACAATAGCCATTAAAAGGTTTTACCTCTGTACAATTTCTTGCAATGTGTCCATGCTTGTTACAAGCAAAACAAGTGTGTTCTACTTGCTTGCGCTCATTCCTAGGAGGACCACCATTGTATTTGGTTTGATCTTCAGTCTTCTCATCATCAACAAAGTTCTTTTGTGAATCCTTTCTTGCTCGCATACTGTCAATTTGATTTTGTGCTTCATTGTGTCTAATGCAGCTAGTGTCTCCTTTGATTCTTCTTGCATACAAATGTGATTCTACCAACTCAGCACTGATGTGTAATTTTTCAATATGATCCTTCAACTTCTTCAATTTAGATTCCAAGCTCTCTTTGATATTCTTTAGCTCCAAGATTTCTAAGTTAGCTTCCCTTAGTTCTTCATTGAGTTTAAGGTTCTCCTTGACTTGTTCATTGTAGACATCTTGATTGTTCATTAGTTTGTCATCAAATTCTTCAAGATGACTTAACAAGGATGCATTTTCTTCACTCAACTTCTTGATTTTTTCTTCAAGTTCACTATTAGAGCATCCTTTCAAATCTTTTCTTAGTCTCTTGATAACTAATTGAGCATCACTAACTTTTTCTTTTAGTTCTTCAATTTCTCTTTCTGAATTGTCCAGGTCTTCAAGAGCCGCTTCAAGATTTTTCTTCAGATGTTTCATATCTCCTTTGTCCATGATCTCCTCATGTGGTTAAACTTCTTTGCTAAGGACCAGAGCTCTGATCAATACCAATTGTTAGGAATGGGAACACTGAGAGGGGGGGGTGAATCAGTGTTCACTATATTTTAACTTTTTACTTTAATCTTTATGCTGAACATAAATGCTTAAGAACTGAATTAAACATTCACATAAACATGAAACATGAAATCAACACATGACACCAATATGGTTACGGGGAAACCCAAATAGGTAAAAACCTCGGTGGGACTTGATACCCACTAATAATCCACACTAGTGTTTTGTGATCCTTATTAGAAGATCCTTTACCCTATTAGGAGTAGCTTTACAATGCTTTTAGTATAGTAGACCTTGTAAAGGGTCGGACCCTATTAGGAGTCTTTTACAATGATCCCTATTAGGGGAGTGGACTCACTGTCCTAGAGCTCACTTCTCAAATGGTGAAGGCTATAACCTTTTGAATCAGATACACACTATATTTGTAGGTGAACTGTTTACTGTGACATTGCTTGTCAGATCAGTTCCTTTGGTGCGCTGATGCTTTGACTTCTAGCAAATCTCTAATACATCTTATGCTCACTTCACATACCTCTGCTTTGCTTATCACAACTCTATTACAACTTCCATACTGAATACAATGGGTGCACCTTATATTTATGCGCTCATACCAATTATACAATTAGGTCAGCCCTATAACTAATTACAAACAATGCTTCCAAATGAATTGACTTAACCATGCTTACAATTATACATGTAAATATGTCGGCAACCTAAATAAAATGGGCACATAGCCATCACAATATTAAATTATAATCGCAAACCAAAAAGCTAACTATCGGCTCCATGCTCTGTTCGTTGTTGGCACACACTAGCTATGCAACTTCAACTAATTGTAACTTTCATATCTTTGCATATCTACTTATGTGCTCTTAGACTAAGCATAAGTATAGTCTAACAACCTTAACTTCTAGGGTGCATACCATAATTCATCTATAAACACGTGCACTGATGATCTGAGCTGCTGGAACTCTGTATACTATCCAGTCTTCAACAGTTAACTGAATTTTGATCTTTACACTAAGTGCGCTATCTCCAAACTGCTATATCAATTTGTTACCATAATGAAAACACTATATCTAGTCATATACTTTGGTATAGACAACTTTCCAACACTTGATTCTATTTCTACACAGGTGTGTTGATTTTTTATGAGTGAAGTTCAAGTTGAGGACAGTGAATATATTTGAGTAGAAATTTTATTTAAGCTATTTGAGATAGGCTCTCTGACTGGTGATGCATAACTAGTTTTCATGTTTTCAGCGTGGAAGCAGTGTTTGGGATGTTGGCGGTGCCACAGACAGAGTCCTTATCTAGTTGTTGATGGAGATGGATGGTATGATAGCCAAGAAAATAGTTTTCATTATTGGTGCTACAAACAAACTTGATATATATTACATACAACTTTCAAAATTATAAATATACAAATCTATAAAATATACGTATATAACATAAAAGGAAGTGTTGATGCATAATGACAAATAAAATAACGAAAGCTTCTTCTCTCTTGATTTGTAAAATTTTCTCTGCCTCTACTTTTTCTTGTGTTGCCATCCTCATTCTTGCAGCTAATATAAAAGAATGAAATGAATGATGGTGAAATTGAGAGAAATTTTGGGTAAATAAACTAAACAGATATAGAACAAAAATATGAACAAAGTTGAGGATAATGAGTTGGGTTTTTCTTAAATAAATGAATACCATCAACCCATTTACAAAATGGAAAAGTACATGCTAGCAATCTCCAACAATATCATGGTAAAAGGACATTTAGTATTGGATGTAAAAGTCTTTCTTGCATTTATTTCATTCATTGCTTTCTTGACATGCACATCAGCCTCTATATCCACAATAAGTGTTTGAACTATCTCATATCCATAGTTTGACATAGCCTGTAAGAATAGAAATGAACGATTGAATCATACTGCATTCAAATTTCATCTTGTTTGATATTTAATAGATATTTTACAGTAATCAATTGACAATACACATCAATAAATAAATGAAACTGATATGAATATATCAAGCTTTTCAAGTTCTTCAATAGCTTTAGCAACCTCATTCTTTTGCTCAAAGATATTGTCCAGATTCATCTTTGGAACATTGGAATGAATAACTGTAAATCATACATGGAAACAAGGTAGTTTATAAGAGCAGAGATATTATATGATAATACAAATCACATTAATCTAAAAGACTACTACACCATTTCGAAGATCATATCAATGAAATTAATTTGAATCCTCACAAGGAAAACATAACATTCAGGCATCCAAAAATAATGGATGCAAATTCACAAACTAATTTTCTAAAATCAGCATTTCATCATATAAGAGGAACTGCCAATATTAATATATTATCTCACAAATAGATGCAAATTCACAAATTAATTTTCTAGATTCAACATTTCATCATATAAGAAGAACTGCCGCAGACCTTTTGTGAGGGTATCAAGCACGCCGCTTGACTCCAAATATTTCCCGAAAGCTTCCTTCTTGGATTCATTTGTCTGCCATATAAGGATGACAAGCATTATCATAGAGCCTGAATTTTCAATTCTTGTCATTGAATTCATGCATACAATCATCTACAATTGTAGCACTAAAACAATTGATTTTTTAGCACATAAGGACTATTTTCTTCAGTAAATCCTAAGGAGACAACAAGTAAATTTATTCACGTGGGTGTATTAGGCTATTAGCTATAGAATATCTATGCTACTTATAGATCCAACTGATATCTGATTTAGCACTTCACCTACTCAAAAACACAAACCAATGAAATAATCCACATTAGGCCAAGAGAGATTGATGCATTCAATACGAGAATAATTACACAAAATGAAGCCGAATCATGCCAGACAATGACAATGAGAAGTTGACTATTGGCCCTTCTAATTTTTTATTTGATAGTTGCTTGACAATGACACATTCAAAATGCACTTATGAGCAAAGACCTAGAACGAATGAAATTAATTAAATAATGAAGGTGTGTTAGTTTGAGCTTCACTTGGTTTCGAGAATACTTTAATATTCTCTACTTAACAAGGCCAACCACATGAAGGTGGAAGCTCATCTGGCCTCACCCCCCCTCCCCTTAACATCAATCTAAATTCCCCATTAACATCTAATTACACATGTCATTCATCCATTTATGAACTATAACATTTAATCAATACAATCACATAACATTCATTAATATGATATAACATTCATTAATACGCAACACTAATCAAGAATTCATTAACACATAACAATATTCATTAACATGACATATAATTTAATATTAATGCACAACATTCATAGATAATTACTTAAAACAATGTTATTTCATTATCCAACAAAGTTAATCAAACAAGTTTTATCAAAGAGCATATTTAAGAAATCATTTCTTTTTTAGGTTTTTCTTAGATTTCTTATTTAGGTAAAGGCTGACAGGACTATCAATATTATCTTCCTCCTCTTGTGGTTGTGATCTCAAATTATGATGCTTCCTCACGTCTCGAGGAGGATGACGCTGCTGCACTAAAGGGGGGTCTGCTGCATTAACAAGTAAATGGGTTAAATTCACATACTTTTTTTTACTGTTACATGTATTTCATTAACTAGTAGAACATAACATGTATTTTTATTTACCTGACAATGCCACATCATCATGTACAATAACATTTTGATCTTCTGCCACCTCAACATGCTCAACATGCTCTAAAGTATTCAAAAAAAGGTTACACTGCCAATTGCAATTAAAGATGTTAAATTCTATTAATAATTACGTAATTTATTTCCAATAGAAAATTAATACCTCCAACATTGTGATGCACATCATGGCCTTCGTCGCGCCTAGGTTTTGTGGTAGGATTTGAAGGCTGTAGTGAAATGTCATGCACATTGTTATCATGAAATAGTCAATTTATGTTCGAAATTAACTATTCAATTTGATTTACTTTTCATTTGACCAATTTACCTATGTATCATCTGGTGCAGGAGATTCTTCATTATGGCTTTGGGATGCTTGGCGTAGGTGTGTAGCCACGACTGCATAGCCTTCCTTAAAGGCTATTCTCTTGTTTTCATCCATGGGCTCTACATTGAATTCTATGCCCTGTATTTTTTGTTTAATATCACCACTTTTAAATGTATGATTTGATTAAACATAATTGTTTGCAACCTTATATATAAAAATTTGACATGAAATTCCAATGCTACTACTTACAAGTCGAGAGTGAAGTTTCATATAGCCACCAGAGCCAAGTTTGTGTTGACCAACCTTTGTTAAGCTCGCTTGTGTGGCTTTTGATGTGTCTTGCAGTCTATGAAAAGTTTGAAACATGTTAGATTATATATTTACAAAGATCACTAATTAGTGCATGATTACATTCTACTTAATACTATCATGACATACCTTCTTTTTTTGTCTTTTGCTTGAATTCCACTACCCTTTAGCCTTTTCTCTTTTGCATCTTCTATTATTTCATTCCACTCCATCAGTGGAATCATAGGAGGATGCACATACTTTGGGTTCTCCTTTACAACCCTTCTATATTGGTCCCTCACAGTCTTTAAATGTTTGCATGCTCTTGTAGGAATCTTGGCTCTGTCAAAACTTTTAATTCCAAAGAGGTCCTCTAAAGATTTAATGAGCTGATTTTTTAAGTCAGCATCCTGATCATTCCACATTTTTTGAAAAAACAAAATTGTTAGATATCATAACTTTAATATAGTACAATAAATTGAAGATAAGAAAAATATTATACCAATATTATGCAGCTACGTACCTTTTATGTATGGTGGGCCCAAATAGCTTCAATGTCATTTCAAAAAGATGTTCATAAAAAACATCATTTCCTACAAAAATCGCATGGGATTATTAGTCCAAAATGAATTATGTATAAGTAAACTACAATTACATTATAAATAATAACAATTTTAGAGCACCTAGAAGCTTTGGTACTTTTAACAGAACCATATTGTTTTTGTTCATCAACAATGTTCCCGCAAATGAACCAGTACTAGTAACATGGGCTGATCCAGGAAATGGTTGATCTTGACTAGTACTGGTCTGATCTGTTCTTGTACCGGGTGTAGGTGTATCTATTAATTATTATACAAAATAGGTCCATACAGTGTATAAAATTCATAGAAGAAAAATAATCAATTCATGATTAGCTCATAACAAAATATAGAAAAATAAGGTTTTACTAGTTGTAGATGGTATAGAGGAAGATGTCTGCAAGCACCTTGTTGCGGACAATGCAACCATCAAATTCAGAATGTTAATTGAAGGAGGTGTCTGCACTTCATCATGAGCTATAGAATACATTGTTAGCAAAGACATTTGCAATGGATAAAGATTAAATGGGGTACTAGAAGCATCCCAAACATAAGTTGAGTCAATAATGCATACAAAGGTTAAATCAATGGTTAAAGGTTTAAGGATTATTTACATGAAGGTTGTGTGGTGCTACAACCCTCAACATGTTGACAATGTTTCACACATGTCAAAAAATTATGTAAGAAGAACACATCATATTTTAGATCATGATCCATAAGATAGTATAAAATATAAACATCTATTGAACTTTAATTATTGCTTAATATTAATTACTACTTACATCAATAGAATTGACTCTACATGTCAATTCTTCTTCGAGATCCTTTGACTCCTCAGTTTCATTTGCTTCTATTAGAAGGTTAAGAATTTCATTACCATATTTGGTTCTTATTTGAGTAGCCATGAATACATGGTTAGATTTAGATTCTATGTCATCTCTAAATGTCGTGTCAACTTCAGATCGAAATAGATCTGCTGCCTCTTTTGCTTTTCTCTATCAATAAGTATCAAGTTGTGACATCAATATCAGTAAAATTCTATCAAAATAACTCCAAAGCCATAAAGAAAAGAACATAATAATATGACATTTGGGTATGTGCAAGATCATGAGGGGCCAAACTATACCCTTAAGTGGCAATGAAAAATCAGCCAATTAGGGTTAGTCAACTTGACGTGAAAATTTCAACTAGCTATGAACCTAATATCAAAAAGTTGTAAGAATAGAATCTATAGAAAATTGAATGTAGTTTCTAAACTACTAGGCCTCTTTTGAGAAAAAGTTAGTATGATTGGTGAAAAGTATAGATTTCAATGCAGCAGTACAAAAATTTCAAGAAAAAAATAAGAAGTAGGTGTATGTCTAACCACCTTAATCATAATCAAATGATAATATTTTATTATAAAATTTTATATATAAGTAGTAGACTCATGCTCGGATGTGACGCATATTTTTTTGTAATTTTATTCCAAAAAAAAATTAATTATGAATTTTTTGCTACAACATTTTTAGAATAAAAAAACTCCCATGTCTGACCACCTTAACTCATTCAAAACTTTACAAAATTCAATTTTTATTTATTTTTCCTTATAGTAGGTGAAGCATAGAATGTGACACATTTTTTGAATTTCAAAAATGTTATACCGTTTGAAAGTTATAGTCATTTTTCAATTAGTATATAAATCAACACTTTAGAGGTAGCTCAATTAGAAAATAACTAATAATTACTTACCGAATTCAAAATTTGATAGCAATTATATCAGTAGAAAGCTGATAATCTCCTTAAGATACCCTTTTCATTTTATCAAATTTGGGTGAAAAAAAAGTCATCAGCTACATTGTCAAAGTTTTGAATTGACATCGCCACTTTTTGGCCCCTCATGATCTTGCACATACCCATTTGTTTCTATATAATTTGTAGAGTTACACTAATTAAGGTTTACCTTTGCTGAAGAAAGTGTATTGTGAGGAACATCCCCGCCTATATCTTGAGGTGGAATATCCATGTCGCCCTGTGACAAAGATTAGTAATTCTTAGCAATCAGAAGCGATTGGAGTCAATATTAATTGGAGGAAATTGGTTCAAATGTTATACTTACCAGTCTCATGATAGGGAAATTTTTTGTATCTACATGATTCAAATTGTAATCTATTAGAAGCTCTTCTCCTGCATTTATTGATTTTATCGCACATACAAATACACAATTTCCCTCGCGTGCATCAAATATACAATTCGATCGCTTATTAGTTGACACGGGTCGAGAACTATTTATAAAACCTACAATATTCCTTATTTCTTTTGGCCTTCCATCAATATACATAGCAAGGCTTTTAGTTTGATCATTTGCTTTGCATTGTATATAATTTTCTAACAAGGCATACCTACGCATACTTTTTTTATATTGCACAATTTGCATCCAATTCTTGTAATTGTAATGAGGTCGTACATCAATTCAACAACTTAATTATAAATAAACTTTATGCTATCCATGGAAAATAATCCCAAACCATGTAATGAAGATGGAGCTATGCGATATATCTTTTCGTTAACAGAAAAATCAGTATTAAATGGAGCTAGTTCCATGGGTACCCATTCTTTCTGAAGATGTGTGTACCTTAAGGGAACCTTCATGTCACCTTTGGTCACATTATCATAAGAACATGACCCCCCCTCAGCAAGGAGAAATTGCATTCGTTTATCAAATTTTCTTCTAATCTTTTAACCTCTAGTTGATCTCCCTATTTTAGACCTACTAGATGTCTTACTTTTGTCTTCTATCCCTGCATTTTCCTCACTTGAGGAAGACAGATCAGAAAAATACCTATTTGGTGATACCTACAATCCATCAAATGAGAGACATAGTTGGATCTATATATTTTGCTAACTAAAGAGAAGGAAACCAAATAATAAATTATACCTATCGATCCATGTGAAAGGCGTTAAATTTCCTGCATATGTAAATCAGTTATCTTAAGTTAGTCGAAAATTACATGATATGTAAGCTACAAATTACATAAAAGAAAAAATTTACATGATGTAAAATATACTCCATCACTATAGAGTTCAACACATAATAACTTAATTCAAATTTCTATGAATAAATCAATACCTCATACGTGACATTTATCACACCTTGACATACATTTCATTGATCATGTTATTCATCATCCTCCTCATCCATGTCATCATTATGACTATCATCATCATCATCATTATCATCATCACGACTACTATCATCATCATCATCATCACCATCATCATGACTATCATCATCATGACCATCATCTTCATGACCATCATCACCATCACTAGAATCATCATCATTTTCTTCTTCTTCTTCTTCATTATGTAACAGTCATCCGTGATCATCATTTACTTCATCTTCTGATTTTTCAGTATCTTCTTCTTCCATCACATTATACTGTATTGGTCTTCCTCTTGGATCATGTCTAACAACAAATGACCAACCCGGTTTATGTGGAACGGCAAAGTAAAACACTTTCTCACATTGGCTTGGAAGAACATAGGGCTCATCTCCAACTGACTCAAATGACCTTGTATTAATCATTGTAAATTCACTATCATGTTCAATAACAGTCCTATAAGGATCATTTTGATTCAGCCGTAGCCTGTACCATTTGATGACAAATAGAACTAATTTGAATGAATTAAAGTCACACTCAAGTATATCATCCAAAATGTCATAGTATCAATTTTTAGATTGTTGAGGATGTATGTCATTTCTAGATGAAATATTAGTGACCTTGAAGACTGCACTTATCCCAGAATCACAAGTTTTCTTCGTGTCATCTAACTTTTTTATGCAAAATTTATGGCCATGGTAGTACATAGCTTTGTGGTGTTTGATCTGCAATTATTCAAACATGTCAAGATTATTTGCATCGATCTGTGAGTTGATATTAAACTTATGGGTTATAGTTAGTAAACTTATACGTACCTTTCTACCTCTTAAACCATATGTTAGATCAAGTACCATTGGTGTAACATTGAGATCTCCATTACCATGAGATTCTTTAACCAATGATGCAACACCATCCCATGTTAATGAGCAACTATTTTCTTGAGATTGTTGAATCCATACCATCATCCAATCAAGATTGTTTGCAATATACAAATGTAGTGCATCCCACTCATGACCAACTGTAAAGAAAACAAATAGACCGCTTAGAAACAACTTATATTGAAGATCTATAAGAATTAATAAACTATAGTAACATCGTATAATTACCTTTCACTTTCCTCAATCTACCTTCCCCCATCAAGTACTCCCTTTCACATTTGTTAATAGAGTTCGGATCCCAAATGTGATCTACATGGATATTTGCTACAAACTTGGAAAGATATTCACTAATATACAACATGGTCTAGTATACCATATATCCCTCCACCATAGAACCCTCAGGACATGCTCTTTGTTGAACCAAGCCCTTCATAAATTTCAAGTGCCTCTCAACCATCCACATTGACCTAGTTTGTACAAGTCCACACAATTCAATCTCCTCAACTAGATGTATGAGGTAGTGTTCTTGAGCATTGAAAAAAAATTGAGGTAGACACTTTTGCATTTCACATATAAGCTGGAGAATTTTTCTCTTCCAATATTTTATATATTTTTTTATCAATTTCTTTAGATGATAACCACCTAAAAGAGATTCAACTCACAAGAACATATAAACAAGATTTTAGATAAAAATATATAATAAATTACATAAAAAGTAAAGCAAGTCATAAATATAATAACACTTCTAATCTCATGAATTCTCCAAGATCGTATATAACTTGTTTAACACTATTGTCAAATTGGTCTAGGAGGGATAGAGGTAGGGCCTACTGCAATGATTAAAAAATAATCTTTTCAATATATTGTAAAATAATACAATAAAAAGTACATGCAATTTTAAATATATATTGTAAATAGAGAACATGACTTACCTTGACGACAGTATGCCAATCATGTGTTTTCAACCCTGGCCCAAAATCACCTTTCTTTGATATAAGACTGCTTATATTTGCAGCAAATCCTATTGGAAATTTTGTTCTTTTTATGACTTCTTTTAATGCATCACTTTGCTGCTCAGTTAATAACCAAGGAAGGGCACTCGTGTTTATGTAGTCTCCATTGCTATTTGATTCAAAGAAAGTTTTCAGTGCATGATTGGATTCATGAATGTCATTACAAATTTTGGCTATTTTTTCTTTGTCGCGCCTTCCATCCAATATTTACCATAGTGTCTCTATTACATTCTTTCTAATATGCATAGAATCAAACAAATGCACAATTGTGAGATCTTTGTAGTATGACAACCTACTAAAATGAATAGGATAAATTTTTATTCCTCTAGGAAGTTGGTCATTAATGCCTTGATGACCTTCTCGAGTATCAATAACATCATTAGTAAATAAAAGACAATATCAAAATATAAATTTCAAACAAAAATCATCAGATGGAATGACATTACCTCGGTGATTTAGTCTATCATATTCCAACTTCCATAGACGACGTGTCATTCTTCGTGGCCTTAATGTCATCTCTTCTTTCCCATTAAAAATATTTTTTTTGATAGTTCGATACTTATGATTATTGTTGAGAAAATACCTAAACTCATCGAACACCTGCTTTCCTAAACTTCTTGAATGACAAGATTTCATCTTCGGACTACAAACTAGACATGCAAATTTACCCTTTGTCTGAAGACCTAAAAGATATCATACAATTGGATCATGTACAATTATCATGCACAACTGAAACATACAACAATAATGTGTAAGCACTATAACATACCAAAATACGTGACCTTAACATGAATATATAACATACCGCAAAAATGAGTTAGCCTAGGGGCATCATGTATTGTCCATACAAGCATTGCATGGAATTGAAATTTTCTTTGTCCTATTGGTTTAGAGATGTCATACATAGTGATCCCATTCCATAAAATCAATAACTCGTCAATAAGGGGCTCAATATACACGTTCATATCTTTAACTTGGTACTTACCTAGTTGAATGAACAAAAACATTACATAATTATTATGACCATCTTGATGCAGTGTTTATAAATTAATTTACATAACTATTAAATGAAAAAATACGTAGTACAATCATTGAAAACATTATATGCTCCCTCTTTATGGACATCCAAGGAGGAATGTTATTGTTAATAACAAAAACAAGCCACACTGAGTAAGTAGATCTCGTATCTCAAAATGGATCGACACCGTCCACTGCCACTGAAATCTTGAGATTACAAGACTTTTCTTTAAAGTGTGGCCATGTTGTTTCTATATCTTTAAATGTAGAACCATCCAAAAGAATTTTCATAATGTCATCTTGACTTCTATTGCATACATGGTAATCGATAAATTGTGTCAAGCTAGTGCACCTGAATAATCTTTGAAGACGTGGAATAAGGAGAATGTACCAAAGACTCTTGTGAGGCACCTTTTTTGTTATTTGTTCTGACCGATATCTACTAGTATGACAAATAGGGCATTCTATTACAAACTCATGCTATTTATGATATAGAATGTGATCATTGGGATATGCATGTATTCTCTGATACTGCATTCCAATTTGATTCATAATGGTAGATAATTATTGGTACGAACAAGGCAAAATGTTTGATGGTGGTAAGAAAAAATCACCTATCAACCTACAACAACAAATATGAATTGTTAATATAATGAATCATAATGGTATGCTAACATTGAAGATGACAAAAATGGCATACCTTAGCATACGTGACATTGCTACATTGGATAAACCATTCATAACCTTGAAGTTCACCAACAACACTATAGTGGAGATAAGAGTTGTTTGGGAGCCTTGGTATAGGGGCTCGTATGCCTTCTCAATTATAGCTATATCAAGACCATCTTCATCATCATTATCAAATGCGCTAGTACCATCATCATGATCATCTTGATCAGCTACACAAATACCATCTTCAATCATGTTCTCTACCACAAGATCATCTTCTTCCATGGGAGCATTATCATTGGCTTGGATATTCACACCTCCATGTTCCTCCAATTGGAAATCCACATTCACCAATCGATGAAAATCGTGCCCCCCTTCAATGTGACCATATTGCCTACAATGACTCTAGGTTGTTTTGATTAGAATTCTTCGATTCTTTAAGCCCTTACACTTTTTGAAAGGACAATAACATTTTTCAACATCTTTTCTTTGGAACTGAGACCACAATCTAGCAAGTGTCTCATTATTTTGTTCTGGGTTCATATTGCCAGGTGTGGACTTTCTTCATAGGTTATAAATATACAAAATGTAAACATACAAACATTAGTAGTATCTTGTATATAATAAAAAAATAAATATTAGAAGATTATACAAGATTTACAAATACACACACAAATCATGGTCACTAGACCACAAAATATTGAAAAGGATAAGTATTTTGTGAGTTATTATTATTTTGGGAGTTACACAAATCTCCTGACTAGACTATTGAATTAGAGATTATAGAGAATATATTCTGGAGTTGTACAGTCACATTGTCTAGTCTGTAAAGATATACAATATATTTTTGCAAAAGAAGCTTGCAATTGAAGATAATAAAACATCAAAATTTGGCATTGTAGTGGAGGTGATTCCATACCTAGTACAAATTATTTCCTCTAAAGCTTCTAGATGGCCTTTCTCTAGGAGCTGCATTAAGGCATTCAATTGAGCATTAATGCATTAATGCCCATCGATATATATAGGTTTGCATCACACATGCTTAAGGAAAAAGTTCCTAATACAACTGAAGAGAGTAATTAATATGGAAATTGAATCAAATGTAAGAAACATATGGCATTAATTTTCAAAGATAGTGACAATTGAAAAGTATTGGAAAAATACATTGTACAAGAAATGATAGTGCGCCATGGGAAGTCACAATAAGTATGAACCCATAGAGGATTTTCATTGTTGATAGTGAAGAAGAGGAAGAAATCCATAAGGAAGGGGAAGGACACGAAGAAGAGGAACAAATAGATCCTAAAGAGCAAAGGACAATCAGGATATTCAAGGTTATGAAGATTGAGCAGCATAAGGTGAGGGGAGATATCCCTATGTATGATGGAAGTCTGGAAGAAAAAGAGCTTTTGGACTAGATTGCATCAATGGTTGCATACTTTGAAGGTGAAGAGGTACCGGAAGATCAAAGGGTCATATTGGCTTCTAACCCCATAAGTGTGAAGGAATGTTACCAGTTGGCCCTTAGAATAGAGGAGAAATTGAAGAGGAAAAGTGAAAGACATAATAGCATCAATAGAGGAGGTTCTTCAATGAGGGGAAGAGGAGGAAGGACAAATCAAATATGCCAAAGTTTCATTGTACGACAGAAGAGGCCTGGTGTACAAACTGTATTGAGTTTTTGATAAATAAACTTCTTTCAAATGCAATTTCTGGTGTAGGAGCACCCTCAAAAGATTGAATCAGAGGAAGACAAAGATGTTAAGGAGATCACAAATATTCTTTATATTCCTAGATGACCATGTAACCTCATCAGAGTCCTAATGTTCAATCAAGTGCTTTTGGGTGGATATATAAACCTAAGACACTTAGATTGATGTTCATTTGTCAACTATATTTAATGTTGCTAGCCTATATCTCTATAAATGTCTAGTTGCTGATGTTGTGATTGCAGGTAGTACTGGTTCTATGCAAGAGGTTCAACTCCAAGACATTCCTAAGTCATCTCCTTTGGAGATTGACAACATTTTGGACACTAGAGTTGCACGGAAGACCCAGAGGCACACCTATCTTGAGTATTTCGTACAATGGAAGTGTAAGCCCATGGAGGATGCTACATGGCTTACTCTTGAAGCTATTGCACAACTTGGTTTTCCACTGTCCGCATTACCAACTCAAGGGACTTGAGTTTCTTTGTCTTGTAGATAGTCTTTGTTTTAGTTTGGTTTTAATAAAAGGAAATGGATCTTTAGAATCTGTTTCCTCATTTTTGAGTTTGGTCCTTTTATGTGGTCAAGAATCTTTTGGTGTTTTCATAAACCAGGGATGTCTTAGTCCACTGGATTGTTCTAGTGGGGGTTAAGTTTGTTTATGTTTGTTTATGTTTTAGTGGGAGTTAAGTTTGTTTCCCATCATTTGGGAAATGTTTCCTAACTCATTGTTAAGGAATGTTGAAACTGTTTCCTCATATAGCCGGCTGTTGGTTTCCAGGCTGGTTTGGGATCCTAGTTGGCTTTGAATGGCTAAACTTAGTTTTAGTATGTTTTAGTTTATTTTCTTTAGTTTTAAGGAATTTGAGGTATCTAGACCTTAGATCAACCTCTTAGTTATTTTAGGAAGTTGTTATTGAGTTTTAGTGCATTTTTGACAGAGTTGCATTCCAAAGTTGCACATATTGTGAAATGTTGTTAATTTTTTGCAACATTGTCAACAGATTGTAAGTCTGGTTCTCCAATGACCACAACCGATTTCATGTTGGTTGGATTAGTTGGAAGACTTTTTGGAAGTGGTTTTTAAACCTTGTCCAATCGCGAGATTCGCACAAGGAGATGATCTTCGAAGCAATGTTGAATAAAAGAAACCCAAAAAACATTATGAGTACATTTTTGTTATCATACTCTGTCTATTGCAAATAGGTAGATGGATTGATCATTCTGCAAGTTCATTGTATGCATTTTTTATTCGATTCCATTTTAGTTTTGACTGTCATTTGATTTCAAGTTTTAGTTACATTTACACAGTTGGTTATGAACTGAACACATTGCTTGACTATCATAGAAAACCCGATCACGTAATGGTTAGAGAGTTTTAATGTCACTGCAAGTTCATTTGTGCATCCACAGTTCTTGTTAGAGTTCATTTAACTAGACTTTGAAAACATTGTATTTTAAATTTGGTGTTGATCTACGCAAGAACCAAACCTCACTGACAGACCGACTCGGGAAAATCTATAGTTGGCTCTGTCATGAAGGTGGAACCTTGACTTGTGGTTTCCCCATTGGATTCCAATGCCATTGGGTGAGAAGCAAGCCAAGGTTATGCACTTTAAAAATATAAGTGCTCAAACTGTGGAAGGAAGCATATTGCTTCAAGATTTGATGCCCTAGGTAGATACTTTCCATGTATTTAATCAGTAAGAAGAAGATAAGTTTGCAGCAGTGTAGTAACAGGAAGGTTGAAATTGAATCATAGATTGAATTTGATAGTCTCGGGCACATTGAAGAATCCTTGGCGATTGTACCTATTGTGTGAATCCATTGATTGACAGAGATTGTACCTTGTGAATGAAACTCCTACGAGGCAGAGACCTTGTGAATGAAACTTGACAGAGATAGTACTGAAAAATTGGTGAATGCAATTAAAAACTTGTCTCCCACAGAAACAAAAAAATTGAGAGGACATTATAACATGCAAAGACTCTCTATTGGATATAAAAATGATTGATGCCACTAAAATAAACAAAAGTATCAGTGACAAAGGTTTAGTTTGGGCTCTTGGGGAAAACAATCATTATCCAAATTAACTTATTAAACAAACCTAGTAGCACAATATTAAGTTGTTTGGTACATAATAGATGAAGGTTCACAAAGATAAGAATTAAGATGAAGCAGACATATGAAAGCACAATGCAAAAATGAGGAAGGTTCCCAACCTGCATTGAAGAGGAGCACTAAGTTTTAATCCAATGAAAGATGGTTCATATGAGGTACAAAAATGATCAAGATTTGAATCAGAAATTGTTATTGCCTTTGAGTAGTGCAAAGATTTATATAAAAAATCAACACTTCTATAAATAATGAATAGTCAACAATCTATTAAAAAAATAGCAATCCACTTGACACAATTTACTACTCCAAATAATTGGGCTTCTATTATGCAGCTTAATTTTCCATCAATGTCAGTTTCAAAGGTGTAAGTATTAACAAATATTATACTATATGATAAAGGCAATAAATGCCACTTAAAAATCAAGTGTATATTGCAGGGATTATAAAATTCAAAAGCTTTTCTGTTAGACATTATGGTTGGAAATGCTTTGGTAGAAATGTATGCCAAATGTGGAAGAATAGACAAGGCCCGTGAGTTGTTTAATAGAATGCCTCAATGAAATGTGGTTTCATGGACTGCAATGATTGCAGGGTATGCACAAAATGGATTCCTTGAAAAGGCTTTAGAAAATTTCAAACAAATGCAATTGGCAGATGTAAAGCCGAATTCCACAACCCTTGCCAGCATCCTCCCTGCCTGTGCCAAAATGGGAGTTTTGGAAGAGGGCGCGGACATCCATCAAAGCATAAAAGATAAATAAATTTTGTTAGATGTTGTAGTTGCAATTGCCCTAGTAGACATGTATGCAAAATGTGGAACTATAGGCAAGGAACGTGAACTCTTTGACAAAATGCATCAAAGACATGTGGTATCATGGAATGCCATGATTACGGGTTATGTACAAAATGGATTTTTTGAAAAGGCTTTAGAAATTTTCAAGCAAATGAAAATGGCAGGCGTAAAGCTAAATTCCACAACCTTTGTCAGCATCCTCCCTTCCTATGCCAAAATGGGAGCTTTGGAACAAGGTAATTAACTAGTCACTGTTAATATATTATGCAGTCACATTAAATATATTATGCAGTCATTGTTAAGATCAACTTAGTTGATTTCTTGATCACACGATAACCAGTAATTAATGGTTATCATAATATATTGTTAATGTGTTATGATAACCACTAATTAGTGGTTATTTGTATCACTATGTAAGATAATGAAACAATGCCAGTCAACCGATAATGAAATGATGCCAGTCATGTCTATTCATATTGGTATTAATAATGGTTGTGTGGGCTAGGAAAGACTTACTAGTGCCATATAATTGATAGGAAATAATCAATGATACCCTAGCTCATATAAATGGATGCCATAGCTCGTGGGTAACTAGAGAATCCAATGAACACACATTAACATGATGCCCTAGTTCACTAACATGACTAATGCCATAATCAAATCATCCGAAGAAATGAACTCAATGCCATGGACATAATAGAGCATGGAGTAATGAATATCATAGTAAGATGTGCCCTCAAAATGCAGAGGAGATAACACAATCCCTACCTCAATGAGCTTCTATTTGATAAGGAGAGGAAAAGCCAAGTTTCCAAAACCAAGCTCGAAGATCAAAGGCCCAAGTCCAAATAAAAATTGCAACCCCTATACACAGTGCCGAATCTGCCCTAGCTGATGTGGTTTCAAGCTCGAAGATCAAAGGCCCAAGTCCAGATAAAAATTGCAACCCCTATACACAATGTTGAATCCACCCTGGCCGATGTGGTTTCACACGCTGCCCCTTGAAAAAATTCACCGTGGTGATAATGAAATGAGAAATGAGTTCTTTTTTGTTAAAAAGTTATACCCGTGTTCATCAAAATTTCAACATACTCGGTAGTGGTCGAACTTTCAACTAACACAGGGATGGATTTAAAAAAAAGAATGTTTTCCTTATATAATCCGACCAACCAAAATCTTTTTGTTTCATGGTCAAAAAATTTGGTAGAAAAACTAGGTGAAATGTACTAGTGTCTTGATGATACTAATGATATTAATGATGAATATGAGACTATTGAAATTGATACTGATTTACCTAATATGCTTTCAACACAATTGATAATGACACCTAGTATCAAACATTACGATTCTCAAGAGGATCCTTGTTTGGAACTGGCTATTATTCCTATTGTGTTGGATATAGTCCATCTTGCGAGTTTCCCACCTTTCGTAAATGATATAGACCGAGATGGGGAGAGTAGGTATCACACTTGATTGGCTTGTCTTCCATGGTATATTTTTGTGTGTTTTCCTATTGTATTGTGCTTCTTCCATGATGTATTTTCTAAATGTTTGTTAGATTCTTTTATACAACCCTTGTTACTTTGTTGGTGCAAGGTGATAAAGGAATCGAACCTATTGTGTTATTCCTTTATATGTATCTCTATTCTTCTATATGTTGTTTTCATGTTATGTTGTACCTGTGCTATTACTCGTAAATGTTTTCCTTTTGTAGTCCACTTGGATTTGCGACTTGGTAGCACTTATTCTTTTTGGTCTCCATGTTGTGGTCTGAAAAGACTCTTCTTTGTAACTCTTACGTTTTCTTTCCTCCATTGTGATTGTAGTTCTACTTTCTTTGGGGAATGATATCAATTAATTTTCAATAATATCATATATATATTATCTTATGATCATACTGACCCCACGGTAGGTAGATCCCTTCTATGTTCTATGTATGTTTATGTGGTATTTCCATTGATTTGTCTTTGCTTGGGGGCATCTCATAGTGTAAACGTAATCAATGGAGTTGTCTATGTTTCCATTAAAGCCATTGCTCCTGTTAAAGTGTTAGCAATGACGTTAATGTGGGTGCATACGCTTTGCTCACTTTTTGCACACACGTACTTTTAAAATATTTTTCAATGCTTAAGACTTCTCTCCCTTTATGGATTAGAGACTAATCCTTAAAGCATGGATTTTTACCTTATAGGATCTCTTGATCCCTCTCATTTCAATTTGCAAAGTTCTGATCCCTTAAGGTCAGAGGTGTCCTTAAGACTAGATCTCTTTTGTTTTGGATTTTCTATTTTGGAATAGGATATTACTGAGGCTGAATCCTTGATGGATTGACTAGTGAGTAGCCACATTCACTAGGCGGTTCAACTCCATCTTTCAAGTTGCACCGTTTCCTTGTGTGATTCACAATGAGACATAAGTTCTCATTGGGCGAGGTAATCACAACCTCTTCTTTATTTTTTCTAGTGATGTCTCTCTTATCAAAATCTTGGGGGTTGACAAAGACTTGAGTCCCTGGGGGCTTGAGAATCTCTTTATCCCTTTGATTTCAATAAGATTTTCTATTTTGTTGCGATTTCCTTTACCAAGAGTTTGCATCGAGTCCATACTCTCGCTAAAGTGGGGGCTAAATGTATCATCAAAAAAATGGAAGCACTTCCATTTAGGACTGATTTAGCACTCTGAGTAAGTGGTTTGGGGTCATGTCAAATGCCTTGAATGGGTGTTTGACTTGGATCTAGAATTTTCCCCTATTCTGCCCTATTTTCCACTTATTTTCAGCCTATTTTTGGTACCTAGTCTTGTGAATTTGAGGTTATTGACCTCAGGGTCAAGGTTGACCTTCTGGGTCAAGGTTGACCTCAAATTTTACCTAGGTCAGGGTCAAGATTTCAAATTCCAAAAGTTTCCAAATGTCAGGTTTTAGAAAGTTTTTTTCCAACTTCTAGATCGACTATTTCGGGCTTTAAAATAGTAAACTCTTAAATGATATTTAATTTAGGTCCACTTCCAAGGGTAAAAGCTTAAATTGGAATTTAATTCTCCTATGTATGCCTCTCTAGAAGTTTGTTCCCTAGACTAGTAGATAAGGAAGTCTTCTCCTCTCATTTCAATCCAAGAATCAATTGAGAAATCAAGCATAAGGTGAAATTAAGTGATCAAGCAATTATCAAGAAAGAAAGAAGGAAGAAAGAAAGCATTCAAGCATTCATCTATCCTCAGGCATTCAAGAATGTAAGATCCAATTCATCAAGGAGATCCATTGGTATCCATTGAAGGATTCAATCTCTATTGAGCCCTCTTATTGAAGATTTCTCCCTCCATATCCATTCAAACTTCTTCCTATTCCAAGATCCATTCAAGATTGGTGTTGAAGATCTAAATGCAATTTATTTGAGACATCCTATATCCAATTCTACATTCATTTGGAGCATCCATACTTGTGGATCCAAGGATTCGAATCCTCCACAAGGGTTTCAACATAAGCAAGGTGAATTGTTCCATTTACTTTGTTTATTACTGGAATTTCAATTATATTTCAAGGTTAATTTCAAAACCGGGATTTGACCTTGACGTAAAACCCTCATCCAAAAAAAAAAAACCTTTTTTCTTGTAGGTACAAGTGCAGGACAATGAATTACAGATCAGATTTGAGTACCCTTTTCAGCAAACTTTCAAGATCCACAAACAGAATTTCCATCAGAGTTATGCAAGTCAAGGTCGACATAAAGGGGTCAAGGTCAACCTTTATTTTGGTCAAGGTTGACCTTTCTCAAAAAAGAAAAGGATTTATGGGTTTTCCTTGTCTCTGTGTTTCTATTCAAGATCCAGTTGTAGAACTTCCCAAAATTCAGTACAGACATCAAATATAGTAATTTCCAGATCTACTATACTTTGAGGTTAGTATTTGTCTTCAATTCATTTCAATTAAGATTTCAATACTCTTTTCTAAAAGGGAATATAAGGTTTTCCTCTTTCTTCCTATTACTAATCGATTGATTCATTTAGGCATTAACCATTTCTTTGTGGTTAATCAATTTGGATCTCTCCTTTGGGAATTTGGGATTAAGAAGGAAATCTTACCTTCCCCAACTCCTACATACACAACCTAATCAAGTCATATCACATATCAAACACATTTTCATCCATCACATTTTTACTACTTTACACACACACACACACACACACACACATATATCCATCTCCTTTACATATATAATTCTCCTTTCACAACACTCTATATCTCCCTTTACTTATATATATATCCCCGCTTTTTAACAAAAAAGACAAAAAAAATTTTTACTTACTATTTACCCGGAGGAGGGATCTTGTCAAAAATGTGTTTATAACTCTCTTGTGCATGTTTTAGTGATACCTTCCATGAATCCTTTATTGTCTATAACAACACAATGCGTTCACCTATGTGAGCTACAAGACTTATCATGTTACCCATAGCACTTACATCAGGTGTGTTCACTAACACTTTAGCCTTATGAATATGTTTCTGCAGTGACTCTATCTATGCTATCAAAAATGTTTGCAATTCCATGAATTTCATTCTGATTTTGTTCTCCTCTTTCCTCAACTCATGTTGCATTACCATTAGATGCTTAAGCCTTTGATGATAAAATTTGAATGTATTGAGGCTCGTTTGTGACCTTGGATAGATGCTCAATTAGTTGCTTGTCAAATGATTCATCTTTTTCTTTTATCTCCTTGGTAAAATTTGAAATCAAACAAATTTTTTGAAATAATGAAAGAATATCTTACAATTCTTTTTCTAATTTGGTAACCAGCTCAGAAAGTGTTACCTTATCAAGTGCCACTGATTGAAGTAATTCTTCAATTATCTTGTCTTCCATTTTATTTCAGTGTACCTGCATCAAGTATTGGGTGACCTTTGTTCTTGGTTGATTGATCTATTTCACCAGTTCTTCCAATTGACTATGTATGGTGCCCTTCTCATTTATTTATGCATTAGGTACAATCTCCTGTAGAATTTCCTTAACACTTTCTAGCACATCAATTTTTTGCTTCTTTGCTAAGTAACTTATCTTGTGCTTCTTTCCTCTTTAGTAAATCTCCAAATTTTGACAACTCCTTTGGGCTTAAGGTGGATATGTATACCTTAGGAATTAAAATGGGTTGACTTAAGTCAACCTTCTCCTTTTCATGCTTCTTCCTCTTTGATTTTGTCATATCTTCTTGCATACTCTCACTAGTAGATAACTTTGGAGAACGTGATGCCTTCTTTGCATCATATGTTGCAGCAGTTGTATCTTTTGTTTTCTCATCTATTTCTTCCTTCTTCTCTTCTTGTTTCTTTTCCTCCTTTTTCTCTTCTTGTTTCTTTTCTTCTTCTTTATCCTTTTCCTTCTCCTTTGGTTTCTCCTTCTCTATTTCTTGTCCTTGATGTGGACCTATAGTCTCAACTTAGGGATGATCGGCTTTGTAATTTGATCTTTTTCAGTCTGGGTCTTTGTTGTGTCCTTTTGTTCATTCCTTGTCACTGGTTCGGTAGACTCCTCTACATCAATAGGATTTTCATTTGTAACCTCTAAGATAACCTCATTAATCTCAAGAAAATTCAGTATTTTTTCAATAATGGATCTACATCCATCAATTTTGCTTTTCTTGAATCATCAACATTCATTTCTTTAGTATCCTTTACCTCAGTTGCCATCACATCTTCATCATTTTCAATCTCTTTTGTTGGGTCTTTAACAGTTATGTCTTCTATTATAGCTTTATCTTTATCTAAGGTTAACTCAATATGATCTGACTTACCTTCTGGTTTCTTGATCTCTATAGGTTGATCGAGAAAGATCTGTATCCATAAGGCATCTTCCAAAAATAAAGCTAAAAAGGTTAGGAAATTCCATCACAACTTATTCCAAGACTGCCATTCGCAAGAAAGGCATCTAAAATAAATGCCACTTTGCAAACCCCACACACATTCAGGGTGCAAGTAACCTACCAACCAGCCTCAATACCACATCTCCATAAGACTAAAGAGTGACCACCTTCCTGATAGAAACCATAGAAGGAACTGCTCAAAGAAAAGAGCATAAGAAATGAAGATCAATAAATATCTTTGAAGCCCCAACAACATTTATATCATCACATTCCCATCCAATAGAATATGACATTCCATGTGTGTCCATCACAACAAGAGAAACACAAGAATTCAATGTCCAAGCCTAGTGAAAGGAGCAACATCTTGTATCATCATAATAAAAAAATAGGATAATGACCCAGTTTTCAGCTACCAAAATACTTCCTCAATACCAACAATCATGAAAAGAAAATATATCACTCTTTGGACACCTAGCATCCCTTCCTCAATCTCAACTTCCTTATCTTCGAGTAGAGCCATATTCTCATCGAACCATATGCCTTATTGAATTTCCAAAATACTAAAGAGACATTAGACATTTGTTCCAAAAATAGAGTAGACCTAATAGAAAAGTGTCACCCACAAAAGAGGAACACCATGTCCACGCAAAAAAGAAATATCTAGTGCCCAAAGCTAAGTAGGGCATAAACCAAGTCACCATATGAGCTTCAATAAGCTATAAACCTATAAAAAAGGGGTCAAATGAGTTCACCACCACAAAATGCCACAAGAAAACCCAACAAGGGTAGACAAAAACTACCACCAACCATGGGGCATAGACAACCCAAGCATCCATAACACACAAGTCTATAAAAGAAACAAAAGTCTCCAAAAAAGGAAAGCTACCACTGAAATCCACTCTCTGCACCAAGAGAGAGCAAGGGGAGAGAAGATAGAAGAAAGGCTAGAAAACCCACGTAGAAACATAGGCTCCACCCCAATAAGAACTACATAAACAGATAGATCTAAGGTGATATGAAGAGAAGACAAGGCACACTTTTGAAAAAAACACACAAAACAAGTTTGAACAAGGCATAGACTTCAACAAATAACCCCAAAACTAGTTCAAATAAGGCATCTTCCAGAAATAAAATCCACCCAACAAAACCATCCAATATATCCCTCAAGTCACCACTCTCCATGGTATATTCCAAAAATAGGGGGAAAATAGCCAACACCCCATGCAAGGGGTAAACCAAGGTATCTTCAATAGTCAGTGAAGATGCATAATCACTTTCCAAAGGTTTTCTATAAAAATAGGAGATATAGGAATCATAAAAATAAGGAAAGAAAGATGTCCTCCAACCCAAATTTGAATGTCCACCACAAAAGAGGCCCTTCTCCAACCTAGAGGGGAAAATATCGAATGACAAGAGATAGAGCCCATCGCAGGTGTAGTAGAAGAGCCCAAAAACTGTTGCCCCAATCTCATAATCATAGGAAGATGTACCCAACCACCAAAAAACCTCCTATACTCTCTCATATCCACCTTGATCATCATCCTCATCCTCATCTTTGTTCCCTGTATTTCTAAAATTTGAAAAATTTGCTCTCCTATTCAAATACTCCATTCAGAACTTAAATGTTATTTAAAGAAATCATACTTGAAATAAAACTTATTGTTACATGTTGCGTAAATTATATCATAATCAACAATGTTTTGAATTTTATAATGCAAAGCTTGACATTCATTAATAGAGTATTCATGATATTGGTGTTACAAAAAGGAATATTTGTAAGGTCTTGTCTATATTTCTTCTTTAATTTCAGCTTAATAATTAAATTCACATGAAGGAGATAAAAAAAAGTGTTATATTGATTAAAGTGAGACATAAAAAAATTATTAGACAATAAGGGAGAGGATGGAAACAAAGAAATAGGTTGGACACTCTAACCTTTCAAAGAAAGTGTAATGTAGGTTTATCATGAATCTCAATTCTTTGTGACACACATTCCAAGCTATGTTCAAGATTAGGAGTTGAAATGTTTGGAGGAGAGGGTTGAATAAGTGACACACTAGGCCCTTTTAAGGCTCTAGGTTTAAATTTAGATTCTCCCATGAAAGATTGTGTAAATTATAATTACCCACATTCATCTCCTATGGCTTTCTCTTGAGAAGTAGGAGATGGTATATCAACTTGTATTGGCGAAGGGATAGGAAAATGTTCTAATTGTAAGAAACTATATAATTTATGATCAACATTAATGGTATATACGATATTTTTTGTAGATGAACTTGATAGTATGATGAATATTCGAAGGAACGGTGTGCATAGCATGCAACCAAGGTCTCCCTAGAAGAAGAATATAAATAAGAGTATTCAACATGACATATATAGGTGTAGGTAAAGTTACCAAACCTATAGTAATGAGTTTTATAAGTAAGAGTATTCTGCATGACATGTATAGGTGTTGGCTACTTTACTGACTACTGAAAATACCTTGGTTTCTCCCTTGCATGGGGTGTTGGCTATTTTCCCCCATTTGCATGGCCATCCATCATGCCATCGCATGCGGCATCACCCAGTCCGTGCAATTGTCCAATCACAGACTCCATACAGACGGCGTAGTAAAGAGACACCAAATCCCAAATTACAAATTTTGAGTTGTCAAATGAAAATTCCAGTACCTCGATGTGACATCCTTTCTGTTTACTGCTGCCATTTGTGACAGTAGAATCAGGCAACGTCTAAACAGCAAACTAAAACGTATATCTTACCAAGGGGGACACTTAGTTTTTCTTGCGAACTCTTTTTATATATTATTACATTTTACTTGGCCGTTGGTCGTTGAAGTGTGCATCGGCAATGGCGATATATTGAAAACGAATATTTTTAAATTTTTTTTTTCAAAACTTTATATTTATATTAATATTAACTGGTTGAAAACGAATATTTACGTTTACTTCCAAAACAATATTATACAATGTATAGTAGTGACAAAGTAGCGGCCTTTCAATGACGACGTACATAAAGTCAAATGTATGCTCGAGTGGAATATACAGTGATGAATACTTAATGAGAGCATAGATTCATTACCCTTGCTATCACAGGGCCAGAAAATGTAATTTGAAAGGTAAGCAAGAGGAACGGTTTTCTAGTAGTTATTTAAATCTAATTTAAATCTGTGAAGCCATGTGCAAACCATTAAAACCATGTGCAAGCCACTTGCTTATACAATGGTTTTTTATATAATCTCTGATATTACTTCTTTTTTCTTTTGACGTAAATTCAAACTGTGTGAAACCATGCGCAAACCGTTTTGCCACTTGCTTTATAACTGGTTTTTTTTGTTCAAACACAAGTATTATTTAATTTTGTAAGATAATTTAAACTGTAAATCCATGTGCAAGCCATTTTATTGCTTGCAAGATCACTTGTTTCGTACATAATCTCTAATATTGCTTTACTGTTTTTTTTTTGGGCTTGAACTTTCAAGCCACGTGCCAATCACTTTTTTCAATCATATTGGGGCATAGTTTTATCTTATCGATACACTACAGTTTATATCTTTCCGCTATGTTGGCCTGTGACTTCAATATTGGGATTCCCAGATTCGAAATGATAAATGATAAATGATAAAATGCAATAGAATAGAGTTTCGAGATTCCCAATTAATATGACTTTGCACAGCTAGCAAGGACTTCTATGGAATCCTTTTGCGCAACGTTCACCGTAAATCAGCTCTGCGTCTCAATCAACGCATTTCAGTTGTTTAAATTTCCAACTGGAGTTTCATAATTTATCAAACTTTGTCGAGTAATTACAGCTTTGCCTAACATGTTCAATATTTTACTTAATTTTTTAAAATACTTTAAAATTATATACGAAAATTAATGCATTTAAGTGTACATTTTAGTTTTCCAAAAATCAGTGGCATGGGATTATGTTTCAAAACATAAAGTAATCTATAGTTTTAGAAAAGAGGTAGTAGTCATTCTATCAAAATAATATAATTATAAAAGAAGATTAAATTGCTATAATTTTTATATAGGAGGGATTCTTTTTATCAAGTCTATACCATCCACCATCGTACAAATCACTACTATTATTCAGTAAATCCTATCTATCATTGACAATATTTTTGTTCCACTTTTATTCAAGTGCTTGGTCATAGTAAGGTATAGGGATAGTTGATTCGAGCTGACGAAAATTGCCCCGATCAAAATAGGCTCACCCACAACACTGTGAAGAAGTCCAAGATGATAAAAAAATGAGGACTACTCACAAGGGAAGCTCGAAGAATGAGAAGAAGGATTCATCTATAATGTTTTCTCGTATGCAATAATGGGGGGAGAATAGTGGACTTATGCCAACTTTCATGGCGATAGTAACTGGAATTGGGCTGGTTATGCCCCTTTGACTAAAGTGAGACCTTGCATGGGTCAGTGAGGGAAGCATCATATGCGTCATGTATGGAGTGTTTTCCTAGAGGTTAATCTGATTCTAGAGATGTTGGAGCTCCAATACCACCTTGGTTGCTTAAACATGACTCTGTAAGAGCACATTAGAGATAATGATTGAGTTGTAGTGAGTAGAAAAATTTAAATACATAGAAGAATTGCTAGAAATTAATAAATATTATCTTTCCAAATTTAGATAAAAATATTGACCTTGAAAGCATGCCATAGTTTAAAGAACATCTCCACAAAAAAATAAGCCCTATCTCCCACTTTGACCTTATGCTAAGTTTAAAATCGAAGCTCTTAAAGGGGGAAAATCATGTATTTAGTTCAAGGGATCTTTGGTAGAAGCAAAATATAAAAAAAGATATAGATGAGTACTTGGTTTACAACAAGAATGACATCTTGGATTGGAAGTACCAAGATGTATGTAATATATGTTAATAGGTAAATCCTAACATGGAAAACACCTCACAAACTAAGTAACCTTAATGAACACTAGCTCCTTAAATTGTATGAAATCATTTGGACCAAATAAAATTATGCAACTTGAGAAATTTTCTTTTCTTTCATTCCACTTAACAAAAATGGGAAATTAAATTCAAAGCCGCCTGTAACCCTCTCTTGTAGTGTGATTACAAAAGGTTGTTTGACATACCACTTCAAATTCTTAGCCAAGCTTAATATATATAACAAAGGCCTTTTGTAGATGCTAAGAGGGAATATAATTAATTATAGCTCAATAGGTTAATAATTTGATCTTTCTTGTATTTAAATTTGTGCTTTGTCTTGAGGAAAATAAATCCATGTAGAAATGGACTTAGGATAAATATTATAAGAATATTAGATTCATCTCCTTAAGAACTTATAGAATTAATCAAGGTATAAGAACTATGTAAGTAGTTTTTCAAAAAAAATTGGCAAGGAACCACGACATGGAATTTAGGGTGATCAAAAAATAATTAAAAATTTCATCTTCATGACAAAATCCTAAAATTTATAAATACATTTGGTGATTAATGTGTAAATAATTTAATGGGTACCAAAGCAATTAATAAAGAATAAAATCTTAAACTGTTCTATTAGCAATAAAAGTGAGGATCACAAACTAAATTTCTATGCCACAATGTTTCTTAATGTGTCATATTTTAAACCATAAACTTGGTAGTAGGAAAGGAAGATCATAGGATAAGCTAGAATACAAAGTTAGACTTGAGATATTATGATTAATTATAACTAAAAATCAATGAATATTTCATAATGTAGTATGCAACTATTGATAAATTATGGTCAATATTGCTTGTGGATAATATTTTGTAGATAAATCTTGCATCAATTTTTAGAATCATCTATGATCTATCATTATCTGATAGTAGAGAACTAAAGTGAACATAAAATTGACTAGTTGCAAAACAAGACACAACTAAAAAGAGTGGATGCGAGAGGTGATGTGTGGTTGTAGGAAAAAGGGGTTGAGACATGATAGAATGTACACTAAAATATTAAGAAAAATAAAAATAAACATCAATTTTGACCCACCACTATAAGGACACTTTAATTGTATACTTGTGTTTGAATGCCTTGATATGGAGTGCTTTATCTAGTAGGATGTATCATGTTTGATGTTAAGTATCTTTCTATAAAGATGAGGTGAGGAGGTGAGGGTTGATGTGCTATCATGGCTTTAAATTGGTATACATAAATGTAGTATTATAAATTGTACACACTACCTAAGGTGTTTGATTCCATGCTTATTTAGATCTCATTTTAATGTGCACTCATTCTTCCATTCATCATAGAAATTTTTTATATACTTAATTATTAAATTTCTAAATATGAGTCCTCTCTTAATTTAATTTTTATAACATACCTTAATTATAGGCACTCCCCTTTAATAATTTTGTTCATTCAATCACCACTTTCCTATATAGGCCCTATTTTATGACAGATGGCGTTCTTATATTTATTCTGATATCACACCTCAATTTCACACATAGTTTGGGCATCCCTATATACACACTAACCCTCAAATGAAATCTAAGCCCAGATTTCTTGGTATAGGGTCACTTGGTGGCTATAGGGTGAGTCAACTCTTTGTAAACCTTGGGATTTTCCCCATACCTTGAAAATTGGGTCCAAATTTGAATGGTGCAATGGTCTTTTCATTTTTATAGGATTTTCAAATCCACATCAATGTCCTTCAAGTTTAGAGCTCTAAAATAGATTAGTGAGGTATAAAAGAAAAGCCACCTCGCTTATTTTTGCAATCATAAGAAAGCATTCAATATTCATTCTTTTCCATCGAGCATTCATGATCTCAAGAATTCAAAGAGTATGAAGAAGAATTCAATAAATTCAAGCATTCAAAGTATTTCATCCCATTCTATATTTCATTATATTAAGCTTCAAAAATCATCATGCAAGCATGTCTTTCATGTTGTCCTTTTAGGTATTTTTGGATTCATCAACACTTGTAATCTCATTTCAAGAATATTTATACTTTCAAGGTATAAGACATCTTATTCATAGATCTAGCATTTTCTTTACATTAGAATACTTTTGTTTCAAGTTCTCTTTAATTTAATTTCATTGTTAATTTTGATAGAGAGTTATAGGTAGTAAGATTTTCGTTAGATTTTGTTGGGTCAAAGGTGACTCCATAGGTTTAGAGCAAGTCTAGTTGGGTCCCTAACCCTCAGGGTTTACCTAGACCTCCTATGTTTGGCTGATATTTTGTTCACAAGTTAGTCTCTATCTCTATTTTCTAGAGTTGATCTAAAAAAAGGGTATGTAGTATGTTATTTGTTTTTGTATATAGAAAACCTCTTTCTCTCTTTACCTAGCCCCAAATCCAGCATCTCTCAGGTTCAATTTCATAGTTATAGTCCATTTAGAAAAGGATCATTTCATCCTCTTAGTGCTTGAGCCTATTGGATCACCTTTCTTCCATTGTAAGAGGAGATAGGCCTAAGCTTCCTTATTTATTCATGCATCATAGTGAACACTATTTCTTACATTACATTTTTGTGACCTTGACTCCTTAGATCTTATTTTTTATTTGAATGTCGTGATCTACTTTCTATGCATCTATAGAGTAATCATTTCACTTTGTAATTAAATTTCATGCACATATAGAGCCTTTCATTTTTTGTTTATGCATTTGCATTAATGGAAAAAGACATAAAAATTTCATATTATTTCATGCATTTATCAAATGTTTTCATTAGATTTTCAATTAGATTAGTTTCATAATACATATATTTCCTAGAGGTGATAGTGATATTCCCTTTTATCAATTTGTCACTTTCCTTAGGATCCTCCTATCTATGAGGACATATTGGTGCAAGAAGATATTACTTCTTTCCATGATATTCCTATTTGTGATGAGAAATTGAAGGATGGTGTTGATTATTCTCTTGATATATACCTACCCCATGAGGGAACCTTCATGAAAGAGGATGATATTATGGTAGAGGAGAATTATATGGTTGTTAATTACCTTAATTACACTTTACCTTTGATTCATTTCAATGACATTCCCTCTAGGGATGAAGAATTAATAAGTTACGTCTATCCCCATCCTAAAGTTTTTCCAACTCATGAAGATACTTTGGAGAAGGATGATATTGTTCATGATGCTCTCCTTTCCCACAATAAAACCTTTGAATAGCCTAATCAATTCAATGTATGACCATGTTCTGGGTAGTGAGAAGCCTAAGAATTTTTTTGTCCATCTTCATCGAGGTGTCATTCAATCTCAAAACAAACCAGTGATTGTGGTAAAAGGTTTTGACAAATCCAATTATCATGTAGTTCACACATATAACACTTGAAATAACAAGTTAAATTCAAATTATGCTCTCCTTTTTTAACCTTTTCTTCTTCCCCCTACTTTTCCTTGACAACAAGTTGGTACATAGTATAATCTTTTTGAGCAACTTTTTACTACTCCTAAGATATCCCTTTGAGACTTGATAGAACTTTCACCCACACAAAATAATATGCCTAAAGATGCTTTATGAAATATTATTTGACCTAATAACATGGCAACATTGTTTGAATATATATATACAATAAAAACTAACACTAACATTGTTTTCTCCCAAAAACCAATATAGTGAAAGTAGGAGCGGGAGGTTTTTTGAATTGAAAGGTAGGTGGGAAACCTAGTCTACAGGTTATGGGATCCTTAGGGGATGCTCATATCGATGGATTCCTTGCAGATCCAGAAAAAGGAAGGGGTCCCATGTGACAAACAGAAAGACCCTAGAAAAGGGAGGGGGGGGGAGGGATTCCTGGCGCTCTTCCCACTCCACCCTCAAATATAGGGACCCAACCACGTGATTAGGAAAGGTATGCTTTGAGCCACTGATGGTAAACACTATTTTGGGTAAAGCCCACATGCAAGTCCTCTTTCCCTACTATTAAGGACTTATCTGATAAGGAAAGAGGTAAATGCACCATTGAGATTCCTGACGAGCTAGTTGACCACAATATTGCTACCATGGCTCTGACTCTGGTGGGTAAATTTGTTTGACTGAGGCCAAATATTAATATTGTTAGCATTTTTGCTAAAAAAAGATGGGACTTGAAGGGTCAAGTCCAAATCACTGCAATGGAAACAGGTTTTCTATCTTTTGATTTTTCCTGCCAAGAGGATCTAGCCAAAATCTTATGTCTAGGAACTTGGTCCTTAGGGAAAGCAACTTTGGTACTACAAAAATGGTCCCCTAAACTAGATCTAAATATTTCATTCTTTGTTCAATTACTAGAATGGTCCCCCAATGTGGGTTAGATTACCAGAACTCCCCTTGGAATTCTAGTACAGAGATGTTTTTAATGGAATAGAAAAATCCTTTGGAACCCTTCCCTCGATTGACAATATTACAGTGGCAAGGAGATGCCTCACCTACGCTAGGATCTATGTAGGGGTGGAAGAAGGAAAATATATGCGAGAGATCGTAGAAATTCACTCAAAATTGGGTAAAAGAGTGTAGAAACTCAATTTTGAAAGTGTACCTTTTGTTTGTTTTCATTGCAAGAAAGAAAGACACTATGCCAAATCGTGTCCTATGTTCCTGGGTTTGGAGAAAGAAAGGAAAGCATAGAATGCTCTAAGAAAAGATGGAAAAACCACAGACCAAGAATCATAAGGCGCAACAAGGGAGAAAAACATTAATTCCTAAGGGGGTATTGAGGCTAATTCCTAAAGAGTGTGGAAGAAAAAGGATTCAGTAGGGGTGATCCCAGAAACAAACATAAACCAAGAGGGTATTGAAGATAATAACAATAAAGATTCTGGGAGATCTTTCGACCTTAAAAAGAATGTTTATAGGATAGGGGGAGTTTTTTCCCCTGGATAGAATTGAAAAAATATTAGAAGTTAATATCTTACAAGAAGTCTCAGGAGAGGTCAATGTTAAGAGAAATAAATTGGCTGAAGGAGGGGATTCTTGCCTAGGGATGACCCAACTCTCCTTTGTCCTGGACTCTATCAAACCCTTATTGGAGGAAGGGTACTTTATTCCTAAGAAAAATATGTAGTGAGGCATCCCCTCATAGGAATCCAACCCTTTCTTTGAGAGAGCATCTTCTGGACATGTATTAATGATGGAAGAACTGCTGAAATAATCTTCCCCAAGGCAGCTCACTAAAATGGAAGAGCTCTTTGAAAAATATAAAGAAGGAGATGAGGGAGAGTGGAATATGGTCTAGAAAAAGAAGAAAACTAATAGTAGGGATCTTTCTCTGGTCTCCCCATAAGCAACTAGAAGTAGGGATAAAGCTGATGTAGGGGACAAATCAAAAAATCCAAGGAGAAATAAAGCTAGTGAGGTCAGGCAAGAAGAAGCCAGCAAGAACATAGCGGATGGAACCCAGAAGACCTTCGAGGAAGTCTGCACTTATAAAAAGAAATGAAATTCATCTCTTGGAATATTTGTGGGCTAAACAACTCACATAAGGAGGACATTTTTAGAAACATGATAAGGGATCACAGACCAGATATTATGTTAATCCAGGAAACCAAGATGAAGAAGGAAAAGCTGGAGGGTATAATATTTTGTAAATCTATGGATATTAGAGATTCTAGTTATGAAGGAGCTTCTAGAGGCTTGATGACTATGTGGAATTCCTTTCAACTTAAGGCTAAAGTCATTCACAAAGAAGGTAATCTGCTTCTCATGAATTTTACTAGGATAAAGGATAATGAAAGCTAGTGTATTTTGAATATATATGCTTCTAATTCCCATAAAGGTAGAAGGTCTTTTTGGGAAAAAATAAAAACCATTATTTTTGGTTGTAATCTTACCAAGGGGATTATCATGGGGGATTTCAATACCCCCCTCAAAGAAGGGGAAAAATAGGGAGGTATGTCCCCTGATCTGGAAAGTAGACAAGATCTCATGGAATTCATCAATGACCAAGCCCTCTTAGATGTGGACCTCCAAGGTGCTAACTTCACCTGGTCAAACAGGAGAATGGCAAGGGAGTGCATTCAAGTCTGGGTGGACCGTGCTTTGATCACAATTGTCTGGCTGAATCTTTATAATTATAACCTTTCAACCTTGGTGAGGATTGGCCTGGATCACTCTCCCATTTCTCTTTCTCTTGACCAAATTGCTAAGAAAAGGAGTTTCCCCTTGTTATTTAAAAAGATGTGGACCAATCATCCTAACCTAAAAAACAAAATTAAAGACTGGTGGAATATAGATGTTAACAATACAGCCATGTTCAGGGTGGATAAAAAACCTAGAAACATAAAATTGAATATCAAATAATGGAATAAGGAAGAATTTGGTAATATCTCCTCCTTTAAAGACAAGGCTATCTCTGACCTAAACCTCATTCAAGAAGAAATCCAAAGAGGGCTATGATGAGATTAGATTTCTCAAGGAGAAAAATATGTTATCTGAGCATCATAATATAATAGGGAAGGAGGAGATATTTTGGAAGCAAAGATCAAGGTCCATCTAGTTAAGGGAAGGAGATAAAAAAACTCATTTATTCCACCTATCTACTTTGAAACATAGAGCGGCCAACAAAATTAGTTGTATTAAGAAGGGTGACCAGATGTTGTAGGAGGAAAAGGACATAGCTAAGGAAGCTATGGCTTTCTTCTCTTCTCTCCTGTCCAAAGATCATGAGCTATTAGAGGGGGATTAAGAAACCATCCTTATAAACATTCCTAAAATCATCTCTGAAGATCAAAACAAAGTCGTATGTTCTATCCCAGATTTGGCTGAAGTTAAGAAAGCTCTAGATTCTCTTCTTGGTGATAAAGCCCCTGGTCTTGATGGCTTCCCGATGTTTTTCTTTCATCTTTTTTGGGATGTGGTCAAATTTGATGTGGTCAAAGTGGTGTAGGAATCCTTTGGTTCTAATAACCTCCTCAAAGAGCTTAATGCACCTTTTTTGGTGCTCATTCCTAAGACCCCAGGGGTGGGCTTGATGGAGCTTTTCAGACCCATTAGTCTATGCAACTCCTTCAAAATTATATCTAAAGTTATTACCTCAAGATTTCTCAAGGTGCTTCCTTCTATTATAGAACTTCAACAGTCTAGTTTTGTGCTCAGAAGACAAATTCTTGATTCCATTATGGAGGTACATGAAGTTATTCGTTCCTTAGATGCTGGAAAAAGGGAAGGTTTCCTTCTCAAGCTTGACTTGTCCAAGGTGTATGACCATGTTGATTAGAAGTTTCTTCTCAGGATTCTTGGAGCCTTTGGTTTCAATACTAATACCTGTAAGATTATTCATCAAATCATCTCCACTCCCTCTCTGGAAGTTTTGGTCAATGGTTCCCCATTGGCCTTTTTCAAATTCCCCAGGGGTTTGAGACAAGGGGACCCCCTGTCCCCCATTCTCTTTATCATTCTTGCTAAATTCCTTAGGAGACTCACTACTACCTCTAGGAGCTCTGGGGCTTTGAAAGGTATCAAACCATCTTATGGTACCTATGTCTTCTCCCACTAGTAGTTCATTGATGATACCATTTAAGGTGGTGAGGCCTCAGTGGGTGAAGCCAAAGTGGTGAAGTATTTGCTTAATTCCTACACCAGGACTAATGGCCAATCTATTAATTTGAATAAAAGCTCAATCCTATTTATTAACACTCCTAAGGAGAGACAAAGGAGAATTGTAGATATCTTGGTTTGTAACATCAACTCTTTTCCTACCAATTACTTGGGTCTGCCTTTAGGCATTAAACCCTCAGAAGCCTTCTGGAACAAACTAATTAATAGACTCAACAGGAAGCTAGCTGGATAGAAAGGGGTCACTCTAAGTCAGGATGGAAAAATCCAGTTGGTTAAATCTACTCTGCAAAATCTTCCTACCTATGCTTTAAGTCTTTTTTCTATTTTGGCTAAAGTTGTGAAGGTCATGGAAATAATTCAGAGAATATTTCTCTGGTCAGGGACAGAAGAACACATGAGACTCCCTCTTATTGCATGGGACAAAGTTTGTCATCCTAAGAGAGCTAGTGGATTAGGGATCAGGAAGATCAGACCTTTTAGCAAAGCTTTCCAAGCTAAACAAATATGACACATTTTCAATTACACTGGGGATTGGCATGATACTTTTGAAGATAAGTATCTTACACACAACTCCATAAATAATTTTTTTGGTGCTAATGATATTATGAAAGGTTCTTATATTTGGAATGGATTTCTCAATACAAAAGGATATTGCTAAATCTAAGACTAAACGGAAAATTTGGAATGGTCATTCTATAAAATTTTGGAATGACAAATAGCTTTAGATGGGACCCTTGAGGGATTGTGAACCTTTCAATATCTAGATAAAGGAGTGCATCCACATCTATGGATCTTGAGTCTATAACTACAGAGTGGACAATTCTTGGGTGGACCTTTCTTCTATTTCTTAGGACCTGATTCCTCTTATGATTGTCCTTAATGTGGTCTCCCTATCCCCTTCTCCAGATGTGCTTATTTGGGAAGGTTCTCCTGATGGGGTCTTCTCGGTGGCCTCTGGCTATTATTTTTAGTTGTATTAGGAGGTCACTCCTATTTGGGTAAAAGACCGGTTCCCTGGCCTTACTCCCAAAATCAACATCTTCTTCTTGCTTTTTCTTCAGAACGTATTCTAACGGTTGATAATCTTATAAAGAGACGTTTCTAGATCCCCAATAGGTGTTTGTTATGTAGATGTCAAGCCAAATTTGTGGACCACATATTTATCCATTACACCTATGTTAGAAAGATATGGCACTTTCTTATTTCTACTCTAGAGTTATCTTGTTGCTTTCCCATGTCTTTTCAAGACCTTTTTACCCAATGGACCCTTCCCTTTAAAAATATAGATTCTCACAAATTCTGCTCTTGGATTCTCCCACATCTATGTTGGGGAGTGTTGAAAGAACACAATAATTATATCTTCTGTGATTGCTATGCTCCTCCTAAAATAATCTTTGAAAAGATCCAATTTTCTTTAAAAGAAATCTTTATTTTCTATGGTGGCTCTAACCCTTTTGCTGGAAAAGGCCAGACTGCTGTCCCTAAGAAGTGTATTGAGAAAAGATATAATTTCACTTGGAGCTATCCTCGGAAGGTTAGTCGAAGGCTAACTTCGATGGTGAGGCCAAAGGAAATCCAGGCAAGGCCGAAAGTGGAGGTGTGATAAAAAATTCCTATGGTTTTGGGCTTGCGGCTATCACCTTCCCTCTCGGATCTCAAACAAACCACTTTTCTAAAGAAAACATTTCCCTCCAAGTTACTAAACTAGCCTATGATATAGATGTCAAAAATAGCTAGCTCAAAGGAGACTCCAAGACAATCATAAATTGTTTAAATTCAAATCACTTTGCTTCATGGACTATATCAAATATGATATAAGAAACACATGCTCTTTTAAATTCTTTTGAAAATGTTTACATATCCCACGTGTACAGGGAAGCCAACCAAGTTGTTGACTGGTTTGCCAACTTGTCTATCAAAAATGACGCAATGATTAGATGGCAACACAATGGAGATTTCCCTCATGTGGTGAAGGACTTAGTCAAGAGGGACAGATACCAATGAAAGGAGGGAATCATTAATGAAAATAATTAATTTTAAATTGGTTTATTGGATGTGCCATTCCATAAATGGTAAGTACTAAATTGACAAGAAGGATAATAACTACACATCCCTCTTGCACGCTTTCTGGGTGTTCATTCCCAAGATTAACATCTATTTTTTAAGGCAAAACAAAAGAAAGTTCTGGATTACCTTGGTGAGAATAATAAGAACAACAAATATTTTTTAAAATAGAGTGTTGTCCAAATCCAACCTTGCGCTATGGGAGGGGAAAGGTACATAAGGGAGCCCATGAATGATAGTGAGAAATGGAGGAGATGCACCAAGGTCTGTAATGCTCTTTAAAAAGGGGAAATATCAACTTTCATAGAAAGGTTACATGGAAGCAAGCTGATGGTTACTAAAATGTTTTTGAAGAGCTGGAATGAAGGTTGTGTGGTGATAGAATGAAAGAATTTCACTGTCACTAAGGAGGTCATCTCGAACGTCACTGGGATCCCCATCATGGGAAAGAAATTTTATAGGGACTACAAAATCTCTGACTCTGCCATCAAAGATTTTGTGAGAGATGAGGACAAGAAGAAAGCCATCACCAAAGTGGGAACATGCTACCATCCTGAAAGAATAAAAATACTATAGAGATTTGTTCTCAGAGCCCTTGTCTCTTATGTGACGATGGACACTAGGTTTGATAGGATAAGGACCTACCGCTTCGTGTTGCCGAATCACCTCAGACACTGTATGAAGGTTTCCATCCCATTCTACCTGTGTGCTTCTAATAATGAAAATACTAATGGTCATAGGGACAAGAATATAGCTAACCCTACTTTTCATGAGCAGTTGTTACTTTTAATTTATGAATATTTCAAAGTCCAAACCCTGGGGAAGGAAATCACTATCAAAAAGGAAAGAGAAGATGTCTCTAGTTCTAACTATGTCCCCTTGGACTCTGGAGATAGTGTGGGTTTACAATTAGAGGACCAGGAGGAAGGAGAGACCAAAAACCAAAAAAATGGCTCTTATTTTAAGAAGAGAACTATGAGCTTGGTCAAAAAAGAAAAACCCCACAAAAAATAAGCTAGAATGGAGATTTCCTCAGAAGAGGAATATAATGACAATGAGGAAGGGATGAACACTCATGAAGAGGAGGAAATATCCAGTGGAGAGGACAAGAATGATATCATGCTATGGGGAAAGAAACCAATTTAAGGGAGGAATGCTTAGGATGAGTATCTGTGGATTTGGCTATAAGTGACAGAAATGCTCTCCCTCCCCCTTCTGGTGTCCATGAGAAGATTCATGACTCAAATATGGATGTGCCTGATGACTACCATGATGACCCCTCAACCTAGTCCCCTAATCCCCACAAGTCATCTAATTATAAGGACCAGACCAAAGAGGAGCATCACAACAACAACTCTAGCAAAGGGAAAAAAGTTTGGTGTAATTTCAATGTGAATATAGTGAAGATAGGGATAATTAGGGAATCTATGAACCCCAAAGTTCTTGGAGATGAGGATGTTGGTATTCAGAAAGAGGAGTTGATTGACCTGGTTCTGGTCGTCCTCAGTGACAATGCCAGAGTAATAGATCTTAACTTGCTCAATAATGTCAAGAACAGTATACGAGACCAGTACAGGTCTATTAAATGGCTCTATCATGAACTAGGGGACCTTAAGGAAAAAATACATGGAACCGACAATAAAAAGGATCACAAAGCAACTGAGGATTACCTTCGTTTGGATTCTAGGGTTAAAAAGATAAAGGAAAAGATGTAGAGCCTTAGGGAAACCCTCAAAGGTATAGGGGAGTAGAGTTTCAACATCTTGAAGGATTCAAACGAGCACATCAAGTTGCTTATAGAAAAAATGGAAGAAAAGCTATATGGGAAGGAAGTACAGATAATAAAAGAGGAAAAAGAGCAGAAGCCAAATGAAGGTCTAGGAAAAAGAACAAGGGCCAGATCCAAGAAGAACAAGGATGAAGAAGACTCCACTGATATCCATAAGATCAAGGAGGCTACTAAGAAGATGGATCTTCTTGAGACTGATGTAGCCACAATGCTTAGGAACCTCTCCTAACCTTTCTTTCTGGTGTTTTTTTACCTGTCTCTATTTTTGTTTGTTTGTTTTGACTCTATGGTGGTAGTATTATCAGCCCTACTAGTAGCCTATTTTATTTTTTAGTTAATGTTGTCTTGTGACTTGGACTTTTAAAGCTTTATTTTAAGATGTTTTGGGTTTCAGGCACACTGTAAAACCCATTTTATGTAATAAAAAACTTTGTGTTCTCCCAAGCTGAGTTACATTCTTTATATAAATTCAAAATCAATATGATATCTTATGAGTGTAGTCCTTATTAATCTCAATTCTATTAGAAAAACCCTAGTTGATAATGGATTCGATCTTAATGTTTTTAGCATTTAGTTATTGCATAAAATTAATCCTTAGGTACAATCACTTTACCTATTACTATTGGTTTGGTCACTTTACCTATTACTATTGGTTTGGTAACTTTACCTACACCTATACATGTCATGCTGAATAGTCTTACTTATATTCTTCTTCTAGGGTGACTTTGGTTGCATGCTATGCACACCATCCCTTCGAATATTCATCATACTATCATGTTCATCTACAAAAAAATACCGTATATACCATTAACACTGATCATAAATTACATAGTTTCTTACAATTAGAACATTTTCCTATCCCTTCACCAATACAAGTTGATATACCATCTCCTACTTCTCAAGAGAAAGTCGTAGGAGATGAATGTGGGTGATTATAATTTACACAATCTTTCATGGGAGAATCTAAATTTAAAACTAGAGCCTTAAAAGGGCCTAGTGTGTCACTTATTCAACCCTCTCCTCCAAACATTTCAACTCCTAATCTTGAACATAGCTTGGAATGTGTGTCACAAAGAATTGAGATTCATGATAAACCTGCATTACACTTTCTTTGAAAGGTTAGAGTGTCCAACCTATTTCTTTATTTCTATGTGTGGGGAAATGTGACTAAGCTAAAAAAACTTCAATGAATCATTGCTTGATCTAATTAAGTAAATGAAAACATATGAAAGCTACTCTAATGATGGGGAGGCTAGGATAAACTAGCTAGTCTATGCTCTGATCCTTACCCAAGGACCCAAGTGTACTCCTGACACCTATGATTGGTCTATAGGATACCTTACACATTCAAGGACCCCCTAACCTATCTAGCCTGACCACCAAGTTTAGCAATTTGACCTTGCAACACTCCAAGCTCTAACTTCTAGCTTCATCCCTTACATAGGCTTATAAGGGTCTTCTTGGGTTAAACTCTATTACCAAGCTCCAACAGAGGATTTCATGAGTTCTAACATGTTTTTAGGGAATTTGACAACTTTTCATTGCATTGGCATAGTTGGGTCATCACCCAATTTGAGGGTTCCTTTGCAATTTAGGGCTACAAGGAAGAGGCCTTATTAGCCCTCCTCCCAGTTTTATAGGCTTTTTGACACCTTTCCTTGAAAGATTCAACACACCTATTCTAAAGAACATCTACTACAAATGACCCATTCTCAAGGATTTTTGGGGTCTCAAGCTTCCAATAGGTCATACAACACCTGTGCCAAAAATGAGGGTTTTAAGGGTTTCTTGGTCTCTTCACTGTCCTAGTCTTCAACAAAACCTCTCTAAGGCTATTCAAACCTCCCCCTTCACAACACCAGGCCTTCAAAAAACCTTCTTGAATCCCTCCAAAGGGAAAGCCATGGAACTCATTCCTTTTCTCTCAGGAGCTTCTACATTATTGCTTGCTCCTAGCTGGGCACTGTCAAGCTCGCCAAGGGCTTTGTCAAACATGTGTTTTCTCTTGCTTTCTGGGCCCCTTCTTTCATAGTATTACAAGTTAGGGTCTTTATTATTATATTCCATAGAACCATGGTGTGTCCACAGTGGAATCAATATCTATAGCCCCATACGTACAAAGCTCTCCAAACTGGCAGAGCACTGAGCAAATGAAAGAACTCAAACAAAAAGCACACCAAAACCTTTAAGAACTAATCTAATGAACACATATAAAGGATTAACACACACACAAAAAAAAATCACACAAAGATTCACTCCAAACTCCAAATATTCACATTACAACAGTCTAAAATAGTGACTATTTTACTCCAGCAGCATTCAGACTGGTTTTCCATACTATCTCCGTACAATAGGATTGCCAACCCTTGCATTAGGGTTTTTCAGGTCTAATATAGGCTTCTCCTCAGTATGTGTGTGATGTTAGGGCTTCGTAGCTACTGAGGTTAGGTTAGGTTAATACAATGAAAAAGTTGCTTAGCAACTTTTAAAAGTTGCTGACAACTTTAAAGCAACTTTTGTTGCACAAAACAACTTTTCTTCCATTCTTCAATGACCTCTACTATAAGCCTCCTAAAGCACTCACATGTGCTCAACTTCAACCAAATCTACCCTAAAACTTCCAACCTCCTATCAAAGCATTGATTTCAGAATGACAAGTTTCCCTAAATCATTGTGCCATTCACATTGGAAAGACCAACTGAACTTGTAGGACCTAGCCTAGGCCTAGACACACAAGCATGAGCTAAAGCTCTTATTTTAATTAAAAAATTCAATGAAGAAGTGTCTTTCACAACCAAAATTGGATGGTGGGAGCCCTTAGAAGGGTGCTCTTGCACCATATTCCCCCTTAGCACAACTAAGGCACTTTGGGGTCAAGAAGAGCCAAATCAATACCAAAATTCTTGAATTGTCATTCCTTAATCCAAGTGGCTTCAGATTTATATTGATCCTTCCATTTGATCAGGTGCTCCATGTAAACTTGATTCCTTGTAGTCTTCTTCACTCTGGATTCCAAAACCTTCTCTGCTTAGGTTGGCTTCTTCTTGGGCAATGCATTGGTGTCTATATCTTGCCGTACCTTTGGTGGAGCTATATCTTGCTGATTGATATCTCCCTTGAATCTGATCAGGTCTGCAACATTAAACACCGGTGAGATGGCTAAGTTTGATGGAAAGTCCACTTTGTAGGCATTCTCCCCATATTTGGCTAGAATCTTCCATGGGCCTACTCTCCTCATCTGTAGCTTGGTGGGCATTGCCTTCTTCATCCTTGCTTTGCTAAGATGGACCATGACATAGTCCCCTATCTGAAACTATACTTCTTTCCTCTTTTCATCCACTTTAGCCTTGAGTCTTTGAGTAGACTCCAAAATGGTTTTCTTCACTTGCTCTTGAACCTCCTTGATAGTTTGAGCGAAATCTTCAGCTTGTCCACTCTTCAAATCCATAGAACCTAAGTCTCTCAACTCACACACTCCTCTAGGGTGTCTTCCATACACTATCTCAAAAGGACTTCTTCCTGTGGTCTTGTTTACACTATCATTGTAAGCATATTCAGCCTGAGATATAACAAGATCCCAAGTCTGCCCATACTCCTTTGTCAAACACCTTAGCAAGTTGCCAAGCACCCTGTTGATGACCTCAGTTTGACCATTAGTTTGAGGATGGTATGCTGAACTGAAAGAGAGATTAGTTCCTAGCCTTTTCCATAAGGTTTTCCAAAAATGGCCCATGAACTTGCTATCCCTATCTGACACAATGCTCACATGAAGTCCATGAATCCTAACTATTTCCTTGAAGAAGAGATGTGCTACATAGCTTGCATCATGAGTAGTTCTACATCGAATGAAATGACTCATCTTAGAGAACCTATCAAAAACAACATAGATGCTATCCATACCTGATTTGGTTTTAGGGAGTCCAACCACAAAGTCCATACTTACACACTCCCAAGGCCTATTTGGAATTGGTAGAGGCTGATAGAGTCTTGCATTGCTTGAACCTCCTTTAGCTCTTTGACATAGTCCACATTGCTCTACATACCTCCTTACATCCCTTGCTAGCTTAGGCCAAAAGTAGTATCTCTGTACTAACTCCAATGTTTTTTTTATGCCAAAATGACCACTAAGACTGCCATTATGCTTCTCTTGAATCAAATTTTCCCTCATGGATCCTCTAGGTACACAAAGCTGATTAGCTTTAAACAACAATCCATTTTAAAGGGTGTAATCTGCAAACTCACCATGGAAATGGTTCTCAAACTATAGGAACACCTTGTAGGCTTGTGAGAAGTCTTCATCCTCCTCATATAAGTCTTTAAAACCTACTATTCCAATGCTTTGTAGCTATACCTCTTGGACAGTCAATAACTTCCTACTCAAGGCATCTGCTACCTTGTTGAGTTGCCTTTTCTTGTGCTTGATTGTGAAGGTAAAGGATTGGAGATACTCCATCCACTTCAAGTTCCTGTTAGTAAGCTTCTCCTGAGTGTTTATGTAGCTTAAAGCCTGATTATTAGTAAACACCACAAATTCTTTTGGCAAAAGGTAATGCCTCCACTTCTTGAGAGATTGTACCAATGCATACAACTCAAAGTCATAAGCTGAATACTTCTTCTTTGCCTCATTGAGTTTCTCACTGAAGAATACCATAGGCCTTCCTTCTTGACTCAATACACCCCCTACTCCTACACCACTTGAATCACATTCAATGGTGAAAAACTTGTCAAAAGTTGGTAATAGTAAAATAGGTTTGGTAGCTACCTCTTGCTTCAATGTTTGGAATGCTTTCTCAGCTGCCTCAATCCATTTGAACTTTCTTTTGAGTCCTCCTGTGATAGTGTCAAGCACTGGTGCACATATCCCACAGAAGTTCCTCACAAACTTTCTATAAAATTGTGCCAAGCCATGAAAACTTCTAACTTCAGTCCCTATTTTAGGGGTAGGCCAATTCAAGATTGCATCCACCTTGCTTGGGTCCATTTTCAGAGTACCTTTGGACACCAAAAATCCCAAGTAAACCAGTTCTTGCTGCATGAACTCACACTTTTCCAAATTGATGGCTAATTTCTCTTCATGTAGCTTCTTCATAACCAACCTTAAGTGCTCAAGATGCTTTTGTTTTGCTATAGATGAGTATATCATGTAGATACACCACTACAAATCTTCCTGTGAAGTCCTTCAAGATCTCATTCATTAACCTCATGAAGGTGTTGTTAGCTATTTTTCATGTAGAATCACCCTGTAGCTATTAAGCTTGACTCTCAGATTCCCAATTCTCGATTCTTACAGGGAAAAGGCTAATTGATAAGGACCAAGTCCTTCTTCTACTTCGGGCTCATCAGACCTAGGTGGTTGTACCTATCTTTAGACTTACTGCTTCACAATGAAATCCTATAGTGGATTAGGGGTTCTCACAATGATTCACTAATGTCTTTTACTGCAACTGATGCAGAGCTTAGAAAGCCAATCCATGATATTAACAAGAGTAAATAATCATTGTAGAAAAATGGCAAATGCGACAAGGGTATTCACCCTTCTTCTCTTCAAGCTTAAAACTCAGGCAGGCTAACCTATTCGATTCAATTCTTGAATGAATCACCAATAATATCTCTACTATTCAATACAGATTCTAAACATCCATGCTTTTAAACGGGAAATGAAAATGGAATTGATTTTAATGGTTGATGATGAAAACTGCAAAGAAAACTAGGACCATTGCCTTGTTTATTGGGAAACAGAGTCATACAAATATGCAATCCTAGAAAACCTTAACACAAACTAAAAAAATCCAAATGAAATGCCTTGCAGCCCATTCTTCTTGCTCCAGTTCCTGGACATCGAATTCATATACAAATCTAGAATTCTCAGAACTTGAAATCGAGACTTACTCCCTCCTTGAAAGACACTCGAATTCAAACCCACAGGTACCTTGTAACTGGTATACCGACATGCCTTACAAATAAATACATAAGAATTTAGATTATGAACACAAAGACATCAAACATAAATTGAATCAAGATTCCTTTATTTTCATTAAAATCATCTGGAACTGTACATTTCTAAAACAAAGAAACATAGGAAACAAAAATCAAAGTCTGGAAGCTACCCTGCAGCATTAATTTCAACATCCCTTACAAAATGAGACAAAATACAAGATATAGGAGGAAAGGGGAAAGCCAGTTTCCAACAATAGACACCTGTCAATTTCCCAAAATATCCCCTTCCTCTACAATTGCCTTTGAACTACAAACATCTCTTCAACTGAATTGATTCTCTCCAAAACAAAAATATGATTTGATCTTCTCCCTTCTTTAACCAAATTTGATCTGAGTTGTTGTTTCTTGTTACTGCTTTCCCTGGCATTCTTCTTTCAACAAACTAATCCAAAAAATGCATTCCTCAGCTTCCTTAGCTTCTCCCGATTCCAAGGGTATATAACACTTTATATTTCGGACAAAAATTGAGTCCTCAGCATCATTTTCAAATTTCAGCTCATGAGCAACTCTCACATTCGAAAATAACATGAAGGTTCAAAATTTACAATTTCATTTTAAATCTTGAACAGATTAAAAAAGGGTAGATACCACATGTGCCATGTGGCATCACTGGATTGGTCTTGTAGACCACGTCATTGCAACCTCATAGGACTGACTGCAACATCACCGACCATGCCACATGTCATTCTCTGGTTTACTTTAGCTCCAAACAAGCATCATTGCGCCACCTCACAGGAGCACCACATGTTGGCCTGGCGCATGATCGCAATGGCCAGAATTAGCCCTTAAGATCATGCCACCACCGTTGATAGGTGACACAAATCTCGAGGCACCGACCGTCTGCACAATTTCTAGTCTACCAAAAATTACCTCACCAGTGAGTAGGGTCCACCTGTCACAGAAACCAAGGTGTAAACACTGAGGGTCATGTGCATAGCCTTCTCCATTTGATTTACCTTCATTGTTTGTTGCGTTGCATATATACATTACAAATCTCCATTACAGCACAAATGTGGGACAATTGTTATAGAGGTTTTAAAGACTTCTCAGAATATCTGCTGAAAATATTTGGGGGTCCCACTGCCGCAGATACCACTAGCCAAGCACGCCCACCAAGAGCCTTTACTCTTCTATTTACAATATAGGGCGAGTGCTATCACATATAAATATTATAAAAACCCACTCCATAGCAAATGCGGGATAATGCTTATACGCTGGCAGAACACACTTCCTCCTTACGCATAGGTAGTCCTCAAGATTGTGCATGAGCCTCTTATCCTTATTGGTTTCTAGAAGTTTCCTAGCCTTTACCTTACTCGAACTCACCTTGGCATTTTCACTATCATTGGCAATGTTGGCTATGATTTTGTTAGTGCTCACGCCTCCTTTTCTCAACACAGGCCTATCTACACACTTGGCACTGGTGTCTCCTGGTTACTTGCGTGACTTGCCCCCAAACTTCTCTTATGTCCCTCCATTCTCATTTGCATGGACTACTTTCCATTGAAACTCACTTCCCTTGGCTTTCAATTCACGTGAAACACCCAAAGTGAAAGCATTGTCTCATTTTTCTTTGCCTGTACTCTCACTTAAATCCCAACACTGGCAGAATGCTCATAAAATGTGCCTCCAGTTACATTTGTGCTGGCTCTCCTTTTCAAAATATATAGCAAAGCATCCTCTTGCAATGTGTAAGTCTCCTTACGTTAATGCTGGGTGCTAAAATTTACATAGGCTTTCTGTATCATAGCTTACCATACTCGCGTGAGCTACCATTCACGTAACTCCTTTTAATGGCATGGAATCCTTGTCTTGAAATGCTGGAACTAAAACATTGTGTGCAAAAAGCATCACCATATCATCCAGCAGGCTGTTGTACTCCATCTCAAGTGCGTCATCTAAGTTAGCAGGGACTTTTTGACCAGTTACAGAATCATATAAAGGACACTCACTATTTAGCGCTGTCAACTCCAAGCCAAGTTGTGTACAAAGCAATGTAGATGGATCAAGCCTTCTCTCTATAGCTACATCTGCCTCAACACCAGTGATAATACTAGTACCAAGATCAACTAGAACAGAGGGAGATAAACGGTCTATATAAACTCTTCCACCAACCCTATCCCGTGCTTGTAAAACAGTCCCACAGAAGTTTAGTCGCTGCACATGTCGAGCTGCTGCTAGTCTAGCTCGACCTGCACCAACAACAATTATCTTTTTCTGATTTTTTAAATCAGAATGTGCATCAGCTTTGTCCTCTGGTACTCCATTTAAATTGACTTCTTGTTTATCAGTTTGTGAGTCAGTTTGCAACTGATATTTACGAAGATTATGCAAAACCTTCGTATTGTCAATATCATTAAACTCATCTTCATCATATGAATTTTTAATCTGCTCCAAAGCAGAAGGGGCTTTAGCCACTAAATCTATTTCAGCTTTTACATCATAATCCTTTCCTAACGAATCTTGATCTACGGTCCCACTAGATCCAGAAATGTTCCCTATTTGAAGCTCCTCCTTTTCTTTGTTGGGCATAATGCTTTCACTTTCAATCTCGTCCTTCACAATAGGGCTCTTTACTGTCCTTGTAATTGCATTGCCATCCTTAAAATGTGAAACCAAAGGAATTTCATCTATTTCCATTAGTGAAATTTCACATTCACCAGAATATTTTCTCTCGGGCATTGTTAATCTAGAACTATCCTATGCCAGTTTGTTGTTTTCGTCCATGTTAAGCAACAAAATTTGGCTTTCATCTCCCACTTGAATGTGGTTCTGTCCATTTAAGCTATTTTCCTCAGAACCCTTGATTTGACCAAGAATAAAAGCAACCTCCTTTTCTACATCGACTACTTTATCTCCTAATTTTTCAATGTGAGAAAAGCTGGAACTGCAGCCTTTGAGGAATGGACATTTTTATAACAGTCTTCTGATCTATGATCTGTAAAAGAATTGTGAAAGAAATTTTGGGGGGTCAATGGACTCTCATCAATGTTAGCTTTCTTTTTCTTGGACCTACCTATCCAATGATCTGAGGTAAATGGTCTTTTATGTACATCCTCGTAACTTCTATCACCATATTTGCTAAGTATGTTTCTTATGAAATTAAGGAACTTCAAATTGGGCTCGGCACACCTCGTAACAGGGAGAGTACTGGAAACTTCTTCTCTGTGGATCAATTGCATAGGTTTTTGAGTAAGGTCCTCTAATTGAGATTGATTCCTCTGATTAGACGATGAACTCTTGGTCTAGAAACCATAAATTTTGCGTGTTTCACTGGCATCATGGCATACAGGCTAATTTATAGGTAGGCTACTCTCTGATTTGGTACAATACCATCTTGCAATGCTTATTAATGCTAGTACGGTGGATACCACTACAATAGTGTAAAGCTCCATAGTTCGAATTGCTCAACACCTTACAGTCTTATGATCTATAAAGGAGTCTTGAAAATGAAAGCTCAAAGATACACCAAATGTGTTGAATTCAACCTTAAATAGAAAAGATGGATCCTCGTATTTTGAATATCAAGGACCCCCAACATGACAGTACGCTAGCCAAAGGAAACCCCATGAAGAGATCCGAGCTGAATGATATCAATGACCAGACATGGCCACCTTAAAACCAATTATGTCCTCACTCATCAAATCTACACAAGTTGCCTTCAGAACCGGCTTTAAAAACTGAGATAATCACCTGACCCGGCCCCGGCACCGAACATGCATGAACTTCGACCCACATTCTAATACTCTACAAAATGGCACTTCATGACTGCAACCAGATCAAAAGATATTAATGTGTAAACTTGCCCAGTTCAAATTCGTTCCTGCAACAAACGTGTCAGAAAATGATTTTAATCACCGTAATTGATTTTTAAAGGTAGACAAATGGATTGGCAGGGGGCTCAAATTGGGATTGGGTTTAGTACTTCAACTTTGCAAGACAACGCAAAAAGAAATTCATCAAAAGAGTCAACTGGTCAAAAGTTAGTCACTGGCAATGTAGGGCATTTGGATTTTTGGGAAAACACACTTGGCAAATTGAACACATTTTGCAAAAATTGCAAATGGAATGAGCTTGGAAACTTGGTCAAACAGATTGGTCATGGTTCCAGATTTGGCACGGTGGGAGTAAAACATGATTGCAACATGACCCAATCATTAGCTTGCTCATTGGATCACATAGGTGTCTTTTACACACTATCAAATATAGCCCTTAAAACTTCTGAACTTTTGGGTTTCAGCAAAACAGTGAAAACTGGAAATGGATTTGGTTTGAAAAGTACTGAAACGGATTCACCAGGGGCTAAAAATGGATAGGCCAGAAGAGGAACATGCCTACAATACAGATCTATCATTAATTCTTCTTGACCAATCAGTGGGTATCAGATACAACTTGACAAACAGGGCTTCTGGGAATTGTTGAACAAGTGCATTATGCAATTATGAGAAAACACGTCTGGAAGGGGAAACACAAGACCTATCAAAACTTGTCACCGTGACCTAAAATTAGGAACATAGGTCAATTGAAGCCCACTAAAGATGCCCCCACTCTTGGATTTGCATGACACTCATTAGAAATCAAGTTATTCAAACCTCAACTGGCCCTTCCCGGTGAATTTCACACTTAGCAATTTTCTGACTTAGAGACCTCCTAGAAACAAACTGATGCAAACCCATTTCAATACCTGAACTAAAGGCTCAAATTGACTCAATGGGACATATGCAAGGTGCAAAACATTTAATTCTGATGATAGGACCTAAAAACCACCTGATCCATATATGCACTTTTAGACCAAATAGAGCACTTAACAAGCAATTTTAACATGGTACTAAAAAATCCATGTTGTAGTTTTTCATCCCAATAGTGGCTCTATCTGTGGATGCATGCCCCATGCGGGCATGTAGAGAACATTAGAATCTTTGGTAGAAGTGAACCAATCAAACTTGAAATCAGATTTTTCTCTTTTACTTCTCTGTCTTCTCAAACCGGGAAGCCTTTTATTGAAAGTAAACACACAACTGAAAAAAAAGCGACTATACAATGTGCACACTATTTAAAAATGGCCCACAATCAAAAAACTTGAATCATCATTTACCTCTGTCAAAGGTCTGATTCTCATCATTCAGGAATATGATCATTCTGTATAACTTGCTTCTGAGCAACTGACCATTCTGAAACAAATTTGCATATTTCATGCCACTGTCATGTTCTTTGCTGTCATTACATCTATCATCTTGTGGCATTACAAACTCATGCATTTTCTGAAAGGATCTAGAATCTGAAAAAATTCTTCGTACTCAAAGCACAGTGAACATTCATATGAAACATTATATTCTTCAGTATCAATCTCCTTAACATGTTCAAATAAAAACTCAACTGGCTGCATTGAAAATGTAAAACATTCTGTCTCAATTTTATGCATGCTACTCAAACATTCAGACGAATCATCATACACTACAACTTGTGGCTTCATATTGAGTTCATCTCGGAAAACAACATCATGCTGGATTGAAAAAAGAAAATACTCATTTTCAACTTGATAACTTAACTGCTCTTGTTGATTCATTTCAACATTTTTAAATGATTGTGCATCAACACTTTCATCATCAACCCATGTTTGCAAAAATAAACATACCTCTAGCTGAAACAAATTATCTAATGTAAAATCTGAATCTTCTTTCAGCTCCATGGAAAACATTTCAAAGTGTGGTTCTGATAAATCAGCATGCAGTTCATTGCACATGTTCTCATTTTGGCACATACCTTCTTGATATAAATCACTGCTACAAGAGACATTATAAGTGTTAGCAACTTCCTCTTGACCAAGCATTAACTTCTCCCCATTAACAATATCATAAACATCAATGTCCAGGTCAAACAAGATGACATCCATTTCCGGTTCAAAGAATAAATCAGACTTGGTCCCTACATCATATGAGGTATTTTCTTGAAAACTCTCATAAGTCAGTTCATACAAATCTACCATTGACCCACCGGCATCAACTTCACATTTATTCTCATGGTTTTTAGGATCAACAACCTCACATGAAAAGTCACAAGATGCAAACATACAAACTGAAAAATCTATGTTGTCATTTTTGTTAACTGAAACAAAAGAACTTATCTCTGTTTTGTATGAATCAACATCTTCACAGTCATATTCAACACATGACAAGTCTTCCTCCTTTTCACAAGGCTGCATATAAACCATTTCTTTATCGTCACAAAAATCAAGGTCATTGTGGCTCAATGAATCCTCTTCCTCAACCAATTCTTTATTGGGTCCAAGGACTGAAAATTTTTGGTTGTTACCCTTTTGTAAAAAGGAATGCTCACAACAAATTTCATCTCCGTCATAGTTGACACTTTGTTGTTCATAAAAATCTTCCTCAAACTGGAATGAGAAATCTACATCATTGCTCTGAAAGGAAGAAAAATCCATAGGCTGAAAGAAAACATCGTTCATCACAGATTCATCTTCAAAGTCTTGATATTCATTGATCTCATCATCAGCACAATAGTGAGCATCATCAATATCACTATCAGATTCAATACCAACAAAGTAACTAGATTCAGTATCAGCAAAGTCCGATAGAAATCCTTCATGTGGGGCTTCAAAGTTGTCACCCGATAAATCATATGCCTCTTTTTTATTTTCCATATTTGACTACAAACCACTTGTCTCTGCAACCCCCAAAATGGAACAACTAGTTACAAACTTATTAGGTACGTATCTGCTGTAAACATTTATCTCTTCCTTGAGAGCATCATAACATTCCTTGCTACCCATACTGACATTAACTTGAGGAGCAACTACTATTCGCTGAATATGTTCTCCACTCATATTTGGTGTCGGAACATAATTTAAAGCATGGTTAGTAAAATCAGTAGGCATGTAAACATCTTGGCATTTGTCTACATTTCTTGGTCCACACCCATCTAAAATATTTGATACATCATGACAGCGATCCATAGTATATGGGAAACCCCTTGGGACGATTCCATACAACAAATTATTTTCAATATCTACTACTATCATAAATGCATGATGCAGATTTTTAGGCCTTTTATCTCTTAACAAGTAACTCTTTTTTTTCCCAAATGCCCCTAAATAAACAACCAAACATATAGCATCATTTGGTCTAAACTCCATTGGGATTTCACCCAATACTTTTGCAAATCTGAAATTGAAAGTAGGAACTAGCTCACCATTCTTTATTTGGATCTCCATGAAGTTTTTTATCACTACAACCGGATTAACGTTTTCACCAAACCTCTCCATAAAAGAGGATCTTAGCTCTTCCCATGAAGATATAGAACATTCCGGCAAGAAAGAGAACCAACATCTTGCATCCTCTATCAAATATTGGATAAACAATCTCATAACGCAGTCCTCATATCCAATATCAAAATCCTCCATCAAATCCATGAATTTTCTACAATGCTCTTCAGCATTCTCCTCTTTCCCACCACTGAATCTTGGCAATTTTTCTTGGATTTCAGATGGAAAAGAATTCGGGTAACCACAAATGTCTTCAAAATTCAGAGCTGGATACGACTTAATGTTGAAACTCTGTCTATTACACTGTTGTAACATCTTATAAGAAATGGTTACACTTACACATACATAAGGCTAGAAATAGTCAAAGTAAATTTTCACATGCCTTCACAACCATTTCAATTTGACCACACAGAGCTTGATCAAACTTCTCAAAAAATTTGCATAATACAGAAAAATAATGAAAGCTAGAGATAACAACAGTGTAGTATGCAAATGACATTCCAGTATTTTCCCTTTTAACTAGTGCTGATATCACTTTATAGGGAAACCATTTGTGTATTCTTCTCCCCTAAAGTATGAAGATTACTTGGACCAGAATTGCAATGGCTGCTCCTTTCCCTTTGACTAGAAATGAGGCAGGTCTAAAGCATCTTTCATAGCTCCATTAGGCTCTTTTCTCACAGGGTCACCACCTCCTTGCAGACGAATGTGTTTTACTTATTCTTATATTTCTATGAAATGAACTTTTCATTTCAGTACTAGTGCAGAAACCAGAGTTGCCACCCAATACAAATTGGGAAATATTTTTATGACAATTTGCAAGGACAAACCCTTTGCAAAATCACCTTCATAAGATAAAATTGACTCTATGCAAATCTGGATAGGAATAACTGGGCTGAAAATTAAGAAGGCAAGGAGCCATGCTCAACTGAAACCTTATTAACTATGCATGTAATACTCAATCCCCAGTAGAGTCACCAATTTGTTAGATCTTTTTCATGTAGAATCACCCTATAGCTATTAAGCTTGACTCTCAGATTTCCAATTCTAGATTCTTACAGGGAAAAGGCTAATTGATAAGGACCAAGTCCTTCTTCTACTTCGGGCTCCACAGACCCAGGCGGGTGTACCTATCTTCAGACTCACTGCTTCACAATGAAATCCTATAGTGGATTAGGGGTTCTCACAATGATTCACTAATGTCTTTTGCTGCAACTGATGCATAGCTTAGAAAACCAATCCATGATATTAACAAGAGTAAATAATCATTGCAGAAAAATGGCAAATGCGACAAGGGTATTCACCCTTCTTCTCTTCGAGCTTAAAACTCAAGCAGGCTAACCTATTCGATTCAATTCTTCAATGAATCACCAATAATATATGTACTATTCAATACAGATTCTAAACATCCATGCTTTTAAATGGGAAATGAAAATGGAATTGATTTTAATGGTTGATGATGAAAACTGCAAAGAAAACTAGGACCAGTGCCTTGTTTATTGGGCAACAGAGTCATACAAATATACAATCCCAGAAAACCTTAACACAAACTCAAAAACCCAAATGAAATGCCTTGCAGCCCATTCTTCTCGCTCTAGTTCCTAGACATCGAATTCATATACAAATCTAGAATTCTTAGAATTTGAAACCGAGACTTACTCCCTCCTTGAAAGACACTTGAATTCAAACCCACAGGTACCTTGTAACTGGTATACCGACATGCTTTATAAATCAATACACAAGAATTTAGATTATGAACACAAAGACATCAAACATAAACTGAATCGGGATTCCTTTATTTTCATTAAAATCATCTGGAAATGTACATTTCTAAAACAAAGAAACATAGGAAACAAAAATCAAAGTCTGGAAGCTGCCCTGCAGCATTAATTTCAACATTCCTTACAAAATGAGAGAAAATAAAAGATATAGGAGGAAAGGGGAAAGCTAGTTTCCAACAATAGACACCTGTCAATTTCCCAAAATATCCCCTTCCTCTACAATTGCCTTTGAACTACAAACATCTCTTCAATTGAATTGATTCTCTCCAAAACAAAAATATGATTTGATCTTCTCCCTTCTTTAACTGAATTTGATCTAAGTTGTTGTTTCTTGTTACTGCTTTCCCTGACATTCTTCTTTCAACAAACTAATCCAAAAAATGCATTCCTCAGCTTCTTTCGATTCCAATGGTATATAACACTTTATATTTCAGACAAAAATTGAGTCCTCAACATCATTTTCAAATTTTAGCTCATGAGAAACTCTCACATTCGAAAATAACATGAAGGTTCAGAGTTTACAATTTCATTTTAAATCTTGAATAGATGAAAAAAGGGTGGCTCCCACATGTGCCATGTGGCATCACTAGATTGGTCTTGTAGACCACATCATTGCCACCTCACAGGACTGACTGCAACGTCACCGACCATGCCACATGTCGTTCTTTGGTTTACTGTCAGCTCCAAACAAGCATCATTTCACCACTTGACAGGAGCACCATGTGTCAGCTTAGCGCATGATCGCAAGGGCCAGAATTGGCCCTTGAGATCATGCGACCACCGTTGATAGGTGACACAAATCTCAAGGCACTGATCATTTGCACAATTTCTATTCTGCCAAAAATTACCTCACCTATGAGTTGGGCCTGCTTGTCACAGAAACCAAGGTGCAAACACTGAGGGTCATGTGCATAGCCTTCTCCATTTGATTTACCTTCATTGTTTGTTGCATTGCATATATACATTACAAATCTCCATTACGGCATGAATGTGGGACAATTGTTATAGAGGTTTTAAAGACTTCTCAGAATATCCTCTAAAAATATTTGGGGGTCCCACCGCCATAGATACCACCAGCCAAGCCCACCCACCAAGAGCCTTTGCTCTTCTCTTTACAATACAGGGCGAGTGCTATCGCATATAAATATTATAAAAATCCACTCCATAGCAGATGTGGAATAATGCTTATACGGTGGTAGAACACACTTCCTCCTTATGCGCAGGTAGTCCTCAAGATTGTGCATGAGCCTCTTATCCTTATTGGTTTCCAAAAGTTTCCTAGCCTTTCCCTTACTCAAACTCACCTTGGCATTTTCACTATCATTGGCAATGTTGGCTATGATTTTGTTAGTGCTCACACCTCCTTTTCTCAACACGGGCCTGTCTACAAACTTGGCACTGGTGTCTCCTGGTTACTTGCGTGACCTGCCCCCAAACTTCTCTCATGTAGCTCCATTCTCATTTTCATGGACTACTTTCCATTGAAACTCACTTCCCCTGGCTTTCAATTCACCTGAAACACCCAAAGTGAAAGAGCTATCTCATTTTCCTTTGCCTGTACTCTCACTTAAATCCCAATGCTAGCAGAAATCTCATAAAATGTGCCTCCAGATGCATTTGCGCTGGCTCTCCTTTTCAAAATATATAGCAAAGCATCCTCTTGCAATGCGTAAGTCTCCTTACATTAATGCTAGCTGCTAAAATGTACACAGGCTTTCTGTATCATAGCTTACCAAACTCCTTGCGTGAGCTACCATTCACACAACTCCCTTTAATGGCATGGAATCCTTGTCTTGAAACATTGGCATTGAAACATTGTCTGCAAAAAGCATCACCATATCATCTAGCAGGCTATTGTACTCCATCTCAAGTGCATCATCTAAGTTAGCAGGGACTTTTTGACCAGTTACAGAATTATATAAAGGACACTCACTATTTAGCACTATTAACTCCAAGCCAAGCTGTGTACAAAGCAATGCAGATGGATCAGGCCTTCTCTCTGTAGCTACATTTGCCTCAACACCAATGATAATACTAGTACCAAGATCAACTGGAATAGAGGGAGATAAACGGTTTGTATAAACTCTTCCACCAACCCTATCCCGTGCCTCTAAAACTGTCCCATGGAAGTTTAGTCACTACACATGCCGAGCTGCTGCTTGTCCAGCTAGACCTGCACCAACAACAATTATCTTTTTCTGATCTTTTAAATCAGAATGTGCATCAGCTTTGTCCTCTGGTACTATATTTAAATTGACTTCTTGTTTATCAATTTGTGAGTTAGTTTGCAACTCATAGTTATGAAGATTATGCAAAACCTTCACACTGTCAATATCACTAAACTCATCTTCATCATATGAATTTTTAATCTGCTCCAAAGCAGAAGGGGCTTTAGCCACTAAATCTATTTCAGCTTTTACATCATAATCCTTTCCTAACGAATCTTGATCTGCGGTCCCACTAGATCCAGAAATGTTCCCTGTTTGAAGCTGCTCCTTTTCTTTGTTGGGCATAATGCTTTCACTTTCAATCTCGTCCTTCACAATAGGGCTCTTTATTGTCCTTGTAATTGCGTTTCCATCCTTAAATTGTGAAACCAAAGGAATTTCATCTATTTCCATTAGTGAAATTTCACATTCACCAGATTATTTTCTCTCGGGCATTGTTAATCTAGAACTATCCTGTGCTAGTTTGTTGTTTTCGTCCATGTTAAGCAACAAAATTTGGCTTTCATCTCCCACTTGAATGTGGTTCTGTCCATTTAAGCTATTTTCCTCAGAACCCTTGATTTGACCAAGAATAAAAGCAACCTCCTTTTCTGCATCGACTACTTTATCTCCTAATTTTTCAATGTGAGAAAAGCTGGAACTGCAGCCTTTGAGGAATGGACATTTTTATAACAGTCTTCTGATCTATATTCTGTAAAAGAATTGTGAAAGAAATTTTGGGGGGTCAATGGACTCTCATCAATGTTAGCTTTCTTTTTCTTGGACCTACCTATCCAATGATCTGAGGTAAATGGTCTTTTATGTACATCCTCGTAACTTCTATCACCATATTTGCTAAGTATGTTTCTTATGAAATTAAGGAACTTCAAATTGGGCTCGGCACACCTCGTAACAGGGAGAGTACTGGAAACTTCTGCTCTGTGGATCAATTGCATAGGTTTCTGAGTAAGGTCCTCTAATTGAGATTGATTCCTCTGATTAGACAATGAACTCTTGGTCTAGAAACCATAAATTTTGCGTGTTTCAGTGGCATCATGGCATACAGGCTAATTTATAGGTAGGCTACTCTCTGATTTGGTACAATACCATCTTGCAATGCTTATTAATGCTAGTACGGTGGATACCACTGCAATAGTGTAAAGATCCATAGTTCGAATTGCTCAACACCTTACAGTCTTATGATCTATAAAGGAGTCTTGAAAATGAAAGCTCAAAGATACACCAAATGTGTTGAATTCAACCTTAAATAGAAAAGATGGATCCTCGTATTTTGAATATCAAGGACCCCCAACATGACAGTACGCTAGCCAAAGGAAACCCCATGAAGAGATCCGAGCTGAATGATATCAAGACCAGACATGGCCACCTTAAAACCAATTATGTCCTCACTCATCAAATCTACACAAGTTGCCTTTGGAGCCGGCTTTAAAAACTGAGATAATCACCTGACCCGACCCCGACACCGAACATGCATGAACTTTGACCCACATTCTAATACTCTACAAAATGGCACTTCATGACTGCAACCAGATCAAAAGATATTAATGTGTAAACTTGCCCAGTTCAAATTCGTTCCTGCAACAAACGTGTCAGAAAATGATTTTAATCGCCGTAATTGATTTTTAAAGGCAGACAAATGGATTGGCAGGGGGCTCAAATTGGGATTGGGGTTAGTACTTCAACTTTGCAAGACAACGCAAAAAGAAATTCATCAAAAGAGTCATCTGGTCAAAAGTTATTCACTGGCAAAGTAGGGCATTTGGATTTCTGGGAAAGCACACTTGGCAAATTGAACACATTTTGCGAAAATTGCAAATGGAATGAGCTTGGAAACTTGGTCAAACAGATTGGTCATGGTTTCAGATTTGGCATGGTGGGACTAAAACATGATTGCAACATGACCCAATCATTATCTTGCTCATTGGATCACACAGGTGTCTTTTACACACTATCAAATATAGCCCTTAAAACTTCTGAACTTTTGGGTTTCAGCAAAACAGTAAAAACTGGAAATCGATTTGGCTTTGAAAAGTACTGAAACGGATTTGATAGGGGCTAAAAATGGACAAGCTAGAAGAGGAACATGCCTACAATACAGATCTATCATTAATTCTTCTTGACCAATCACTAGGTATTATATACAACTTGACAAACAGGGCTTCCAGGAATTGTTGAGCAAGTGCATTATGCAATTATGAGAAAACACGTCTGGAAGGGGAAACACAAGACCTATTAAAACTTGTCACTGTGACCTAAAATCAGGAACATAGGTCAACTGAAGCACGCTAAAGATGCCCCCACTCTTGGATTTGCATGACACTCATTAGAAATCAAGTTATTCAAACCTCAACTGGCCCTTCCCAGTGAATTTCACACTTAGCAATTTTCTGACTTAGACCTCTTAGAAACAAACTGATGCAAACCCATTTTAGTACCTAAACTGAAGGCTCAAATTGACTCAACGAGACATATGCAAGGTGCAAAACATTTAATTCTGATGATAGGACCTAAAAACCACCTGATCCATATATGCACTTTTAGACCAAATAGAGCACTTAGCAAGCAATTTTAACATGGTACTCAAAAATCCATGTTGTATTTTTTCAGCCCAATAGGTGCTTGGGGCATTGGTAAGCCCAAATGGCATTACAAGCCATTCATACAATCCATTTGTGGTTTTAAAAGCGGTCTTCCACTCATCACCCTCCTTGATTCTGATTTGGTGATAACTACTCTTTAAATCCAACTTAGTGAAGTACATAGCACCTCCTAAGCAATCCACCAAATCTTCTATTCTTGGAATTGGGAACCTATACCTAATAGTGATGCTATTGATAGCCCTTAATTTTGTGCAAAGTCTCCATTTTCCTCCTTTCTTGGATGCTAAGACCACTAGGACTGCACATGGACTAATACTCTTCTTGATCAGCCCTTGATCCAATAGCTCTTGCACTTGTCTTGCCACTTCTTTGTTCTGATAAGGGGTAAGCTTGTATGCTTCTTTATTAGGCAGAGATGCACTAGGTACAAAGTCTATTTGATGACTTATGGCCCTTCTTGGAGGTAGTGTTGTAGGGGTTCCATCACTCACAATATCTTTGAATTCTTCCAACATTTGCTACAGTTCTAAAGGTGTCTCTACCTGCAAATTATTGTCTTCCTCCTTTGGCTTCACCATGATAGCACATCCTATGGTCTCCTCTTCATGTAGTGCTTGTAAGAACTCCTTACCACTGCTAAGAAACACACTAGGTGTATTTGAAGTCCCCTCTTCATTCTCTATTAAGGACTAAATCTTAAAAGTCCTCCCATCCTTCTTGAAAGAAATGGAGTTTTCCTCTCCATCATAGATCACCTTTCTATCAAATTGCCAGGGTCTTCCCAATAGAAGATGGCATGCATCCATGGGTAAGACATCACAAAGAACTTTGTCTTTATAGCCTCCAATGGAAAACTCTACCCATGTCTGCTCATTCACTAGCACACTTTTCTCCTGGTTCAACCAAGTCACCTTGTATGGATTTGCTTGGGGAGCCTTTGTGAGTTTAAGCTTCTTTGCTGCTTCCTTTGCTATGATGTTATTAGTGGACCCTGAATCCACAATAACCTTGCAAACTTTACCTTGTACCTTGCACCTGACTCTAAAAAGAGGCCTCCTTTGCTTTGGTTCACCTTCATTAGGCTGCCTTATGAGTACTTTCCTGAACATCAAGTTCTCACCCATTTCTGATTCTAACTTGCTAACTTCATTAGTGCATGAGCTGCTACTATCTTCTTGGGAATAGGCTACCCTCTTCTCATTTTTTGAGGCTGATGGCTTATCAGGACACCTATAGGTAGGGTGTCCAAGCTGTCCACACTGATAGCACTTCATAGTGACAAATTAGGAGCTGCTTCTTCCTGCTCCTCTTCCTCTATTCCCTTGAGAACCTCTTCCTCTACCAAAAGATCCTCTTGTACTAATTTATGAACTTTGTTCCAAGAGTCTACTCTCTCCTTGGCTTGTTGAGTCACCTCCTCTACTAGAACCTCCTCTTTGACCCCCTCTAGAGTCTCTACGTCTTCCCCTATTCTTGGAGTTAGGCTCTTGCTTTCTTCTTTGTTTATCTTCAAGATTTTGTGCCATATGCTGACATCCAAGTACTATGGTGGGAGTAAACAAACTCATCTCCTCTGCTATGCTCCATTTCAAACCACTTAGGTACCTTTCCACTTTAATGCTTTCTTCTTCTTTGATCTTGGATCTCAAGCTCAACTTGTGGAACTCTTCAGTGTAGGTGGCTACATCCATCTCTTTTTGTCTGAGATTCAATCTCCTCCTATGTTGCTAGATTTCATAATCTGCTGGTAGGTATGCTTCCTTCAATTTATTGACCATTGCTTTCCAATTAGAGATTGGGTTCTTTCCCTCTTTCTCTCTTTCACCTTGCAAGTAGTTCCACCAGGTTAAAGCTTGTCCTCTCAACCTAGACTTGGCCACTTTGACCTTCTGTGCCTCTGAGATCTCTTCACATTCAAAGTGATTCCCCATGCCTTCAATCCATTGCATCACAAGCTCTATATCCATCCTACCAGTCAGTAATGGGACACCTTCAAGTGCCTTGCCTGTGATAGCCTTCAAGGCTTTAAGAAATTGCTCATCTTGAGTTGGAGGATTAGGTGTAGGTACATCATCATCAATGGTTTTCTCTTTCCATTTGGCATCTTGCTCCTCCATCCTGTCTTTCACCTTATCTACTTTTGCTTGGACATCATCCAAGAGTTGCTCCATTTGCATCAATCTTTCCTACAGGAGTCTATTAGCTTCCTCCTGATCTTCCACCTTCTTAGAAAGCTTTTCATTAGTCACCATTTTCTGCTTGTGTGATGATCCAACTGATTGTTTTGATGGTTGAAACATCTACTATTCACTTCCCAAGCCTTAAGAGGCTCTGATACCAATCTGATGGGGAGGTTAGGATAGACTAGCTAGTCTATGCTCTGATCCTTACCCAAGGACCCAAGTGTACTCCTGACACCTATGATTAGTCTATAGGATACCTTACACATTCAAGGACCCCTTGACCTACCTAGCCTGACCACCAAGTTTAGCAATTTAACCTTCCAACACTCCAAGCTCTAACTTCTAGCTTCATCCTTTACATAGGCTTATAAGGGTCTTCTTGGGTTCAAATCCATTCCCAAGATCCAATAGAGGATTTCATGAGTTCTAAGATTTTTTTAGGGCATTTGAAAACTTTTCATTGCATTGGCATAGTTGGGTCATCACCCGATTTGAGGGTTCCTTTGCAATTTAGGGCTACAAGGAAGAGGCCTAATTAGCCCTCCTTCCGGTTTTATAGGTTTTTTGACACCTTTCCCTCAAAGATTCAACAAACATATTCTTAAGAACATCTGCTACAAATGAGCCATTCTCAAGGATTTTTGAGGTCTCAGGCTTCCAACAGGCCATACAACACCTGTGCCAAAAATGAGGGTTTTAAGGGTTTCTTGGTCTCTTCACTATCCTAGTCTTCAACAGCATCTCTCCAAGGCTATTAAAACCTCCCCCTTCACAAAAGTAGGCCTTCAAATAACCTTCTTGACTCCATCCAAAGGGAAAGCCATGGAACTCATTCCTCTACTTTCAGGAGCTTCTACACTACTACTTGCTCCTAGCCGGGCACTGTCAAGCTCGCCAAGGGCTTTGTCAAACATGTATTTTCTCTTGCTTGCTAGGCCCCTACTTTCATAGTATTACAAGTTAGGGTCTATATTCTTAGATTCCATAGTTCCATGGTGTGTCCACAGTGGAATCAAGATCTACATCCCCATATGTACAAAGCTCTCCAAACTGGCAGAGCACTAAGAAAATGAAAGAAGTCAAACAAAAAGGCACATAGAAACCTTTAAGAAATAATCTAATGCACACATATAAAGGATGAACACACACAAAAAAAAATCTCACACAAAGATTCACTCCAAACTCCAAATATTCACATTACAGTAGTCTAAAACAGTGACTGTTTTACTCTAGCAGCATTCAAACTAGTCTGCCGTACTATCTCCGTACAATAGGATTGCCAACCCTTGGATTAGGGTTTTTTAGGTCTAATATAGGCTTCTCCTTGGTATGTGTGTGATGTTAGGGCTTCTTAGCTGCTGAGGTTAGGTTAGGTTAATACAATGAAAAACTTTCTTGGCAACTTTTAAAAGTTGTTGACAACTTTTAAGCAACTTTTGTTGCACAAAACAACTTTTCTTCCATTCTTCAATGACCTCTACTCTAAGCCTCCTAAAGCACTCACATGTGCTCAGCTTCAACCAAATCTACCCTAAAAATTCCAACCTCCTATCAAAGCACTGATTTTAGGATGACAAGTTTCCCTGAATCATTATGCAATTCACATTGGAAAGACCAACTAAACTTGTAGGACCTAGCCTAGGCCTAGACACACAAGCATGAGCTAAAGCTCTTATTTTAATTACAAAATTCACTGAAGAAGTGTCTTTCATAACCAAAATTGGACGGTGGGAGCCCTTAGAAGGGTACTCCTGCACCATCTAAAGAAGATCAAATCAACTCATTGCCTCCTAATAGACCCATGTTTGGATTTCTCTCAGATCATTGCAAACCAGTGAATAGACCAAATCTAAATAAAGGATTTTATTATGCATGTTTGCATGAGATGCAGGTTTATCCAGTTTTCAACTAGTGTTAATCCAATTAATAACAAAATCAAATGTTCCTATGTGATTATGATGTAATGATGTAAGAAACTAAGCTATCATACTGCTAATGATAATGAAGCTACCATTAATCCATATTAAACACGAAATGAGATGTTCCTATTAAATGTATGCAATTAACTAAAAACTATCAATTTCAATGCAAATAGCTCAAATGATTAGAAAACAAAATAACAACATTACTTTAGCAAAAACCGAGATCCTTTGTGATGGAAATGAAGCTTGCTTATATAGAACTAAATCAAAAATGAATGGCTAAGATTGATTGAGAATGAATGGTGGAGATTGATTCAAAGATTCAGTCTTAATAGAAACTTTCCAAATCAATTAGAGAGTTCAGTGGACTCTTTGTGGAAACTTCCAAAAGATTGATGAGTCAACGGGCTTCATGTTTTTTGTTAATTGCTTTGTTTCCAATTATAAGATTGAGTTGATCAAAAGTTTCCAAAACTGACATTTGTTGATGACATCAAAATACATTTTAAGATTTTAATAATAAATTTAATGCATTTTCATCAAAAGTGGTGAGATAATTAATTTTAATTCGTTTTATGATTAATTAATAATTATTTTATTCATTTAATCAATATTTAGAATATTCATTAAATAAATAGTGGAGATTTGATTTGATTTATTTATTTAATCAACACTTGAAACATTAATTAAATAAATAGTGAGAATTTGATATAATTGCCAACAATGCTTGAGAATCAAGAATTAATTAATTATTTATTGATGTAGTGCAAATAGTATTGATCAGATCAATTTGGAGAATTAGACTTCCTTGGGTTAGGACTTAGGAAAATTGATTGAAATGAAGACTTATTTGAGATTAAGGGCCTATGGTTTTTAGGTGACCATTTTTGAGTGATTACATTTGCCCCTCTTTGAATTGATATGTGATCAGCATATTGATTCAAAGGATAGGTTTGATGATGACAACTAACCAACTTGATGTGAAGTGATGAAGTTGATTAATGTCAGAAAGATTCTTAAACCATTGGTTTGGTTTGAATGATTAATTAGTTTAATGTGAAGAGATGAAACCAATTATCATTAAGAGATTGATAGCGCCATTGACATGATTTGATGCAATAATCCTAGATGGAATTTGACAATAACAATATCAGATTATTGTGAAGTGATGAAACTGATATGCCCCTAGAGATTTGATGATGAGAAATCTCAACTTGATGTGATGCGATGAAGTTGAGATACCCCTAGCAGTTTTTTCGATTGCTTTGATTATGAATTCTAAATGTTTTGATGATGTAATCACTAAAAGTGTTAATGTTATGGTCATGCCCCCTCACGAGCAAAATCAAAAGATGGCAAGGTGCCTTAGATGTAAGAAGAAAAGATTGATCTGATAGAGCGAGATTGAGGCCACTTCTTACACTGGGTAGAAGGTTAGTTGACCAAAATTTGGGTATGGTTGGCCAAGATTCTAGAGTGGTAGTGACGTGAATAGAGAAAAATGTGATTGATTAGAAGAAGAGAGAATTGGTTAGACAAGTGGTCAACTATAAATGTGTCCTAAAAGTCAAACAACAATTTTGACTAAGTAAATGATGTCAGATTTTGATTTCGATCCTGAAAATGGAATCAAAGTAGGCCAATTAGGTAAGGGTAAAAATTTTAAGTCAATCAGAGTAAGTTGAAAAATAGGTCAAAAACCTATATAAAGGAAAAACATGTCATTTTCAATTCATTTGGACTTCTTTGATTTTGGAAATTCAAAAACCCTCTTAGAGTGAAAATGGAAATTCTTGTGGCAACTCACTGATTCGAGTGACAATGGGTGCATAATCAACCTAGACACTAGGGTCCAGTTGTAAGTCTTCAAAAATTGGTCCCTTTTTTTACTAATTACATCATTTTAAAGCACGTTTTTGTGTTTTAAAATCTCGTGGCTATGTTTACTCGTACGATCCTGTGAGAAGACTTGTAAGAGTAAAATCAATTTTAGTTCAACTCGTATTGGAAGCCTAGTATGCTCATATGAGATCCACCGTTGAATCATACGAGTATTCTCCATTTAGCCCTTTTTCTCATGCCCTTCTCTGCATTTTCTTGTATGATCGAGTTTACTCGTACAGGAGCTACACTTGACTCATACGAGAAAACTCCACTATTCCTATTTTCTCATACAAATAAAAATGAGCATTTTTGAGAGTGTAGATGCCAGATTTTAGAGTTTCTAACTTTTGATATGTGATCTAGGGTATTTGCTTGAGTTTGTAAATACGTCTTGTTGGCTTGATACTAATGATTGTTTAGTTTATTTGTGCAAGAGGTAATCCCCGATATATAGTTTAGGATTGCATATCTACTGATGTCAATATTATTACCACACCTATCAGAGGATGAGCATGGTATATTGGTAGTGTGGGTTTGGTTGGCTAGGAGGGATTTTGGATATCTGTGTCAATTATAGATTATTGACTATCTTGGTGGAGTGATTCCATAGTGAGCACAATACATTTCACTTACCCATAGGTGAGATTACTATGACCCCAGAGGATGTTTATCGTATCCTTCACATTCCATTTGGTGGTCCTCTAGTAGGGTATGAGTCATCCCGGATGCGTGGGGTATTAACTATACGTAGGATCTTTTGGGATGATGACATCCTCGAGAGATGGATTTGGTGGGACACTATGATGTCGAGGTATAGCTAGGTATCTCCTTTAGCATGCATGATGGCTAGGTATATAGGGTACTTCTTGATGCCAGATAGGGGTCAACAAGGATTCTTGAGTGGTTGGGATCCCTTATTAGAGAGTTTACTGGGTGGCCCAGTAAAGATTGGATAGGGTCATGTATGTTAGCACACCTGTATCATGAGCTCCATGAGATTGTATATAGGGGAGCGAGGACTCTAGCTGTAGGGTTTTTGATACTTTAGATATGGGCTTGGGACCACCTACCCATATGTCATCCTATGGGTAACATTGTTAGGACAGTAGGGAAGCCATATATATATAGATATATAGGTTGCATGGTACAACCCCACTTGGGGAAGACTGCCTATTGGAGGTGACAGATTGATGACATAATAGTTGTCACGTGGTGACCTTATCTGGGGATGGAGCCATGGGGGGATTGGAAAGCATAGAAGAGGGAGATGTTCATGACACAACCACTCATAGAGAAAACATATATAGTGTTGGAGTGGTTTTTTGTTTCCTGGATATTGTGATAGTAAGGTCACCATTAGGTGATGTAAGAGGAGTTCATAGCGTATGCTTAGTTTTCAGATGAGACTAGATCAGGATGGGGGCTGAGACTGGTACCCGCCACCACATTATAGGATTTGGCATTGGTTAGGTGAGCCAGATGGGATTATTTAGAGGTAGTGGTAGATGCAGGCATGGCACCAAATTATAGAGAGCACTTTTTTAGGCATCTTTTCTCATGGTTTATAGATCCATGAGCCCCAGCTCCATGCATTGATGATGAGGGAGATATACCACCACCTCCTCCACCTCAGATACAAAGAGATATAGGCCATAGACCATCAGGAGGACATCTAGGGGTGAGCTCTAGCAGAGTGGTGCCACAACAAAACAAGAGGGAGTGTGAGGAAGTAGGTCACATCAGGAGACCAGAGATGTAGGGTGATCTGGGGCAGAGGGATCTACTCAGAGGAGGAGAGCGACATGTGAGGTAGAGAGTTGCTGAGGACATGGGTTTTGAGGAGATGGCTAGGGGTGGTGATGAGGTATACCATGACATAGGACACTACAAGAGGTGATTCAATCTCTTTGAGAGCATGTACGGGGATTGTAGATGGAGATTGTTGTATCTCAAATTAGGGTATCAGAGTGAGAAAGGTGGATAAAAGAGCTCATAACAAAGAGGGATCATAGGATTGCTGCACTTAAAATAGTGTGGGATCATCATCAGTGGATAATGACTCATCAAACAAGTCATGCATCATATTATGTGGCAGCTTATACTGCAGTTGTACCAATTGCACAACATGTCATGCCATTTTCACAGTTTATGGATAGACTAGAGGGTGCACAGATGCCCCAGGTAGATGAGGTCATACCTCCTCCACGACCACCTCCACTAGCTCTAGATGCTGAGGATGTAGTAGAGAGTTAGTCTTGTGACTTTGGATATGCCATTTTTGTACCTCTATTGTATATGATGACCTACTCCGATGACTTGTGATATACACTTTGTAGCACTATGATTATTCTAAATGAGATATATATAGAGATATATGATTTGATGTCCTTGTACCTTTGTATCATTTGTTATTGATGAGATGCATTTATTTCCCTTTGATGTTTTCATGAATGCAAAAATGTAGATGTATGCATGATGTAAATATTTATTTACTTTTGAATGCTATGGATAGATTATATGAGTATGCAATGGTTAGGTAATTTTAATTGTGTTTTTGATATGTAGTGAATTTATTATGTATGTAATGAATGCGTGATGCAATTAAGAATGATGTTTATATGGATATGCAAATGGACATATGCATTTATGTGTAAAAGGTTTTTTTCTAACATCTCTTTTAGCAATGAATGGTTTGTTTGGTACACAAGTACTCAATCATATCTCTAATGATATAGTCGACCACTTGAGAAGAAGATTATAAGCTCCATAGCAGGCTTCACATCCCACGGGGAAAAGAACATTGATGAAATAGTAATGCTACAAAAATACCATGAAATGCAACCTAGAACCTTGTCACTGGTCTGCTTTGAAAGTTTTCATCATAGAGCATTTTATGGGACATCGTAGCCGATACAACTTTCACTGGTGCTATTGCGACCATGAAAATATGAATATGGAATTTATCAAAGAAATGTGGGAAACTGACACAAGCATCGGGGTAGAGAAGCCAAGATGACCTGAGGATTGTTTCCATAAGCATCAAGGCACAAAAGTCCAGGATGACCTAAATGGTTCTTGCATAAACAAACAAAATAATAGACAAGGAGATAGTTTCAATCTCACCTAAGTATTTAGCTAAAGAAAGTTGAGGTATGTGTGGTATTCCAATCAAGATGGAGGCACTTATCACAAACACCTAATTTATCGAATAGTTCAGGATCATCGAAACCACACCAACAAGAAGAAAACAAAGAAAAGTGATTATGCCCCTATCACTTGTTGCTCTAGTCATTATTTTAGACATCAGTGAGTTACATATGAAAGGGATAATCTAGAAATCAAATAATAAAAATTAACATATCAAGAAAATTCACAAGTTTCATCACACTTTAGTCTAGAGGACATCATCAAGTTGCAATAGAAAATGTGATCATACAAAATTCGGAGGGATATTCATTTGTTGGTTTGTGTTTTGGTGTCATGTGCTTTCTTGTGGAAGTGTGTAGTGTTAAGAAACATTATTGATCATCCAAGTTTGTCATTTTTTTGAGTTGGTCATGGAGCATGTCCGATTAGTGTTAAGAAATATTGTTCAGTGATGTCACCATGATGCAAGGTGTTAAGAAACACCAGTGTAAGTGTCTCAGTGATTAACCTATCAGTGGTTGTTGGGAGAATGAATCTAATTTGTTTGAGAGAATGATCTGATAGAAAGTAAAGAAAAGGCATTGCCCCCCCAACTATACTTGAATGTCCTAGGACCTATATTCAGACCAATTCTAGTCTAGGGTGGTACAATGTAGGACAAGCGACTAAAGGTTATGCAAAAAGTGAAGCTAGTGAAAGATGTCAAAACACATGTTGATAGATAGAGTGTTGGATCACAAGAGGTGCCTGTTTACTAGGTTTTAACCAAGGAACTCTTTTTTTCTTTTTTGATTTTAAAAAAAAAAAAATTAAATTTTTTTGGATTGATTCATCAAAGTGCATGTTTGTCAGGTTTTTGCTGGGATGATCATTTTTCTTAGGATCATTTTCTGATTTTCAGGTCTTTCTTCAGAACTTTTTCAGATTTACATGCGATTGGATGCAAGGAATGCTTAGGCGTAGAACTTATTGAGATGGAGCCTACTGATCAGCTCACAAAGTTGTTCTCCTTTTAGTGTAGAGAGTCAATATGTGCCATAACCAAAGGCTACAATGATAATGTAAGGGCCCAACTAGTTAGGTTTGAATTTTCCCTTTTGTTCTCTGTGTGACTAGTTACGGGGATTTTCTCTCAACACAAGATTGCCCACTTGAAGTTCTCATGGCTTTACCTTTTTGTTGTAACCTCTAGACATTCTCTTATGATAATCTCTAAGATGATCAAATGCAACTTTCTGACATTCATCTAGTAGTTCTAATTCTTGCATTCTAGAGATTCTATAATTTTCATCAGGTATAAGTCAGTGCAAAGAAACTCTCAAATATGAAAGTTCCACTTCTATGGGTAAAACTGCTTCAATGCCATAAATTAGAGCAAAGGGTGTGGCCCCACTAGGTGCTATGCTAATAGTATGGTAAGCCCGTAATACTAGATTGAGCTATAGGTGCCAATCTTTTCCTGACTTGCTAACAGTACGATGCAAGATTTTAAGAAAATTCTTATTGGAGGCTTTGGCTTGGCCATTTCCTTGGGGGTAGTAAATTGAAGAACAATGTTGTATAATCTTAAATTTTGTGTAGAGTTCTGATATATCACTATTCTTGAACTATCCTCCATTGTCAGTAATGGTGGAGGATAGAATACCATATCAAAAGATGATGTAATTCAAAATAAAGAGAGTCACATGCTTTCCTATTGCTATGGTGAGTGGGACTACTTCAACCCACTTGGTGAAATATTCTATGGTTGTTATAATGAATTTGTGTCCATTTGATGAGGGCGGGTAAATCTATCTGATCAGATCAAACACCCATTTTTGGAATGGCTAGTGTATGACAAAGGGAATGAGCTCTTTTGTGGGGGTGTGAATAATATTTCCATCTATTTGGCACCTTTTGCAAGTTCTTACATACCTGGTTGCCTCTTTTTCCATATTTGGCCAATAGAATCCAACTCTCAAGCATTTACGAGCCAAGGTCAGACCATTAGATTGAGATCCATAGATGCCAGCGTGGACGTCAGCTAATGCATGTCTCCACTACTCTTTTTCTAAACACCTAAGTAAAGTTCCATCTAGAACTCTCCTATATAGATCGTTCACAATAATGACATATCATGAGGAATTATAGATAAGGTGTCTACGTTCATTTTTGGTTAGGTTATCAGGGATAACTTGATCTTGGAGATAGGAGTAAATATGGCTATAATAGGAAGAGGCTGAGATAATAATGGTGCAGATCATTTGGGATTCTGGGGAGTCATAGGATGGGTGAGGAAGTTCTTCCACTAGGAACTCATAGTGAGAATCATCTTCTTATTGAGGTAAGGAATCCAATATAGCACTGGCGTCACTAGATTTATTCTCTATTCTCAGAATCTGTTGGAGAATGATGAACATGAAATATTTCTACAAGTCATCAACCATGCACTTATAGGGTATGAGATTTTCTACTCCAGAGCCAATTTTATGCCATTCACTAAGGCCTTGTATTCAACAATATTGTTTGTACAGGGGAAAAAAAGCCTGTATACCTTAGGAATAGAGTAATTTTGTGGAGTAATGAACAACACTCCTATTCCAGAGCCTTGTTGAGTAAAGAATCCATTTAAGAACATTTTCCAAGAACTATGGGTAATATGCATGATAGATCCATTTGGAAATTCCACATCAATAGGATGGTCTCCTTGCAATGGTGCATCATCCAAATGATCCGTGATCACCTATCCCTTAACAGATTTTCATTCAACATACTCAGTGTCAAACTCACTCAAAATCATTACCCACTTAGCCAACCTACTAGTCAAAGTTGCTTTGCTCGATAAATATTTGAGTGGATCAATTTTTTCCACTAGTTGTACCTGATGTGACAACATATAATGTCTAATATTTTGAGATACAAATATAATAGCTAGGTAGGATTTCTCGATCACAGAATAGTTCATTTCATAGGATACCAAGGTGTGGCTGATGTAGTAGATGGCTCACTCCTTCTTATGTTCATCTTGCTAAGCAAGTAGTACCCACAGTGATGTATCAGTAGCATAAATATATAGGATGAGTGGCTTACCCTGAATTGGAGACATCAAAATCGGAGGGTTTGCCAAATATTTCTTGATTTGTTCAAAATGTTGAGCACAAGCTTCATCCCATTGGTGTGGTACTCCTTTGCAAAGTGGCTTAGTAAATGGTTGTTCTGTATTTGCTAGCTGGGAGATGAATCGCCTGATTGATTGAATCCTTCCTTGTAAGGTCCTCATTTGGATAATAATCTTAGGTGGTGGCATTTCCATAATATCTTGTACCTTAGTTGGATCCACCTCAATTCCTTTAGTTGAAATAATATATCCTAGGAGCTTTCTAGAAGTCACTCCAAATGTGCACTTTTTAGAATTCAATCAAAGCTTGAATTGTTCCATCCTATCTAGGATTTTTCCTAGATCATGTAGATGTGTAGACCTTTGTTTAGTTTTAAAAATAGTGTCATCTACATAATATTCCATGTTCTTGTGGATCATATCATGGAAGATGGTGGTTACTGCTCTTTGATAGGTTGGTCCAGTGTTCTTCAAATTGAAAGACATGACATTCTAGCAAAATGTTCCCCAAGCATAGGTAAATGTTGTCTTTTCTTGGTCTTTTGGGGCAATTTTGATCTGATTGTACCAAGATAAACCATCTATTAAAGAGTACATCTCGTATCCAGCTGTCATTTCTACAATCATGTCAATATTAGGCAAATGAAAGTCATCCTTAGGATAGGCTCGGTTGAGGTCTCTGAAGTCAGTGCATACCCAGATGGACTTATCTAACTTGGTGATTGGTACAATGTTTGAAATCCATTCCGTATATGCTATTGCCCTGATAAATCCAGCTTTGCGTAACTTTTCTAGTTCATCTTTGACTAAGAGAGCCACATGTGGATGCATCTTGCGCAATTTCTATTTGACCGGTTTGATTCCTAGTGTAATGGAAAGATGATGCATTATTAGATCTAGGTCTAATCATGGCATATCTGAATAAGTCCATGCAAAATTGATCTTTTTTTCTTTGAAGAACTGAGTGAATTTTGTGAGTTCTTTAGCTAATAATGACTGTGCCATGTGGATTATCTATGGATGTCTCTTAGTTTTGATGTTGATTGCCTGTGTAGGTTCTATGAGCACTGATGGTCTCTCCTAGAAGTGACTTGGCAAGATATCAAGCACCCCATCTTATGGCACCTTAGAGAGGTTATCACCATCAGACATGTCTTTTAGTTCTACTATTTTTTGTTCTAAGACTTCCACAATGTGTTTTTCACCCTCAGAACCTTTATTTCTTTTAATTTTGTGACTGAGGTACTTGATATCTACTTTAGGCATGTTAACCTGAGATTTGCTGGTGAAAATCCAAGGAATAGTCATTTGAGAAGGTGGGGAGGTCAATCAGATGATGTTGTTGTGTCCAATCAATAAGGTTAGGATGTATGATAGATAAGTCATCAACTGGTTCTAGGGCATTCATAGTATGTTCATCATAGCTTGTGAATGGAAAGTCAAGATCTATAACGTCATCTTGAAATAGCGAGTTCAGAGAAAAAGGAGTTTCATCATTTTTATTGAATTTTGTGTTAGCTACGTGAGGATCTAATCCATTTGATCTAATCCTAGGATGTGGAACTCTCTTGCACCATGTTCTAGTATCTATAGCACCTTCCTATTAAAGCCATGTTCTGATTGGAACTAATTAAATCCTAGATCTTCCTGGGAGTGATCGGGTCTTTGTGTTTATTGTGCTTCTACCACTAGGAGATTCTACTAGGTCTCTTATACTTGTTTGATATGAATTTAGGATTGTTAAGTTGGAGAAATGTCAAGTTATCTATGTTACAGGATCTAGATTTTGGATTTTTAAATAAGAGAATTCTTGGGTCATCTGTGCTATAGACTTTTGGATATCACCATCCCATGGAAAATTCTGAGTCAATATTCTTCTTATGTTTAAGCCTCCTCCTAGATTCCATGTGGCTATCATGGGATGTGGTCTAATATAACCATGATGTGTTGGATCGGCCATAGTGGCTTGTTGATTATGAGAGGATAATCTAGGTGTCATAGGGATAATCTCTATGGAAGGATTAGATAGATCCTCCTCAGTCCTATACACTTGAGAGTTTGAATTTTCCCCTCTTTCCATGTTTTTAGTAGTGGCATATGAATGTATTAAATCAATCTCAATATCCACCATTTCATCAGAGAGTATGTCCCATTCATACTCATGTGAGTCTATCTGACTATACTCAGACCAAGCTAGGTGTTGTGCAATAGTTATAGGAGGCTCTACATCCTCCTATTGAGTGTGATTTTCTTGGTGTGTGTCTTCTTTTGGTGGTATACATAGGTCATTAGGATCCATGAAGTGAGGAAGGTCCAAAACATGTGAGATGGTGACCAGATGTCCCCAATTAGGATGCCTACTAGATAATTCTTGACTGGTCTCTCCTTGGATAATATCTTTTGTTCGAAAGCTAAATTCATTCAGATCTCTCCACCATTGTGGAATATTTGGTTCATCTTGATAGGTAGGATCTTCTATGCTAATGTGTAACAGTCTCTCGAAGGATAGGGGTTGAATTCCAATTTCATCATCACCATCTAAATAAAAAATGGGACCATCCCTATCAACGACCGGATGGAGCCTAGCTTCTCTGAAATTGACACTAGTCTTATCCCTAGGATTTTAAAATTCCACATGAAGTGGCTCAACAAGCCCTGTATCATTCACTCCTAAGGGTCCTTTCCCTTTATAGCCCATCTATGTAGCTAGAGTATACCCCTTGCTATATTTTTTTGGGGGATATCTCATAATGTTTTTTTTTAGTACTCTTGGGTTCTTTCTAGAGCCATGCTATAATGGCCTATTCTTCATTTTCATCTTCTACAGGCACAATATCTTAGAAAAATCTCCCACCATAGATAACCCATGGTTGCATTACAATAGGCCTCATAGCCTCTGAAGGCTTGCCATGTGATCTAGGAGACATAGGTAGTGATGTCATGGACAAGACAAGTTCAATCTGGTATCCTCCCACTCTAGTATCTCTGAGTTTTAACTTCTTATCCATTTATGCCATCATGGCTTTTCCATATTCTAAAGTGGATGCCTCACTGTTATGAGGTATGAGCGTATCAGCTTCCTTTTTTAAGGTATTGAAGATATAAATGGTTTCTGTAGGAACAATTACTTCCATACCATTGAAGGGAAATTTGATACATTGATGGTACTGCTTGCATTTCATGAATCCAAGGATGGCCTAGTAAGATATTGTATGCTAGTGGGAGATGAAGGACTTGAAAAATTACCTCCCTTTCTACTGGCCCCACTCTGATGGGTAAGCATATGAGACCTTTGGAAGATCTCTCTTGTTCATCATAAGCCTTTATTATGATCTTCTTCTTGGGATCAATAGAAGATTCAGACAAGCTGAGTTGTTTGATGAGTTTGTATGTGCAAATATTTAATCATGCACCTCCATCTCTCAATACTCATTTGACTCAATGTTTACGGATCACGACTTCAATGTACATCAGATGATTGTGTGGATGACTCAAGGAATTATCATCTTCCTCTGAAAATGATAGATAGTGAGGTGAGGTCAAGTGACCTACCATAGATTGGAACCGATCTAAATCCAAGTCCTTGGAAATTTTTGCATTTGATAAGGCTTGATCCAATCTCTATTTTTGAGTGGGGAAGATCTTAAGAAATTCAAAGATTGATATTTGAGCAGTGGTCCTTTTTAGGTGCTCAACAATGTTGTAGTCAATAGCATGTGGTGGAACCAACTATTTAAAATTTGATGACTTGGGAGTGGTTATAGCTGGTTGTTTACCTGATGAAGAGGGATTTGATGATTGATCTATGGTATTGGGAGTTTTTGCCCCTCCCAAAGTGACTTTTTCTTTCACTCGAGTCACTGCATTAGCAAATTTGGACTCTTCATTTCATTAGGAACAATGATGACATTACAATGTTTGAAAGGTGCTACCTCAAGCATATTGATCACATTATTGTCATTGGTGCCATATGTGTGATTAATTTGGGAACCTTCTTTTGGATTAGAAATTTCCCTTTTTCATATTTTGGTAAGGGGTCTTTGAATGCTTTGTGATCCATATTGGTGGTGTGGTTGTCCACTATGATCACTTCATTATCAATGAGATCTTGGATCTCATGTTTGAGTCGCATGCAATTCTCAGTCTTGTGCCCTTTATTTCTGTGATAATCATAGTAATCATTGTCATTCCACCACTTAGGTTTTATTTTCATCTCACAGGACTTGGAATTGTCTAGTAAAGTGATGAATTGATTTGTGAGAAGAGTTTTAAGTGCTGATCCATAGGATTCTCCAAGAGGTGTGAAGCTATGCTTGGGCTTAGCCCATGGTTTGTCTTTGAGAAGATTACTTGTGCCCTTGGATGGGGCTTTGGTGGTGTTTTCAGCAGCTTTAAGGGCTTTAGTGCCACTTGTTATATATTGAATACTGCTAGTTTAGGTGGAGGAATAACTTGATCTACCACCCCATTATTTACCAAATTCTTGTTTTTATTCCAATATTTGTTTTTATCTTTGGGATTGGAATTGAACTTGGTTTTTTTATAAAGGGTAATCTCCCCTTTCTTTACAAGGACATCTTCTATTTTAAGCACATTTTTTCACCAACTTGTCGAAGGTGTCAGGGTCTTGTAGTTGAATGGGGAAGCTCAACTCTGGAATTAGTACACTGATAAAGATGTCCATTTTCTCAATCTCAGGAATGAGACATGGATATCAAGAAAATATCTTCCTCCATCATTGAAGGAATGTCAAGAAAGTTTCCCCTATTTTCTATTTGGTATTGCAAAGATTTATCATTGTAATAGGATGTTGGATGTTATACGAGTAGTGTTGAAGGAATTTTTTGAGAAGCTCATAAAAAATTTTAATGCCTATGGTTAAATTTTAAAACCACTCTATCGCCTGACCTCCCAAGCTTCGAGGAAACAAACACCTAAGATATGTACTTTCATGCATAAATTCCATGCATTGTGCAAAGAATTCTTGGACATGTCTTGTGGATCAGAATTTCCTATATACTTGTCAAACTTTGGGATTTTTACCCCTCGCAGGAACGGGTGTAAATACAAGTTTTTGTCAAATGAGAATGGGAAAATAGAGTCAATAGAGTATTTGGAAGTGGGTTTCTCTTGACTCTTCTTAATTGTTTGTAGTTTGAGTTGTAGTACTTGCATTTGCTTGGTGATAAGTGTTAGAGTAGTTTCCTCCTCTTTGGCAATGACGTCCTTTTCTCTATATTGGGGAGGAAATTGTGCTCCTTGCTTTTCCAATTCAAGGTTACTATTCCTTTTCCCTAGCCATGATAACTTTTATCATTTTGAGGAACTCTTTGTCTACCTTACACTGGGAAATGATTGTTTTGTCAGACTCTGATTGACTGGAAGAATCATTGAGAGCAACATCATGACCACTGACATTATGGTTATTAAGACGGTAGTCTTCATCTTGTTTCTCTCATCCAAACATTGTGTGACATGAAGGTTTTTCTTGATGATATTCAAATTTTCCAGAGGTTCCAGGTTTGTCAAAAAATAGATTGTCTTCAAATGTGAAAGGATTATCTTCCAAAAGATGTCGAGAAGAGTTTCTAGTCTGAACAGGCTTGTCTTGGTTATACAAAAATGTAGTGTAGTTGAGAACAATCAAGTTTTGACCAAGTCCTTAGCAAAATGGAAGTGGGAAAGCATCTTCTTTGAGAGGGAGTTGCAATTGTCTTAGATCCAAGTCAAGGTTAAGAAACCTATGTGGTTTTGCACACACACCACTCAAGAGAAGATAATCTGAAAGTATGATGACATAATCTAATTTTAGGATAGGTTTGTGACACGTTTTGAACTCAATATGATATTGCTTTGTGTAACCAAGAATGATAGGAAGGCTATTTACAAAAACCCAAGGTATATTTTGCAAACTTGTGACAAAGTGTTGGGTTGTTTTGCAAAGTGATTCTCTGATTTCTCAAGGGCAGGTTCATTTTAGTTTATACCACTCGTGATCTTGAAAGTCTGATTTTTGGATTCTTGAATTTGGGAATAAGATGCAGATTATGTTTTAGGGATTTTTGAGAATATACAAATAACATGCAAAGTGTTATATGATGTGCAACTAAGAATTTGATGCAAGCTGATTTAAGAACTCTATGTTATGCAAACTATGAAAATTAAATGAAATGTAGTTAAGGTATGTGCAATTTGATTTTTAGGATGAGGAATGCAAGCTAAATGACATGTAAGGAAGGCTGAATGCAATCAGATTTTTGAAATGAGAAAGGTAAAAGTATGCAAGCTACATGACATGTAACTAAGGCTTTATGCAATCTGATTTTTTTGAAATGAGGAATGAAAAGTATGCAAGCTAATTGATATGCAACTAAGGCTTTATGCAATCTGATTTTTTTGAAATAAATTTTTGGTTTTTTTAATGTTTTGAAAGTTTTTGAAAGAACCTTGAAAAATGAAAATCTAAGAGGACAACCCAAAGAGGATGAATATTCAGATCTTGACTTTGGAAAATGAAGACAAAAGATCAAAGATAATCAAAAGGACAAAATCAAGTTCTCCCAAAACATAGGTAGATCCTGATCAAAGATAAATGATAAAAGTCAAAGAGACTGATAAAAAGACCAACCAAGTCAAGATCCTTTACTCACCACTAAAAAGGGAAACCTCTAATATTGACATTTTTTTTTATAGATTTTTGAATAAAAATTTCAAGGGATCTAAATGGGAAATGAATATGCAAACAGACTATAATGGAGGTTGAAAATGAGGACTAAAATGAGGGCTGAACTATGCAAGATGAGGATTTAAGACTATGGTTATTATGAGGACTAATTGTGCAAGCCATACTCTGCAAAGTAATGTGTATGAGAGAGCTATTATGCACACTACTATACAAACTAAGACAAGGAAGGATGAAGACTATATGAAAACTAAAATATGCAGGAATGAAGGCTATGTGAAAACTAAAATATGCAAGAGTGAAGGCTATATGAAAACTAAAATATGCAGGCATGAAGGCTATATGCAAACTAAAATATGCAAGAATGAAGGCTATACTAAAAATAAAGGTTTATCTTACTATTGTAAATGTTTTGAAACTTTGGTACTTAGAACAATTTGTGGAAGATTGTGCAAAAAGTGTTTGAATGTCTTGAGGTAGTCTTGTGTCAAGTTTGGAAATACTTTGTAAAGTGCTTTAAGTGTTATTAGGAGTTCATTCAATGTTTTAAACACACCAAGTAGAAATACCATTGTGAATATGAAGCAAGTAGGCTACAACCTAGGCTGAAGGACAGTATCCACTAAATTCCCACTTGAACAAATTTCAGCCGCGCCTACTCATAGTGGATAGCCTAGAAGCTTGGAGGAAGAGGCTCCTCCATACTAGTGAACTCACTTCTTAGGCACACCAAGCTTTGAATTCCAAGCGGCATCACTTCCCAAGGAACTGTTATCTCTCCTATGAGCCGCAAAAGTGTGGGATGTCTTCATGGGTATGGGTGACCCCTTGAGCCAATGGATAGAAGGGTTTTGACAACTATAACAAGGTTTTTAGTCTGGGACATCCACTTTAGTAGGTGTATGATAAACTCCCCTAGGAGGTCTCCCAACCTTGAGAACTAAGGTTTCACACACCACTTGGGTACTAGGGGAGAGCTATCATGCAACCCACACCGTCGATTAGATTATTAATCACAACCACACATTTATATAGCAGTTAGGATAGAGACTTGTCTTTGGCCTGTTACCTCTTGAGGTCATCCCCTAGGGTGTTCAAGGTGAACACCTTGGTCCAAGGAAAGCCTCTCTAAAAGAACTGTATCGATTTATCTTCACCCAAGATCCACGAAGGCAAGGGGAGAGGATACGTTTATACAACCCTTTGGGATTTACACATGATAAGACACATCAAGAAAAAAAAGAAAAGAAGAAGATTCATTTCCCCAAGCCCCTATGCAAACATCTATCATGTGAGTCTAGGTTTCTGATTTCCTTAAAAAGACAAGAGCATATTCCTCTATCACTTTTAACAAGATGCCACAAGTGAACCTATGTTTAAGATGCCTAATAAAAGCTATAAATCAGACACAATGTTTTAATTACTACTTCAGGGTAACCTACATCAAATCATCAGTAGTCTTATTTTCTTTACTCTTTGTCATGCGTCCTGCAAAAAAAATTTTTAGATTGATGTCTTTAATCAAGCATCCTACAAACTAGTTAGTTCTGTCAGAAAAACACAAAACAATACAAAATCAAGTGCAAATCTGAAATGTTCAAAATCATAGAGAGATGATAAAAATTCCTTAATCTCTGTCAAAATAGTGGGTCAGACTTGTATGTGTATGTACCATAAATTGTACGAGTATCCCAGGGTTTTAGTACAAGTCAAGATCTTGAATCGTACTGGTCTGTATGAATGCTTGTATGAGCAAAGAGACCAGTTTTTACTGAAATAGAGGAAAATTGTGCAATAAAATGGAGATTTCTCATACGAGAATGTACCTGTCACCGTACAAGAATACTAGGTGTCTGATACGAGTCTTGGTATAGGCTTGTACTATCTTGTGTAAATTCTCATATGAACAAATAGGGTCAGAGTATGAAAAAATGAGACTCAAAATTTGTGAAGTGCAAAAAAAATGATCAGGTGGAGACAAAGAATGAAAATATCTACCCCACGGTGGGTGCTAGAAATGTGTGTGGGGAAATGTGACTAAGCTAAACATACTTCAATGAATCATTGCTTGATCTAATTAAGTAAATGAAAGTATATGAAAACTACTCTAAAGAAGATCAAATTGACTCATTGCCTCCTAATAGACCTATGTTTGGATTGCTCTCAGATCATTGCAAACTAGTGACATAGACCAAATCTAAATGAAATATTTTATTATGCGTGTTTGCATGAAATGCAGATTTATCAAATTATCGACTAGTGTTCATCCAATTAATAACAAAATCAAATGTTCCTATGTAATTATGATGTAATGATGTAAGAAACTAAGATATCATACTACTAATGATTATGAAGCTACCATTCATCCATATTAAAAATAAAATGAGATGTTCCTATTAAATGTATGCAATTAACTAAAACCTATCAATTTCAATGAAAATAGCTCAAATGCTAAGAAAAAAAAAAGACAACATTACTTCAGCAAAAAATGAGATCCTTTGTGAACGAAATGAAGCCTACTTATATAGAATTAAATCAAAAATGAATGGCTAAGATTGATTGAGAATGAATAGTGGAGATTGTTTTGAAGATTCAGTCTTAATAAAAACTTTCCAAATCAACTAGAGAGTTTAGTGGACTATTTATGAAAACTTCCAAAAGATTGATGAGTCAACTAGCTTGATCTTTTTGTTAACTGCTTTGTTTCCAATTATAAGATTGAGTTGATCAAAAGTTTCCAAAACTAACTTTTTTTGAAGACATCAAAATACATTTTAAGATTTTAATAATAAATTGATGTAAGGATAAAACTCCTAGGCTTAGTTTTCCACTCCCACCAAGAGATTTCTCTTATCTCCTAGTATCCTATGCTTCTATAGGATTTCCTAATAGGCTTAGATCATTAACTAGGTCCTATTCACTCTTTAATACAAGAGTCACACCTTGAAAACTCCACCTTGGATGATCCACACCTTAATTTTGGTTCTCTTTCTCATGTTCACTTAGATGGATCTAAGTGCCAAATCCACTAAAACTTCACAAATTTTAAAATTAATTATGGGGACTTTCTTCACATTGAATTCATTCATATTCCATCCCATTTGAATAATTTTGGAAGGTTCTTGGCTCATAGGTTTATCAGATTCAAGATTTCAACAAAAGAGACCTTAATTTTAGGCCTATTTCTAGTAGCCTTTTTTAATGGCTTTTTCCCTTTCTTGACCAAAATCTCCAAGAAACCTGAAAATATACTTTAGATATGGATACCCTTTTGGCTTAAATTGAATATTTTTAAGGTCTAAGGCTCTGAAACCATTCGTACACCTCCTTCCTAATATCAAGGAGAAACAGGGCTAAAAGGCCTAGTTTCTAGGACAGCCTATCTAGGACTGATGAAAATTGCTCAAAACCTATCCTAATGGATTGGTATGACTTTCAAATGCTTAGGATGGATAAATAACATGAAAAAATACCATAAAAATTCATGGGGATGTACTTTACTTCCCATTCCCCACATGAAATGACTTGATTTCTCCCTGTCAAGCCTCTAATCGGGTATGTCTAACTCGCCTAGGGTCTGATCATAAATCTAGCTCCCTTGCTCATGATGTTTCTTACCTTCAGATACAATATTTAAAGATTCCCCACTTGAATATTCAACAAATTATTTAGTGTTTCCATGGTTGAAACTCACGTGGGAGCCATTTTTACAAATTCTATCACAGTGTGACCAAAAGAAAGGTCCTGAACTAAAACAACTTGTAAAATATGATAAAACTACTCTAAACCCTTAACACATAAAATGAAAAAGTCTTAAAAATTACTATAAAACATGAATAAACCACTTTATAAATGCATTTCCAGCTACAAGTATGAATGTTCCTTCAAAAACCAAAATATCACTTCAAAACAGAATTGCAGAGCTCAATACATTAACTCAAACTTTTACAATAATGCATCCATTGCTTGGAGATTAGAGCCATTAATCCATTAGGTGTCCCTCCAGTATTCTAGGGCCTATTTGGTTGAGCATAACCTCCCACAATCAAAGGAATCCGAGGCTATCCATGTTGCATGGAATATTTGCAATAAGTGCAAATGTTGTTATGACAACATTCTTACAACACTTGGCAACTTTGATAGATGCCTTAATCCTATATTATAGGCTTCTTATCCTCATATCTTTTGAGGATCCAAGATCACTCATGATCATAATATTTATTTAACAACCATTAACCATTCTTAGGCCTAAGACATATTAATGACTCAATCTCCCTAACTCCTAGCATTAAGAAATTTAAATAACAACTAACATAGGCTATTTGTGTGACCTTAGGCTTAGTGACTAATTCACCTAGCCAACATAAAAAAAGACCTTCTAAGGTCATCAACCAACCTATATGAACTTCTTGACTTGGCTAGAGTCAAGTGCAAGCCAAAATTGACTAACTAGTAGAGGTTAGCCTAGGTGCTCCTGCACCATAAATTTAATACATTTTCATCAAAAGTGGTGAGATAATTAATTTTAATTCCTTTTATGATTAATTGACAATTATTTTTTTCCTTTAATCAATATTTAGAATATTCATTAAATAAATAGTGGAGATACAATAAGAAGTTCAATCCACCCTTGGATTGATGAGGCTAGGATCAATTCCCAACCTTTTGAACTTTGTTTCCTTGACCCAAATAGCATCAGCAACATTTTTCCCATACGTTTGAATGAGGTGATCTTTATACTCTTTATGTGTAGTTTTCTTGTAGGTCCTTGTGTCTAGTACACTGTCTGCCCCTGTACCTACAGCAATAGGAAGTTAAAGATCTTCCACATCCTTGATCACCTCATTGATATTCTGGTCACTATTTTGCTCTAGTCCCTTGTAATGGACAAGGTCTGTAACATTAAAAATATTGGACAATCCACTATCCTCTGGCAGGTCTATCTTGAAGGCATTGTCACCATACTTTTCCAATATAGGACATGGTCCTATCCTCCTCATTTTCAGTGTAACGCCCTACCAGGGAACCCAAGAGAAGTTAACCTAAACATGCTATTGAGTTTGGTGAACATTTTTTTTCCTAAAGTTAACAAACAAGATAAACAACAGTACGGAAGCAAATACCATTTACTCACATTGAAACAACATTCAACATAGATTACAAGACTCAAGGGTTCCATGACATAGTATTACATAAGAATAAAACTCAACTAGAACTAACATAAATTAAAGATTCCATAACTATTAAATTACAATTACATGATAACAATAAATACAATTCTCATGGACTTCCATGATATCCAAATAAACTGACATCCACTACACATGTTGCAGGGTATGTAGTAATAAATCTATCTATGATAATACAATGTCCAGATTAGGTATCACATGTGATACACTAATATAGGATTACAAATAAAGAAGATATGAAAGAAATATCTATGAAGAAGCATCAAAGGAATCCAGCTGAAGGATCACCATCAAGCACCGGCACTAGGATGTCAAATCTCAAATGGTAAAGAATCACTACCACCCGCTCGTGTAGCACCAAAAAGGCCTACCCCACCGTGCTGAGGAGATAATCACAAACCCTAATTGGGTAACCAAATAATACAAGGATAATACCCTAAGCAGAAGAATCCTGAAAGAACTCTAACTCAAGATTATCATAACAAAGATAAAGGCACAACTCACTAAACCAGAGGCAACCGACACATGTAGAATAACTAGACTATGAATAGGAAGGTGTCATCATGTACGTCTAACCCTTCAGTTTTGTCCTGGTAATCTCTCTGGATGTCAGAACCTAAGTGACCATACACGGTATCAATGACCTCTCGTACTGATGAAGTCATCAACTATGCCAACTCATCCCTTAAAAGGGGGCTAGTCATCTTCTCAACTCCACCTTAGTCTGTACTAGCACTCAAGCATGGGTGATGACTTATATCTTATTAGGTTCAATTAAATACCCCTTAATTATATTAGGTTATCACTTGATTACTGAAACTTAACAATAAGTGATCTTGGCAGCCACTTGTGGGCCCCAGCGCTTATTGCAAGCCACCTCCTACTACATGTCTAGGTAAACTACCCTAGGCTCATAGATCTCTCCTAGATCTAATCAGGTATACAACTACGTAACCTCATATCCATTTTCACACAAAAGAACTAGATATGGTTACAGAGATACCACAAATAGAATATAGTATAACATGAGCCCAATGGTCAAACAAGAGTGATAATCAGATAAAGTACACACACACACCAAACATAACTGATAACATGAACATCTAACTCATACCCCAGCCTTTGTATTTCCCCTAGGTCATCTAGTTCCCATAACATTGATAAACCAAACATGTAGGAAAGATAAAACTATATTGAAGAAAATAACCAATTTCAGTATAAAGGATGCATGTTCCAATATCAGATAACATCACACAATCAATGCTAGTTTAAAAGTTCAGTTCGAGCGTATAATTGTAAACACATCAATGACAAGACTGTACATTAAATATACCATTTCTAGGCTTGATTTAATTACACAAAATTTCCATCTAGGTTTAAAGATACCTAATAAAAAAAATCACTAAACAATACTAGTGAAAATTATCATCCATCACCCCAACTTTACATAATAATAATTATTGAAAGAAAACATTATTAGAATTCAGATTCTATCAATAAAATTTATTAAAGCTAACAAATAAAAATATATTAACAATATTCTAATAAATTAATAATTTTAACTCCTAGCAAATTAACTAATTAATCACATTAATTAATTCTTATAAAAATAACATAACCACCAAAAAAAATAAAATTATACATAAACAAATTTTATATTAAATAAATTTAATATAACACAAATTTCATTATAAATAAATTTTAATAAATAAGTTTTAATAAACAACATTTATCATATTTTAATTACAAATAAATTTAAAAAAAACATAAAAATCACTAGTAACAAATTAAAAATTTTAATAAACAAAAAAAAATTAAACAAGTTATTGGGTGGGGCGGGTCCCACGCACCCTCACCCTAAGCGGTCCCCTCTATCTACGAAGGTAGGAGTATGCAGTACTCACTGCCTCGACAGTGCAGTACTGCGTAGGAAGTATTCACTGCCCTACGTGGGTAGCGTAGGGGGTTGGGGGGTGTGGTGGCCCTCGCCTCCTCCCACATGCATAAACAAAACTTTCATTCCCAAAGCATTTTTTTTTTATATATATATTTTTGAAAAACATTTTTTTTATTTATAACTTTTTTTTAAAAGGAACTACTAACTTTAATATTTTTCTTTTGTAGATTTTGAAAATGACAAAGGAAGTACTTTTCTTAATTGCATCATATTATATATTTTTTTAAAAGGCTCTATTTCTAAAAATGGAAATGTATAGGCCTGACAATTTGTTTCCAGAAATGGAAATTTGAGTCTTTTTCATCACACATGAGAATTTTGTCTCCTTTATAATTTGTCTTTTCTAGACTATGGTATTAATACTTTAACATTGACTAATGTTAATTTATTTCTTACCATTTGTACACAAAAATAATTTACTAGAGTAATTTAATTTCTAACTGTCATTTTCATAGAGAAGCATATTTTTTTTTACCTAGAATGCATTTTTTCTTACCAAAATTATTTTTCCTAAACAACCCATTTAATTAATTCAGTCATACTATAGAACTAACTATAGAGAGATTAATTTTTCATTTTCAAAGAGTTCTAGGATGAATTTTTAATCCAAAATCGGGTAGCATAACCCTACTGTGCCAAGTTTGCATAAAAATATAGAATGACAAACTAATGAGTTTTCTAATCCTTAATTTGAAAGCATAAATAGAAAACTAATCTAAATCTATATACTAAATCAAACATAGAAAATTGCTTAAAGTATACAAACAAAAACACAGGAAAGTTCCTCAACACCCTACCTCAATTCCAATGCTAGAAATTGATTAAGATTGTTTGTAGAATGTTGAATCTCCCAGTTCTGACAATAGGAAAGCTCAACCTACATAATTTGAATCATAGTTCATGCAAATCTGAAATCCAAATGCAAGCAACCTTCACCCAGAATTCAAGCACACACACCAAAAGCTCAAGAACACAAAGAATCACAAAAATCTCCAAAAGCTCTCTCTCCAAAAATGCTCCCACAACCTGATTCAATGCAAAATGAATGCAAACTCCCTCTATTTGGAAATCGATTCCACCAATTAAGCAAAACCCTAGATGACTCACAAAGAAATCCTAATCAAACTCTCCCACTTTGTTGAGAGAAATTAATAATTAATAATTAAAAATAAATATAATTGTGCACAACTCAACATAATCTCCTAGAGACAAGTTGTCACCATTTTCAAATAAATCACTTTTCAATTATGCACATGTTAATAATTAAAATCTATTATTAAATAAATTAAATACTTAATGCATCATAAAACATGCAATCAAATATTTAATTATTTAATAATACTCACAAATATAATAAAATCCAATTCTCAATAAAATACTCAATTAAATCCAAATAATCAATTATTTAATTTTAATTAAATTTCATCAAAATAAACTTAGGACATAATCAATATTAATTTCCAATACTAAAATAATTAACTTTAATTTAATTCCCTCAATTAAATCCTAGGAACATAATTAATCATTAAATTCAACTATGCACCTAACATTGATATTCACATAAAACAATCTAAATTAACATAATTCAACTATAATCAATAAATTAATAATCACCCACATAATCATAAATCAACTAAATCATGCACAGTAAAAATCAAACACAATAAATCAAACAAACTCAAGAGAAGGGATCCATGAATTCATTCCAACCAGGTGAATTGGGGTAGGGTAGTAAGACTGACACTTGTCCAATCCTAGGACAATAAGGCTTAGGTTTAGGGTTTTGGGTCTGTGTATTATCTCCCCTCTTTACCATTGAGATGAATGTTTGTGGGCATGCTCACTCCTGCCAATTCAGGGAAGACAATGCCTTGTACCTACGAACCTGTCACCACAAGATGAAGCATGTACATACAATAATATATAACAGACAATGATAAGGTATAGTCGGTTGTGTGGATCTCGACTATGTGAGTAACTACACCTCCGCCCTCTACCAAACAAACATGTCAAATAGATGCAAACACATGACAACCATACACATGCTAGTATGGGATCAGTACCATGAATCAATATAAATATAAACATAACATCAAATGATATCAACATCTAATCTAGGCAATAACCTAATACACATTCAATGAATAGAAACCCATAATCTTCATTTATTAACATAATAATTGATCACATCAAAAGTGACCTAAAAGAATTCAGTCAAACACTGAAACATAAAGAAACCTAAAAGAAAACTGTGGGCGGGGTACTACATTCAGCTTATGAGGGACTCCTTTTGTCAACTTGGATTTGTTCAAGTGTATCATAACAAGATCACCAACTTTGAACTCCACTAACCTTCTAGTTTCATCTACCTTGACTTTGTGCTTGGTGGTGTTGTCTACCAATGTCTTCCTCACTGTTTCATGAACTTCTTGCATATAAAATGCAAAGTCATCCGCATATGCACTTGCCTTGACTCCATCTTTTAAATCCCTCAACTCATAGACTCCTCTAGGATGTAGGCCATATACAATTTCAAATGGACTCTTCCCGGTTGATCTATTGATAGTATCATTATAGGCATATTCAGCTTGCCCAATCAAATAATCCCATTGATGACCATACTCCTTAGTTAGGCATCTTAGAAGGTTTCCAAGGCTCCTATTTACAACCTCTATTTGACCATCAGTTTGGGGATGGTAGGATGACCCAAAAGATAAGTTAGTACCTAATATTTGCTAAAGAGTCTTCCAAAAATGACTCATAAATTTTGTGTCTCTGTCTGAAACAATGTTGATTGGTAGTCCATGTATTATCACTATTTCTTTGAAGAATAGAGATGCTATTTGACTTGCATCATGTGTAGTCTTGCATGGCACAAAGTGAGCCATCTTGCTGAATCTATCCACAACCACATACACACTGTCCATCCCTTGTCTTGTCTTGGGTAACCCGACTACAAAATCCATGCTTAAGCATTCCCATGGCCTAGTAGGAATTGGTAGTGGTTGATAAAGACCAGCATTTGTAGAAGTGCCCTTGACCTTTTAACACACTACACAACTCTCCACATACCTCCTAACATCAAGATTCATTCTAGGCCAAAAGTAAAACCTTGAAACAAGGTCTTGAGTCTTAGTGATCCTGAAGTGACCACTCAAAGCACCATTATGCTTTTCTTGAATCAAATTCTCTCTAATGGAGCCTCTAGGAACACACAATTGATTCCCTTTGAACAAGAGATCACTTTGCAAAGTATAATCAGCATATTTACTATGAAAATGATTCTTGTATTCAGCACATACCTTGTAGATGTCAGCAAAGTATTTATCATCTGCATATAGATCCTTGAAATGATCTATCCCCATGCTTTTCAACTGAATTTCTTGGAGAGTGAGGGCTCTTCTTGACAATGCATCAACCACCTTGTTTAGTACACCCTTCTTGTGCTTGATATTGAAGGTGTAGGCTTGTAGGTACTCAACCCACTTCATGTGTTTGTGACTCAACTTCTCTTGTGAATTCAAGAAGCTAATTGCTTGATTGTTTGAATACACAATGAACTCCTTGGGAAGCAAGTAGTGCCTCCAATTTCTTAGAGCTTGGACCAATGCATACATTTCTAAGTCATATGAGGAGTACTTCCTCTTAGCCTCACTTAACTTTTCAGAATGGAAAGCCACCGGTCTGGACTCTTGGCTTAGAACAACCCCAATTGCTACATTGCTAGCATCACATTCAATGGTGAATAGCTTCTCAAAGCTTGGCAACACCAAAATAGGTTGGGTAGCTATCCTCTCCTTCAACAACTCAAAGCTCTTATTAGCATTTTCATTCCACACAAACTTAGTTTTCATTCCTCCTTTGATAGTGTCTAACATAGGAGCACAAATTGCACTAAATTATCTAATAAACTTCCTATAGTATTGTGAAAGACCATGAAAACTCCTTACCTCAGTTGCTGACCTTAGAGTAGGCCAATTCATGATAGCCTCTACCTTGCTCTTATCCATTTTCAGATTTCCATGAGATAAGACAAAACCAAGATACACCAATTCTGATTTGATGAACTCACACTTCTCCAAATTGACCATCAACCTCTCTTCATGCAGCTTCTTGAAGACAATATTAAGGTGCTCCAAATGCTCACTCTTTGTCTTGCTAAAAATCAGTATATCATCTAGATATACAACTACAAACTTTCCTATGTAGTCCTTGAGTACTTCATTCATGAGCCTCATGAATGTAGAGGGAGCATTTGACAATCGAAATGGCATGACAAGCCATTCATACAACCCTTCATTGGTTTTGAAGGCTATCTTCCACTCATCTCCTTCATGGATTCTTATTTGGTGATAGCCACTCTTCAAGTCTATCTTGCTATAGTACCTTGCTTCACCTAAATAGTCCATTAAGTCTTCAATCCTAGGGGTAGGGAACCTATACCTTATGGTTATCCTATTGATAGCCCTTGAGTCAGTACATAGCCTCCAAGTTCCTCCCTTCTTAGGTGCAAGTACGGTGGGTACAACACATGGACTAATACTCTTTCTAATTAGGCCTTTGTCTAAGAGTTCTTGTATTTGCCTTGCTATTTACTCATTTTTTTGAGGGGTCATCTTATAGGCTTCTTTGTTAGGTAGGGTAGCTCCTAGGATAAGGTCTATCCTATGACTTATGGCTCTTTGAGGGGGTAAGGCTGAAGGTTGACCATCAATTACAATGCCTTGGTAAGTATGCAACATACCTTGAATCTCCTTTGGTAATTCAGTCTTCTTAGTCATCTTGTCTTCACCTCCTTCTCTTGGTTTCATCACCAATGCATACCCTATGCCTTCACTCTCTTCCATGGTTTGTAGGAACTCTTTTTACCTACCATAAGAACATTTGGACCTGCTGTCTTTACTTCAGCATCCTCCAACAATGACTGAATTTTGAAGGTTGTATTATCCTTCTTGAAAGAATAGGAATTATTTCCTCTATCATGCATGGCTTGGTGGTCAAATTCCCAAGGTCTACCTAGGAGCAAATGACATGCATCCATAGGCAACACATCACATAAAACTTTGTCTTTATACCTTCCAATGGAGAACTCCACCCATGCTTGCTCATTCACTAACACATGTTGTCCTTTGTTAAGCCATGTAACCTTGTAAGGATTGATATGGGATATCCTTTTCAATTTGAGCTTGCTGACTGCTTCTTTTGACACTATGTTATTAGTAGAACCTAAATCAATGATGACCCTACATACTTTCCCCATTATCTTACATTTGATCCTAAACAAAGATCTTCTTTGGCTTGGCTCCTCCTTCACCTATTCCTTGATTAGAGTTCTCCTCATCATGAGGTTCTCCCCTTCCTCTAAATTTAATGGAATCTCAGAATGTTTATCTACTACATTTGTGTCTTCATGAACAAAGTTAGCTCTCTTATAACCTCCTTGTGATGAGCCACCTTTCTCAGGGCATCTATAGGCAGGGTGCCCCATTTGATTGCAATGGTAGCACTTCATATTGGCAAAATAATTGCCTCTTCATTCTTGTGAACAACCACCACTTCTTCCTCTAGAGTTAGAGTTATAATTTCTTCCTCTACCACCTCTACTTGGGCTTCCTTCTTGTTGCTCACTAAATTTTACCTCACCTTGAGTTCTTGAATCAAAACTTTTTCCACCATAGCCACCTCTTTGACCTTTGGTATCTTTTCCCTTGCCTTTACCTTTGGAGTTTTCTTGCTTTCTCTTGCTCTTCTCCTCTATCTTCAAGGCCATTTGATAGCATTTCCTAATGGATTTGAAGTTCACTAGGCTCATCTCCTCTTGAATAGACCATTTGAGGCCATTCAAATACCTTGCTAGCTTGATGCTCTCATCTTCAACTACCTTGGACCTCAAACACAATTTTTGAAATTCCTCGGTATATGCTTGGACATCCAAATCTTTTTGCCTAAGATTGTGTCTCCTTATATGCATTTGGACTTCATAGTCATCAGGAAGATATGTTTTCTTTAATTTGGATACCATACCCTTCCATGTCACAATAGGACCTTTACCATCCTTTTCCCTCTCGGTTTGCACAAACTTTGACCAAGTAAGAGCTGAACCTCTTAGTCTAGACTTGGCCACCATTACCTTTTGTGCTTTAGAGATACCATCACATTCAAAATGGTTCTCTATGCTATCAATCCAATCCACAACTGAATCTGGATCCATTTGTCCACTAAAAAGTGGGACACCTTCTAAAGCTTTGCCACTCAATGCCTTCAGTGCTTTCAAGAATGGCTCTTCAGGAAGAACAGGGTTAGGAGCTGGTGCTTCTTCCTCCAAATCCAATTCTTTCTCCTTTGTTTCAACTTCTTCTTTAAGGTCAATCTTCTCTTTGACCCTATCAGCTTTGTCTTGGACTTCACCCAAGAGCTGCTCCATTTGAGCTAGTCTTTGCCTTAACAATTTGTTATCCTCCTCTTCTTCCTCAAACTTCTTTTCTTGTTTAGCATTAGTCACCATGGCTCTATCTAGTGTATTCTCTCCTACTAATTCAGAAGGCTACAACATTAACCACAAGCTTGATCAACCAAGCTTTGATACCAATATGATGTAAGCATAAAACTCCTAGGCTTAGTTTTCCACTCCCACCAAGAGATTTCTCTTATCTCCTAGTATCCTATGATTCTATAGGATATACTAATAGGCTTAGATCATTAAATAAGTCCTATTCACTCTTTACTATAACAGTCACACCTTGAAAACTCCACCTTGGATGATCCACACCTTAATTTTGGTTCTCTTTCTCACTTTCACTTAGATGGATCTAAGTGCCAAATCCACTAAAACTTCACAAATTTAAAAATTCATTGTGGAGACCTTCTTCACATTGAATTAATTCATATTCCATCCCATTTTACTGATTTGGTAAGGATCTTGGCTCATAGGTTTATCGGATTCAAGATTTCATCAAAAGAGACCTTAATTTTAGGCCTATTTCTAGTAGCCTTTTTGAATGGCTTTTTCCCTTTCTCGACCAAAATCTCCAAAAAACCTGAAAATATAACTTTAGATATGGATACCATTTTGGATTAACTTGAATATTTTGAATGTTTAAGGCTCTGAAACCATTCGTACACCTCCTTCCTAATATCAAGGAGAAACATGGCTAAAAGGCCTAGTTTCTAGGACAACCTGTCTAGAACTGATGAAAATTGCTCAAAACCTATCCTAGTGGATTGGTATGACTTCCAAATTATTAGGATGGATAAATAAAATGAAAAATTACCATAAAAATTCCTAGGGATGTACTTTACTTCCCATTCCCCACATGAAATGACTTGATTTCTCCCTGTCAAGCCTCTAACCAGGTATGTCTAACTCACCTAGGGCCTGATCATAAAGCTATCTCCCTTCCTCATGATGCTTCCTACCTTTAGATACAATATTTAAAGAGGTGACACTTGAAGATTCAACCAATTATTTAGTGTTTCCATGGTTGAAACTCATGTGGGAGCCATTTTTACAAATTCTATCATAGTGTGACCAAAAGAAAGGTCCTGAACTAAAACAACTTGTAAACTATGATAAAACTACTCTAAACCCTTAACACATAAAATGAAAAAGTCTTAAAAATGACTATATAACATGAATCAACCACTATATAAATCTATTTCTAGCTACAAGTATGAATGTTCCTTCAAAAACCGAAATATCACTTCAAAATAGAATTGCAGAGCTCAATACATTAACTCAAACTTTTACAATAATGCATCCATTGCTTGGAGATTCAATCCATTAATCCATTAGGTGTCGACTCTAGTATTATAGGGCCTATTTGGTTGAGCATAACCTCCCACAATCAAAGGAATCCGAGGCTATCCATGTTGCATGGAATATTTGCAATAAGTGCAAATGTTGTTATGACAACATTCTTACAACACTTGGCAACTTTGATAGATGCCTTAATCCTATATTCTAGGCTTCTTATCCTCATATCTTTCAAGGATCCAAGATCATTCATGATAATCATATTGATTTAACAACCATTAACCATTCTTAGGCCTAAGACATATTAATGACTCAATCTCCCTAACTCCTAGCATTAAGAAATTTAAATAACAACTAACATAGGCTATTTGTGTGACCTTAGTCTTAGTGACTAATTCACCTAGCCAACATAAAAAAAGACCTTCTAAGGTCCTCAACCAACCTATAATAACTTCTTGACTTGGCTAGATTCAAGTACAAGCCAAAATTGACTAACTAGTAGAGGTTAGCCTAGGTGCTCCCGCACCACAAATTTAATACATTTTCATCAAAAGTGGTGAGATAATTAATTTTAATTCCTTTTATGATTAATTGAAAATTATTTTATTCCTTTAATAAATATTTAGAATATTCATTAAATAAATAGTGGAGATTTGATTTGATTTATTTATTTAATCAACACTTGAAACATTAATTAAATAAATAGTGAGAATTTGATATAATTGCCAACAATGCTTGAGATTCAGGAATTAATTAATTATTTATTGATCTAGTGGAGAGAGTATTAATCAGATCAATTTGAAGAATTAGACTGCCTTGGGTTAGGACCTAGGAAAATTGATCGAAATGAAGACTTATTAGAGATTAAGGGCCTATGGTTTTTAGGTGACCATTTTTGAGTGATTACAGTTTCCATCCTCTCCCTTATTGTCTAATAATTTTTATGCCTCACTTTAATCAATATAACACTTTTTTTGATCTCCTTCATGTGAATTTAATTATTAAGCTGAAATTAAAGAAGAAATATAGACAAGACCTTACAAATATTCCTTTTTGTATCACCAATATCATGAATACTCTATTAATGAATGTCAAGCTTTGCATTATAAAATTCAAAAAATTGTTGATTATGATATAATTTACGCAACATGTAACAATGTGTTTTATTTCAAGTATGATTTCTTTAAATAACATTTAAGTTCCTAATGGAGTGTTTGAGTAAGACAGTAGATTTTTCAAATTTTAGAAATACAGGGAACAAAGATGAGGACAAGGATGATGATCCAGGTGGATTTGAGAGAGTATAGGAGGTATTTTTGTGGTTGGGTACACATCTTCCTATGATTATGAGATTGGGTTAATAGTTTTTGGGCCCTTCTACTATACATGTGATGGGCTCTATCTCTTTTCATTCAATAATTTTCCCTTTGCATTGGAGAATGGCCTCTTCTGTGTTGGACATTCAAATTTGGGTTGGAGGACATCTTTCTTTCCTCATTTTTATGATTCCTATATCTCCTATTTTTATAGAAAACCTCTAGAAAGTGATTATGCATCTTTATTGACTACTGAAAATACCTTGGTTTCCCCCTTGCATGGGTTGTTGGCTATTTTACCCCTATTTTTGGAATATACCATGGAAAGTGGTGACTTGAGGGATATATTGGATTGTTCTCTTGGGTGGATTTTATTTTTGGAGGATGCCTTATTTGAACTAGTTTTGGTGTTATTTGTTGAAGTGTATGCCTTATTCAAACATGTTTTGTGTGTTTTTTCAAAAATGTTCCTTCTCTTCTCTTCATATCACCTTAGATCTATTTGTTTATGTAGTTTTTATTGGGGTGGAGCCTATGTTTCTACATGGGTTTGCTATCCTTTCTTCTATCTTCTCCCCCTGCTCTCTCTTGGTGCAGGTAGTGCATTTCAGTGGTAGCTTTCTTTTTTTGGAGACTTTTGTTACTTTTAGAGACTTGTGTGTTATGGATGCTTGGGTTGTGTATGCCCCATGATTGGTGGTAGTTTTTTCTACCCTTGTTGGGTTTTCTTGTGGCATTTTGTCATGGTGAACTCATTTGACCCCCTTTTTGTAGGTTTATTTCTTAGTGAAGCTCATATGGTGACTTGGTTTATGCCCTACTTAGCTTTGGGCACTAGATATTTCTTTGTTGTGTGGAGATGGTCTTCCTCTTTTTGGGTGGCACTTTTCTATTAGGTCTACTCTATTTTTGGAACAAATGTCTAATGGCTTTTTAGTATTTTGAAAATTCAATAAGGCGTATGGTTCAATGAGACTATGGCTCTACTAGAAGATGAGGAAGTGGAGATTGAGGGAAGGATGCTAGGTGTCCAAAGAGTGATAGATTTTCTTTTCATGATTGTTGGTATTGAGGAAGTGTTTTGGTAGCCAAAAACTGGGTCATTATCCTATTTTTTTATTATGATGATACAAGATGTTGCTCCTTTCACTAGGTTTGGATATTAAATTTTTGTGTTTCTCTTGTTGTGATCAACACACGTGGAATGTCATGTTCTATTGGATGGGAATGTGATGATACAAATATTTTTTGGGCTTCAAAGATATTTATTGATCTTCATTTCTTATGCTTCTTTCTTTGAGCAGTTCTTTCTATGATTTCTATCAGGAAGGTGGTCACTCTTTAGTCTTTTGGAGAGGTAGTATTGAGGTTGGTTGGTAGGTTACTTGCATTTTGAGTGTGTGTGGGATTTACAGAGTGGCATTTATTTTAGATGCCTTTCTTGTGAATGGTAGTCTTGGAATAAGTTATGATGGAATTTCCTGACATTTTTAGCTTTATTTTTGGAAGATTCCTTATGGAGATAGATCTTCTTTCTCGATCCACGAATAGAGATGAAGAAACTAGAAGGTAAGTTAGATCATATTGAGTTGACCTTAGATAAAGATAAAGTAATAATAGAAGATATAACTATTAAAGACCCAACAAAAGAGATAGAAAATGATGAAGATATTATGGAAACTAAGGTAAAGGACACTAAATAAATAAATGTTGATGATTCAAGAAAAGAAAAATTGATGGATGTAGATCCAATCATTGAAAAAATACTAATTTTTTTTGAGATTAATGAGGTTATCATAGAGGATACAAATGAAAATCTTACTGATGTAGAGGATTCTACTGAACCAGTGATAAGGAATGAACAAAAGGATACTACAGAGACCCAGACTGAAAAAGATCAGAATACAGAGCTAATCATCCCTAAGTTGAGACTACAGGTCCACATCAAGCACAAGAAATAGAGAAGGAGAAACCAAAGGAGAAGGAAAATGATACATAAGAAGAAAAGAAACAAGAAGACAAAAAGGAGGAAAAGAAACAAGAACAAAAGAAGGAAGAAAAGAAAAAGGATGAAACATATGAGAAAATAAAAGATAGAATTGCTGCAACATATGATGCAAAGAAGGCATCACGTTCCCAAAAGTTATCTACTAGTGAGAGTATGCAAGAAGATAAGAAAAAATCAAAGAAGAGGATGTTGGAAACTGCAATTGAAACAATTATTGTATTGTCATTGATGTCAAACCTTAATTGGTAAGACTGTTGCTACTTAGGAAAGTACTATATCTTTTTGAGTGTTGCTAAGGGGCTAAGCAAGGTTGGTAACAATAGCACCTAAGGAAATGTTGAGTTATCTTGATACTACAAAGTTTACTTGACTATGTTGCACTATGATGAGATAATGTATTGTTTATCTTAGTAAGGCTGACTAAAATGGTAGGCTTAACCGAGAAAAGAATGGAAAAATCATGTTTAAGCTGAGTAATGTTAGTGTCGACCGAGTTGGTATATGCCGAGAAAAATTATAGCCTCGATCGAGCATTAGTAAATTGTCGAGGAAGACAGTGTAAGCCAAGGAAACACTTTTAGTAATGACCGAGCTTTCTACATGAAGACCGAGTGAACAATCACAGTATTGACCAAGCATCAAAAATTTTATATTTGAAGAGAATTTAATTTTGGGGCCGACATTGTTGAATTATTGGATTATGTAAAATGTGTTGACTTTATTTATTGATTGTTTAGAAGCATTAAATGCACTGTAAAATGTTTTATTGTAAATCTTTAAGAGATTTGAGATGAATCTAGAAAAGGAGCCGAAGAACATGAAGCAGGTAGATTCAATGAATTTGACCTAACCCTAAGATCTACGAATGAGATTGAGTGGCAAAATATGAGTTAACCTAATTGAGGAAAATATAAGGGAACCTAAGAATTTTGATATGTATGTACATGGAGAACATAGAATGCTGGAAGAAGAAAGTTTTATTGACTGAATAAGCAGAAAAAACTGAAGGAGAATTGTGGTGATTTCTTGAAGAAAAGTTCCGAATAGATCAGAGATGGAAATGACAAAGTTTCAAAGTCAATAAACCAGAATTAGTGTACGGAATCAGATCTGATATTTGCAAAGTGAGTTGTATATTTTTTAGATAATACTACTGCTAATTTCTAACCATTGTAACAATCAAAATCCATTTAACAGAGGTTAACCTAACAGTCATATGTTAAATCCTTTGAACAAGGTTTCATTCTAATGGAGTGTATGTAAGTCCTATGACTAGGCTCACTTTTAATAGGGTGATTAAAATCCTTTAATCGAGTCACACCTGACAATGTGTATTGTAACTTTTGATAGGGTTGGCTTTTTACCAAGCTCACTTTAGAAGAGTGAAAATAATAGTAGCATGTTACAAACTGGTTTTTCCCAAATTGGGTTTCCACTATAAATCTTGGTGTTAATACTTGTGTGAATGTTTTGGTTTGAACATTACTATGTTTTGCAAGTTAATTTACAAATGGGTAGTGGACTGCATTGTTAGATGTTTCTATTATTGAATCAGTGATGACCGAGTTTATTTTGGTTTTGGATCTTATTTAAGGATAAGGTTTTGAGATTGTTTTATACATCAGGATATGAGAACAACTGATTCACTCCCCCTCTTTGTTGTTCTAAATCATATTAACAATTGGTATTAGAGCTTTGTTGCTTATTATTAGTGTTGACACAAATCAAGTTTAAAGGGGCTTGAAGCAAATGATCAGGATGTATAACGAGGTACCGAAGTTGAACAAGGAAAACTTCCCTGCATGGAAAAGCTTGATGAAGCTACATCTGGATGGTATTTGTGACTCTGCAAAGTACTACACTGAGAACAACTATGTCTCACCTGTCGCACCTTTGATTACCGAAGAAATGAGAGCCAAGGAAGAACATAATCAAGCAATGCTAGAAATTGCATCTGCTCTAAGTTATCCAAAATTTGAGGACATTAAGGACTGCACAACTGCAAAGGATATGTGGGACACTCTTGCAAGAATCTATGGTGGTGACTTGAATGTGCTGAAAGCAAAGGCTGAGAGTCTTAGAGGTAAGTTTGATGAAATGAGAATGCAAGAAGGTGAAAACATTGCACAATATTGTGGTAGAATAAAAGAAGTTGTGAATGCTATTAGAGGAGCAAATGGGGCTATTGATGATGAAACTATAATTGGGAAAGTACTAAGAACCCTGCATCCTATATATGCTATTAAGATCTTAAATATTTAGGAATCTAGATGTAACTCTACTAATGTGCTTACTTTGGAAAGTTTGGTTGGTAAGCTGACAGCTTTTGAACTCTCTAATTATGATAATTTCACTGTTGGAAGTATTGGAAATGTTGAATCTGCTTTCAAGTCACAACTAGTTTTGAATAAACCAAAGAAAGAAAAAGAAAGATGCATTAGTGAAAGTGATAGTGACACTTCTGATGAAGACCTAGAAGATCTAGAAGCTCTTATGGCTAGACGACTGAGAAGGGGAAAAGGAAAGTATAAAGGTAAACTCCCTATTATATGTTTTGCATGTAATAAAGTTGCTCATATAGCTGCTAGATGTCCTAACAGGAAGGATAAAGATGATGAAAGGAAAAGAAAATACAAAGATAGAAAAGATGATAGAAGCTACCGATGGAATAGAGACTACAAGGGAAAAGGTAAGAAATCTTGTTACATTGCTGAAAAAGAGACTGACACTAATAGTGATGATTTTGAAATTAAGGTAGTCTATGTCACAATGAAAGATGAATCTGATGAGGATGAGAAAACTACATTGATATCCTATGTGAACAAGAATGATAAATGGATTATTGAAAGTGGCTACTCACATCACATGACTGGTGAAAAAAATAAGTTTGAGACCTTACATCATTATAGAGGTAAAAGTGTAAAATTTGGTAATGATGCACCATGTCCTGTTAGAGGAAAAGGTTTGATTAAATTGACTAATAAGATATCTTGTGAAAATGCATATTGGGTTGAAGGTCTTAATTACAATTTGTTAAGTGTTGCTCAGCTTAACAAAACTGGTTACTGAGTGGAATTTCATCACAAGGAAGCTAAAATATTTAATGCTACTGGAGAAATGATTGGAAGTGGTGATTATACTAGAGGTAATTTGTTCTATCTTGACCTATCTAAAGAAACATGTTTAATTGCACAACTTGATGATATTTGGTTATGGCATAAAAGGCTATGTCATGTTAACTTTGACAATCTAGTAGAGATAAGTAAGAAGAAAAAGGTAAGAGGTCTACCTAGATTGAAGAAACCTGAGAATGTGATGTGCAAGGAATACTAGTTAGGAAAAATGACAAAGTCAAGTTTCAAGAGAAAATCCTTTACATCTGAAAACATTTTAGATCTGGTTCATACTGACCTTTGTGGACCTATGGGTGTACAAGGTTACTGTGGTGCTAGATACTTTATTTTATTTGTTGATGATCATACTAGGATGATGCATGTGATGTTTCTAAAAGAAAAATTTAAAGCTTTTCAATAGTTTAAGTGGTATTTGGCTAAAGTTGAAAAGGATACAGGTAGGAACCTGAAATATCTTAGATTTGACTGAGGTGGATACTTTACATCAAACAAATTTAATCTAGTTTGCAATGATAGAGGAATTAAAAGACAGATGTCTGCACCTAGAACACCTCCACAGAATGGTATAGCAAAAAGGAGAAACAGATCTATCTTGGATTGTACAAGGACATTAATGATTGAAAATAATGTGGCACATAAATATTGGAAAGAAGCTATAAGCACTGCTGTCTACATTCTTAACTAGGTACAGATCAAGAAAGGTACAAATCTGACACCCTATGAACTATGGCATGGGCATGCACTGAGTATTAAATACTTTAGAATATTTGGAAGTAAGTGCTATATATTAAAAGACACTAGGAATGGAAATTTTGATCCTAAGAGTGATTAAGGCATATTCCTAGGGTACTCCACAAAAAGTAAAGCTTATAAGTGTTTGAACTCTAACACTAACAAAATTGTGGAAAGTGTGAATGTCAAAATTGATGAGTATGCAGAAAGAAATGAAGCTGACAACAAAAGAGAACCAGAAGATTATAGATCTTTTGTGTACATTGAAGAAGAAGAAGAGGCAAGTAACAAACTTGCACCTGATGCTGAGCGATAGACAGAAGCTGCTGAGCATCAGGAAAATAGTGCCAAGAGAGAACAAGAACATGCCGAGCTATAAAAAAATGTTGTTGAATATCAGGAAGAGGTTGCCGAGCATTCTGAAGTTGAATATGACAATCTTACTGATGAACATGATGAAATAGAGGAGAGAACAGCTGAACCTATTTTTGAAAAATATGTAAGAAGACATTATAAGCCTGAACAGATAATTGGAGACAAAGATACTAGAATCCAGACCATAAGTAAGACTAAGGATGCAACATGTCTACTATGTGAATTTGAACTGAAGACAACTAGAGAAGCATAAGAGAATAAAGACTGGATACAAGCAATGAATGAAATTGACCAGATTGAGAAGAATGATACTTGGACTTTGGTGTCGAGACCTGAAAACAAAAATGTTATAGGAACAAAGTGGATGTTTCAGAATAAGATGAATGAAAATGGTGAAATCACTAGGAGCAAAGCTAGGTTGGTATGTAAAGGCTATGCACAAGAAGAAGGAATAGATTATGGGAAGACATTTTCCCCTGTAGCTAGATTGGAAGGAGTAAGAAATTTGCTTGTATATGCTGCTTATAAAGATTTCAAGGTATATCAAATGGATGTCAAGTTTGCATTTTTTAATGGTATACTAAAAGAAGAAGTTTACATAGAACAACCAAAAGGTTTTATTGATCAAAATAGAAGACACATGGTGTGCAAACTTAACAAAGCATTATATGGATTGAAGCAAGGTCCCAGAGCATGGTATGAGAGGTTGCACAACTACTTGATACAGATTGGATTTTCAAGAACAAATGACACAAGCAATCTGTACATGAAGGATGAAGAAGGTAAAGGTATCCTGTTGGAAAAATGTTTTGTTGATGACATTATTTTTGGTGGACAAGATGCATTATGTAAAAGTTTCTCAAATGAAATGCAAACTGAATTTGAAATGAGTATGTTTGGTGAGATAAAATTCTTTGTTGGTTTACAAGTATATCAGAGGAAGAATGGAATTTTCATTACACAATCTAAGTATGTTAATGAAATACTAAAAACTTTTTGGATGGAAGATGCTAAACCAGTGGGAACTCCCATGGTTACTGGACAAAATTTATCTAAGAATGATGATGCTGCAGAAGTGAATCAGACTCTGTACCGATCCATGATTGGAAAATTACAGTATGTTGTACATAGAAGACTAGATATTGCATTAGATGTTGGGATTGTGGCAAGATTCTCTACCAATCCTAAGGAAACACATATGATGGTCATGAAAAGAATTATAAGATACTTGAAAGGAACTGCTGACTATGGTCTATATTATAAGAAGGATGACAAATTTGAACTTCAAGTTTATACAGATGCTGATTGGGCAAGAAATGTAGATGACAGAAAGAGTACTAGTGGTGGAGCTTTCTTTCTTGGATAGAGATTAGTCTCCTGGACAAGCAAGAAACAAAATTGCATTTCCCAATCTACTGCTGAGGCCGAGTATGTTGCTGCTGCAGTGAACTGTTCAAACTTGGTATGGATAAAACAATTGTTGATAGGCATGAAAGAAGAAATCACTGAACCTGTTGTTATTTTCTATGACAAAACAAGTGCTATCAATATTTCTAAGAATCCAGTGATGCACACTAAGACCAAACACATTGCAATCAAGTATCACTACTTGAGAGAATTAGTACAAGAAAAAGAAGTCTGAATGGAATATGTGAATACAAAAGAACAACTAGCAGACATATTCACTAAAGCTTTACCCAGAGAAGCTCATGAGTATTTGATAATTCAATTAGGGGTTGTTCCCCTAACTGAGGCTTCCTAGACAAGCTAGGAGCACTGCATCAAATGTGCTACAACAAAATATTTGACAAATTGATGTAGAAGATTGTCACACTTTAGGGTTGGCCTAGAGTTGTGAAGAGAAGCAAAGACAAGGAATCAGTCATAAGCAAGATGACAAAGGGAGAAACACTGAGCTACACAGATATTATCTACATCTGATGGATGTATGTTTTAGTTGCTACTTTGGCATTTTTGTCAAAGAGGGAGAAGAAACTGATATGATAACACATGATACTGGAAAGCAAGAGGGAGATGAGCTGATGGAACTAAAAGGAAAGAGGGAGATGAACTGAAGAAATTGAAAACAAGGATGATGAACTGAAATGAAGGATTAGGATAGAGGGAGATTTGAATACTTTTTATGGTCACAGAAGTGAGGCTTATAAGATTCTGAATTAGAATGAAGCTAAGGATATTATAAAATTATTTTCTGATGGACATATAAGTTTTGGATTGGTTGGTAATCCATGTGTTATTCAGGTGATATCATATGGTGTTTCCATCAATGTCAAAGAGGGAGATTGTTGGAAATTACAATTGAAACAATTGTTGTATTGTCATTGATGTCAAACCTTAATTGGTAAGACTGTTGCTACTTAGGAAAGTACTATATCTTTTTGAGTGTTGCTAAGGGGTTAAGCAAGGTTGGTAACTATTATACACTAAGTTCGTACCCTTGTCTCAAGCTCTCATAGTCTTGATAACCTAGTATAACATGGGAATCATCTCCAGGTTGTGGGACCTATGCTAACTAAGATGAGACCTCCAGGTTCTAGGCTGGTTCCTCTTGGATAATCACCTTAATTTTCTTCTAGACATGAAAAGTAAAACTTTTAAGGGAAAGGGATAGAAGGAATGCTTGGAAAGGGAAAAGACTGAAAGAAAACTACCTACTAGTTGATACACCGAAATTAGGGTTTGGATCTCAGTATAGAGGAATGGAATCAATGAAAGGCTTAGGTCTAGTAAGTCACAACTTACTGAATAGGCTTGCATAAGTATTTCATAGAAGGGTCTGAACATAAGACATAATTTATAACCTGCAAGTAGACATTCACTTCTGCAACTCGATGTAGGATTGAGAAAAGACTGTTAGGTAGTTGAAGTATACCCACAAAAGCATCTAAATCAGATCAAATAAAATAACACACAAAATCACAGAAAGCAAGAGGGATCAGGAACCCTAAGACATCACTGAAAGCATCATATACTTTAATCCAATAAGAGATAATTTAGACAAGGAAGCATAGGGACATGAAGGATTGTCACAAAATACCTCTGCAATATCTGAATCATCAATGGGAGAAATAAAACTGTATAAGCCAGAGGGTAGAAATGATACCATAGATGACCCATAAGAAAAGATGAATTTCTTCTACAAATTGTCTAACTCTAAGCCCTAAGGCTCCAAAAATACAATATATACATACTCCTTTGCATGCAGGCAAGAGTCAAAACTAACTAGGGTTACATGGTTTTCAATACAATAATCAAACCCTAGCCAATCAAATATAATCATAAATATATCTCTGTAAAAATCATAGCCGATCAGATATTTGTGCTCATCTTTGGTCTGGAAATCAACTTGCAGACAAGCAACCCGGACTTATCTACTTCTCTTGCACAAAGTCTTGCAATGAATGCACTGATTTGTACTCCCCTGAGACAATAAATGACCAAAAATGGCCCCCCAAACCTCTGTCATCATCTTCCTCAATTGCAAAATGTCTTGAAGATATAAATTCCATCTACTAATTCTATCACAATTGACTACTGGTTCAAAAAACCTAGCCGAAACCCTACAGGAATATATTTGAATTTAAATAATAACAGCTAACAGGTGGTGAGAAACTTTTCCTCCATCAATGATCAACGTTTAAAACTTAATCTCACTTTAAAATGTGACCGTTAGATCTTCTTATTTACCCAGGCTTGGCATCTGACTGCAAATCTAACCTTGAGTCTACCTCAGGTTACCCTTTTCCTTCAGTCGCAGAGTCATTTAAACATTTAGTTGACCTCAGTTAAGTCTGGCGAACATAGAAAAGTTCTTTAGTCACTGATTCATGAAATACCCTTAACCCTAGGCCCAGAACCACCACATGTCATTCCTTTATTCTCCCTTGATTGCTCTGTAAGCATACACCTCAGCAAGTCCTGACATCGGTCCCTCTTAAGACAAGATTCTGATCCAACGGTGGGTGAAAGATCTCATGGCCCCTGAATATTCCTTGCACCTTTACGCTAGCTATAGATCTATATTAGATTGGGACCCCTCTGACACATCAGTCCACCTAGAAGTCCTCATCATCATGCAAAAACCAATAGGAAGGGAACACATCAGCAAGAAAGGACCCACTGAGAATGCTCTGAGATAAAACAAGATCAACGGTCATCACATGATCTCATGGTCTGACACAACCTCGCGAACATATGACAACCGTCGATCCCCTACAGATGTCAGAGCCTCTAACCGCTGAAAGAACTTGGTCCCACTGACGAATAAGCTAACTCAACACATGTGGACCAATCAGAAGCCACCATTTGAATACACATAGTAGTGGACTTTCCAAGCATGAAGATTTATGTCACCAGGAGAAATCAACAACAATCTAAAAATTGCATACCTCTGACACTTTTCATGAGAAAACACGCCAGCTGTTAGATCAAAAGAGGACTGACAACCGGGCCCGCTGACAAATTATAAGTCATCTCCCTTCGATCAATGAAAAGCTTCCACATGGGACAATGTGTCAATGGACCCACTTGACTTCGAAGCGCTGTAGACCTGGAAGATCTAACGGCCATCGCAAGATCGCATGTGTCAGAAGAACCCCTTGCGATTTCACGACAACCATCTGATCTTCCTAACTGGGACCTCACAATCTTGAGACCGCCAAAGAACTTAGTGATTATGTGACCAAGGGAAGGCTAACTACTTGTTGAATCTCTAACCATTGAATACTTAACCATAAAACACTTAGCGACTATGAGAATCATGCAGTCACCAAATCGCTGAGAGGGAAAGATCACCACTAGAGAAATATGAGAATCTGTGACCAGCCAATAGGATTAAAGTGCACATGGGCATTTAGGACTTTAAGTGGCTGATAAAGTAACTCAAAAATATATCAGGCCAAAGGGCTACTTAGGGTTTTAAGCCTACAATGACTACTTTTATGAATTTTTTGACTTGTAGACTAGAGAGTTAGAAAGCTTGCAGAGACTAGAGAACAGGACATAAAGCTATGAAATTTTCTAAGGTGCTTGGTAGGGTAAAAATAGAGACCTTGAGATGAGAATTGGTCAAATTTGCATGCATATGAAAATTAGGGTAACATTTTGGCAACTTCTGCTGGATGTCATCTTGCTAGACATGGAAAACCAATGGCCTATGACAATCCATTGGGCACGAGGTTACACTTGGGTAGAAAAATTTGCCAGAGAGACAAAATTGAACCAAAAGGATGGACTTGTGCACAAGAACTTATTGGAAAGTAGGAAACTAATCTAGAAAATAGGGACAAAAAGTAGGAAAACCTAACCTATCCTAAACTAAGCAGTTACAGAAACCTAGTCAAACAAAACCATTTATTGGTTGTGAAAAAAAACTACCTTTCCTCATTAGGGTATTTTGCATTGGACACATGAGGATAACTACAAAGATAAGAAGAACACAAATTTTTTTCAAATAATTATTAACTGCCTCTGCAAAAATAGGATCAAGTTTACCTTCCTCCAATTGATCATATAGAGGGGCCTCAGTAAACTCCTTCTGTGCCAAGTATCTGATGGGGCAGCCTCTTGAAAGTCTAAAGGTGGGACTTTCCTTGATGGCTTCTTCTTTATCTTCATGGTTTCCCTCCATCATGGATAGCCATGTTGACTCATCATCTGTGGATAGGGGATTGTCATCCTCTACTTTTAAACAAGCCAAGAGCTCATCAAGATTGTCAATATCCTAAAGATCCCCAAGAATGACTGGCTCTTTATAACCAGGATCCATACACAAGTCTCCTATGATGTGCTCCAAAAAATCCTCTCCAAGGTCTTGGTTGTCCTCTTCATATTGGGAAGTCTCCTCCTCAAAGATTAGATCAAGCTCATGAATTAACATATCCTCAGGATCGATCTCTTCTAGCTGCTGCAACTCCACGGAGGTGACTATGATCACATCCTTATCATCCTGCTCAACAAAACTAGGCAGCTTATCAAATAAAAGCATAGCATCCCCCCTTGTATCAACCTCCTATTGATGGTGAACCTTTTGTTCTAATTGATCCTCAGCCATAAGTAATGGCATGGTCTCCTCTTCATCATCAACAAAGAGGGGAAACTCATCAAACAATTCAACCAAGAGCTCAGACTAGGCATCAATCTCCATTTCTTCTCCTTGTTGTCCCACCTTATCATAGTCATCACTCAGCAGTGACACCTCAAATTTTCTTTCCTCCTCTTCAAATGAAAGCTTACTTACCATAGTTCCTTTCTCAGACACTAGACTAGTATCTTTGAAAAGATCTGGCATCAGATAGCTAGGATGCAGAGTCCATTGGGGTATCCGCAACACTTCATCATCCTGAGAGACCAGAGGGGCCTCTTGGGATAAATTTTTTTTTGAACAGGTTGCTCTTCCAGAGTGGTAGGCTGCATCTCAAGTATAGGCTCTTGGAAAGAAATTTTTGCCTTAAAAATTGGGATGTGAAATTGAGGGGGCCCAGAGGGAGACATAGAAGGCATACCTCTCTTGAAGCTTGGAAAACTGAAGTGCTATCATCTTGCTGTTGGTCCCTTGTAGCCAGCTCTATCTTAATATAGTCTTTAGACTATTGCAAACCACAATAAGGTTGCAACTATTCAAAAATAGGCCCAAATTTTTGAAAGGTGCTCCTAAAACTTGGAAATGAGTGCTTTGTATGCTCCTCAGGTGTAGGCTCTTGAGGAAAATGGGTCCTCCAACTTGGGATTTTAGGTCTAGGAGCTTCTTGTTGAGCAATTTGTGATCTCAACCTTGCTGTCTCAATGTCAGCTCGGTGTCTGATCTCTTCTTGGAATTTTGTTATTTGTTGCTCATCAACAAGAGTCTCTACCACTTGGTAAGGGATGAACCCTTGCTCATATCTCCGAGCCTCCATTTCCTATTGCTCCTTGATCTCAGACACTTTCTTAATCAAATCAAGCAATAGATTTTTGGTCTTCTCTTTCTCTTTTATGAAGTCTAAGCTCTGAGTCTGTTGCTAATTAGGCTAAGAAGGGGTGGGTGGGTGGTAAGCATGATAGGGGAGTTGGCCTTGCAACCTTTGTTGTGCCATTTATGCCCATGATCCTTCTTGGTGGAGGGCTCTTTCATAATCTTGCACAAGGGCAAAATCATTTGGGGCATGCTGGATATAATGACAGCCTTGTATTGTATGGAAGCTTGGGATAAAAGGAGGCTTTAGGTGATTTTCATAAGGCTGATAACTAGTCCATTGAGCATTATTCCCATAATGGGATGGTGGGTAACCTGACTATCCATAATAACTTGACATGTCTACTCATGCAATTAGCTAGAATTTGAATATGAAAGATTTGAAACATACTAGCACTTGATCTTTGAAACCAGTAGGCTTTCTGGAGTCCCCAGATATGCAACAAAAATGACCTCTTCTAGGTTTGTAGCATGCTATTAGCATATCAGAGATAGCATACCTTGAACATGAATTTGAACTTTGGTCCCACCGGGTGTGCCAGAATTGTTATACACTGGCACCAAGGTGGGGTATCCTTGAGCTTAAGCCTATACTAATAGTCCTTGTGTAATGAACTTCTTCGATCCTTTTGCAGATGAACCAATAGGAACACCTTTGAACATTAATCTGATCTTTTTAATATCCCACCAGGCATGCCAGAATTTGTTATACACTAAGTTTGCAACCTTGTCTCAAGCTCTCATAGTCTTGATAACCTAGTATAACATGGGAATCATCTCCAGGTTGTGGGACCTATGCTAACTGAGATGAGACCTCCAAGTTCTAGACTAGTTCCTCTTGGATAATCACCTTAATTTGCTTCTAGACATGAAAAGTAAAAATTTTAAGGGAAAGGGATAGAAGGAATGCTTGGAAAGGGAAAAGACTGAAAGCAGACTACCTACTAGGTCATACAATGAAATTAGGGTTTGGATCTTAGTATAGAGGAATGGAATTAATGAAAGGCTTAGGTCTAGTAGGTCACAACTTACTGAATAGGCTTGCATAAGTATTTCATAGAAGGGTCTGAACATAAGACACAATTTATGACTTGCAAGCAGACATTCACTTCTGCAAATTGGTGTAGGATTGAGACAAGACTGTTAGGTGGTTGAAGTATACCCATAAAAGCATCTAAATTAGATCAAATGCAATAACACACAAAATCACAAAAAGCAAGAGGGATCAGGAACCCTAAGACATCACTGAAAGCATCATATACTTTAATCCAATAAGAGATAATTTAGACAAGGAATGACATGAAGGATTGTCACAAAATACCTCTACAATATCTGAATCATCAATGGGAGAAATACAACTGTATAAGCCAGAGGGTAGAAATGATACCATAGATGACCCTTAAGAAAATATGAATTTCTTCTACAAATTGTCCAACTCTGAGCCCTAAGGCTCCAAAAATACAATATATACATACTCCTTTGTACGCAGGCAAGAGTCAAAACTAACTAGGGTTACATGGTTTTCAATACAATAATCAAACCCTAGCTAATCAAATCTGATCATAAATATATCTCTACAAAAATGATAGTCGATCAGATATTTGTGCTCATCTCTAGTCTGGAAATCAACTTGCAAACAAGCAATGCAGACTTATCTACTTCTCTTGCACAAAGTCTTGCCATGAATGCATTGATTGGTACCCCCCTGAGACAAGCAATGACCAAAAACAACCACCCAAACCTCTGTCATCATCTTCCTCAACTACAAAATGTCCTGAAGATATAAATTCCATCTACCAATTCTATCAAAATTGACTACTGGTTCAAAAGACCTAGCCGAAATCCTATAGGAATATATTTGAATTTAAATAATAATGACTAACAGGTGGTGCCAAACTTTTCCTCCATTGATGGTCAATGTTTAAAACTTAGTCTCACTTTAAAACATGACCGTCAGATCTTCTTATTTACTCGGGCTCGGCATCTGACTGCAAATCTAACCTTAAGTCTACCTCGGGTTACCCTTTTCCTTTAGTCACAGAGTCGTTTAAACATTTAGTTGACCTCAGTTAAGTCTGGTGAACATGAAAAAGTTCTTTAGTCGCTGATTCATGGAATACCCTTAACCCTGGGCCCAAAACCACCACATGTCATTCCTTTATTTGCCCTTGATTTCTCTATAAGCATACACCTTGACAAGTCCTGACATCGGTCCCTCTTAGGACAAGATTCTGATCCAACGGTGGGCACAAGATCTCATGGCCCCTGAATATTCCTTGTGCCTTTACGCTAGCTATAGATCTATATTAGACCGGGACCCCTCTGACACATTGGTCCACCTAGAAGTCCTCATCATCACGTAGCAACCAATAGGAAGCAAACACATCAGCAAGAAAGGACCCACTAAGAATGCTTTGAGATAAAGAAAGATCAACAACCTTCGCATGATCTCATTGTTTGACACATAGCCTCACGAACATACGATAGCTGTCGATCCCTTGCAGATGTCAGAGCCTCTGACCGTTGAAAGAACTTGGTCCCACTAATGAATAAGCTGACTTAGCACATGTGGACCAATCAGAAGCTGCCATTTGAATACACGTAGCAGTGGACCCACTAGGCATGAAGAGCTATGTCACCAGGAGAAATTAATGATAGTCTGAAAATCACATACCTCTGACACTTTTCATGAGAAAACATGCTAGTCATTAGATCAAAAGAGGACTGACAACTAGGCCCGTTGACAAATTACAAGTCATCTCCCTTCGACCAATGAAAAGCTTCCACATGGGACAACGTGGCAATGGACCCACTTGACTTCAAAGCACTGTAGACCTGCAAGATCTAACGGCCATCGCAAGATCCCATGTGTCAAAAGAACCCCTTGTGATTTCATGACAACTGTCAGATCTTCCTGACTGGGACCCCGCAATCTTGAGACCACCAAAGAACTTAGCAATTATGTGACCAAGGGAAGGCTAATCACTCACTGAATCGCTAACTATTGAGGACTTAACCGTGAAACACTTATCAACTATGAGAATCATGCAGTCACCGAATCGCTAAGAGGGAAAGATCACCGACAGAGAAATATGAGAATCTGCGACCAGCCAATAGGATTAAAGTGCACATGGGAATTTAGGACTTTAAGTGGCCGATAAAGTAACTCGAAAATATATCAGGCCAAAGGGCTACTTAGGGTTTTAAGCCTACAATAGATACTTTTATGAATTTTTTGACCTGTAGACCAGAGAGTTAGAAAGCTTGCAGAGACCAGAGAACTAGACATAAAGCTATGAAATTTTCTAAGGTGCTTGGCAGGGTAAAAATAGAGACCTTGAGATGAGAATTGGTCAAATTTGCATGCATATGAAAATTAGGGTAACAGTAACAATAGCACCTAAGGAAAGGTTGAGTTATCTTGATACTACAAAGTGTAATTGACTATGTTGCACTATGATGAGATAATGTATTGTTTATCTTAGTAAGACTGAAGACTAAACTGGTAGGCTTAACTGAGAAAAGAATGGAAAAATCATGTTTAAGCCGAGTAATGTTAGTGTCAACCGAGTTAGTATATGCCGAGAAAAATTATAGTGTCGATCGAGCATCAGTAGATTGTCGAGGAAGACAGTGTAAGTTGAGGAAACAATTTTAGTAATGACCAAACTTTCTACATGAAGATCGAGTGAACAATCATAGTATTGACCAAGCATCAGCAATTTTATATTTGAAGAGAATTTAATTTTGGAGCCGACATTGTTGAATTCTTGGATTATGTAAAATGTGTTGAATTTATTTATTGATTCTTTAGAAGCATTAAATGCACTATAAAATGTTTTATTGTAAATCTTTAAGAGATTTGAGATGATTCTAGAAAAGGAGTCGAAGAACATGAAGCGGGTAGATTGAATGAATCTGACCTAACCCTAAGATCTACGAATGAGATTGAGTGGAAAAAGATGAGTTAACCTAATTGAGGAAAATATAAGGGAACCTAAGCATTTTGATATGTATGTACATGGAGAACAGAGAATGCTGGAAGAAGAAAGTTTTATTGATTGAATAAGCAGAAAAAGATGAAGGAGAATTGTGGTGATTGCTTGAAGAAAAGTTCTGAGCAGATCATAGATGGAAATGGTAAAGTTTCAAAGTCAGTAAACCAACATTAGTGTATGGAATCGGATCTAATATTTGCAAAGTGAGTTGTATTATTTTCAGATAATACTGCTGCTACTTTCTAACCATTGTAACAGTCAAAATCCATTTAATAGAGGTTGACCTAACAATTATATGTTAAATCCTTTGAACAAGGTTGTATTCTAATGGAGTGTATGTAAGTCCTATGACTAGGCTCACTTTTAACAGGGTGATTGAAATCCTTTAACTGGGTCACACCTGACAGTGTGTATTGTAACCTTTGATAGGGTTGGCTTTTTACTGAGCTCACTTTAGAAGAGTGAAAATAATAATAGCATGTTACAAAGTGGTTTTTCCCAAATTGGGTTTCCACTATAAATCCTAGTGTTAGTACTTGTGTGAATGTTTTAGTTTGAACATTACTATGTTTTGCAAGTTAAGTTACAGCGGGGTAGTGGACTACATTGTTAGATGTTTCTATTATTGAATTAGTGATCACCGAGTTTGTTTTGGTTTTTGATCTGATTTAAGGATAAGTTTTTGAGATTGTTTTATACATCAGGACCTAAGAACAATTGATTCACCCCCCCTCACTATTTTTCTAAATCATATTAATAGAGGAAGCATGAAAAGGAGAAGGTTGACTTAAGCCAACCCATTTTAATTCCTAAAGTATACATATCCACCTTAAGCCCAAAGGAGTTATCAAAATTCAAAGATTTACTAAAGAGGAAAGAAGCACAAGATAAGTTACTTAGTAGAGAAGTAGAAAATTGATGTGCTAGAAAGTGTTAAGGAAATTCTACAGGAGATTGTACCTAATGTATAAATAAATGAGAATGGCACCATACATAGTCAATTGGAAGAACTGGTGAAATAGATCAATCAACTAGGAACAAAGGCCACCTAATACCTGCTACAGGTACACTGAAATAAAATAGAAGACAAGATAATTGAAGAATTACTTCAATCAGTGGCACTTGATATGGTAACACTTTCTGAGATGGTTACTGAATTAGAAAAAGAATTGCAAGATATTATTTCAATATTTCAGAAAATTTGTTTGATTTTAAATTTTACCAAGGAGATAAAAGAAAAGGATGAATCAGTTGACAAGTAATTGATTAAGTAGCTAGCCAAGGTCACAACCAAGCCTGATAAATTCAAATTTTATTATCAAAGGATTAAGCGTCTAATGGTAATGCAACATGCATTGAGGAAAGAGGAGAATAAAATCAGAATGGAATTCATGGAATTGCAAACATTTTTGATAGCATAGATAGTCACTGCAGAAACATATTCATATGGCTAAAGTGTTAGTGAACACACCTAATGGAATTGCTATGGATAGCATGGTAAGTCTTGCATCTGACATAGGTGAACACATTGTGTTGTTACTGATAATAAAGGATTCATGAAATACATCACTGAAAGATGCACAAGAGAGGTATAAATACATTTTTTACAAGATCCCTCCACTGAATAAATAGTAAGTAATTTTTTTTTGCAATTTTTGTTAAAAAGGGGGGATATATATGACGTAAAGGGATATATAGAGTGTTGTGAAAGGAGAATTCTATATGTAAAGGAAATGGATAGATATGTGTATAGGGATTATTACCACATGGGGAGTAATTGGATAATGGAGATATAAGGAGAAATACCGAGGAGTGTATACATGGTCAAATTTTGTTAAGAACACAAAATGTTAATGACTTTGAAGGTTTTTAGCAAAGATACCAAACTAATGCCAAAGGGGGAGATTGATGCTCTTAAATGAGTTATTTTTTTGTCATTACTTTTGATGAAGTCATATTGATTGACAAAGTCATTCGATAAAGAAGGATAGTCAAGTTGGTAAAGCAAATAAGCTAGTTGATAAAAACTGAGTGCCGAGCAGTTATCGAGTTACAACAAGTTACAACAGTTACCAAGCTGAGAGAAACATATATATTACTGAGAAGAATAAATGTATTTCCAAGCATCATAGGTCGACATAAAAAGAATTTACAGATACATTGAATTTGGACACCAAGTAGATAACATTTTACAAATCTCGAGGAGATTATTTGATAAAGAATTAGAGATTTAAATATGATGATTTTTCATGATTACAAGGTAAGATCTACCAATGAAAATTAAATTTAATATATGCATGGGAGATGTAACCAATGCTAGCATCACTTAAGGAGAAGATTCTATATTGTTTCCACTGCTTCTAGATCAAATATAAAAAGGATCAGAGTTTGAAGATTAGTGTGTGATGCGAAGGAGAAATTGCAGAAAGCAGGTGATGATCATTCAGAGATAAGTATGAAGGTGATGAACAAAGAAGCCACCAAGTAACAGAGCAATAAGAAAAGGGTGTGAATGTGATTTAGAATTGAAGTTACCAAGTACAGAATTGGATTTTTGAGTGAAGTACAGTATGAGGTAAAATATTATTGAGCATATAGAGTTTGTTAAGCATATGTTGATGCAAACACTATATATAATTTATGTTACTGATCATATTGTAATCAGAAGTGTAAGAGCTCTAAACTGAGTAGATCCTAATAGATCTTATATTATAAATCCTTTAATAGTGTACATCTCTTAGATTGTAGCCTTAAAATCCTTTAGTAAGGTAGACTTAATCAGTCTTTAGACTCTTAATAGGGTAAGCTGTCAGAAATAGCTAAATTTGTAGCTCTAACCAAGCAATTTTTTTACTGCAATATTGAAGTGTTATGGGTGTCATCCCCACCATACTTTTTCTTCTAAAAAGGATTTTTGCGAGACCAAAAATCATGGTGTTATGAGTTGTGTTTCATAATTTTGTTTTACATGTTTTATGTTGTTATATGCAAAATTATCAATTCAGTGAATAGTTAATAAGTAGATAAAAGTTTTTGAAGTACTGATTCAGCCCTCCCTTCTCAGTACTCACCTTTCCATAAATTAATCCAACACAAGTGCCTTGTCATAATATAAAATAGCTATATTTTAACATATTTAAGATTTCTAATTATTATTTAAAAAGATTTTAAAGATGAAAATTCATTTTAAAAATTAAAATAAAATAATTTAAAATTAATAATTATAAATAAATAAGTAATATAATTTAAAAATATTTTATTTCTTTTATAAATATTATATAGTTCAAGAAGTTCTATTTTATATCCAAATTTTACTTTTGATAGCATTATGATGTTTTGAGTTTTATTTTTTGTACTATAGTTGTTCATCATCTTTGTGTGTTTATGTTTCTCATGTAGCATTTGATCCACTATGTGGATCCATAGATCACAATTTTATTTATCAGACTTATATGAAGTAAAACTTGTTCACCTAGATTTTGGTATCTAAACTTAATATAAACAATTGGTGTTTACAAATATCTTTAGCAATATGTTGAATTGCTAGGGTGAATTTCTCATTTGGACCTCAAGAAGGACCAATTTAATGACAATGAAACAAGGTTGAGAGTAACATGTAAGAATGTAATATTTTTTAAGGATAAATGATGTTATGATTTACGAATGAGTGTAGTTTTTTATGTTATAATTTATTTTTTAAAATTTTGAAATTAAAATTATCATTATCATGGATTTTTTAATTATATTTATTTATTGTTTTATAATTATTAATTTTAAATTATTTAATTTTAATTTTTAAATATTTTTTAAATAAAAGTAGCAAGAGCCACTGAAATATTTATTTTGATTTTTAAAATTTTCTTCTTAATTTTTTTTTTTCAATAATAATTAGAAATCTCAAAAGTGTTACAATATAACTATGATATATTAATAATAATGTATAAATTATTTTGATGGTTTTAGAATATGTTGATAAAAAGTAGTGTGAAATCAATTGACTTCAAAATTTATCTAATTTTTTTCTTATCTAAAATAAATAATATTTATTTTAAAACTGTATATAAAATTTAAAATTTACAACAATATAAAAATAATAATAAAAATATATCTAATTTTTTTTACTTATCATACTAAACTTCTAAAATTTATCACAATACAAACACAATAATAAGAAGTTATAATAGGTAGTATAAACATAATAATAATCTTAAAAAAAACTTACAACTACTTGTAAAATGGAGTAAGTCGTGCGACATTAAAATGTCACTTTATAACTGTGACATGTGACATGATAGACATATTGTCCCTACATCGACAGTGTGTGAGAGAAGATGGACATGACATAAAATGAGGGCATGGGAGCATGGCACTTGACCGGTGAAAATATGTTGTACTGTAGTCGGTGCCCAATTGTTCATTTTAAAAATATATTATTTTAATTTCTTTCATTCAATTTTTTAATTTATTATTAATTTTTACTATTTTCCAATGTCAGTAAAAAAATTATAAATATAGCATATCAATAACTAAAATATATTTTTAACATTATTTATATATTTAATTTTTTCAATTGTTAGTTGTTATTTTTTTTTAATAATTATATTATTAAAAATTTATATATAATTTTATAATTTTATGATATATTTTATATGAAAAATAAAAATATCATTATTTAAATTTTAGAAATACATATATAAATAATCTTATTATATATAATTGAGTAATTTTAGAATATATAGTATATAAAAAAGTGAATAATACTATTTATTCATCTTTTAAAAATACATATATCTTTATTAATTTTTTATATAATATATAGCTAAGCTAATTTAAGATGTGAGTTATTTGAAAATTTATAAATTATTATTCAACTTTTAATATTAAATTTTTAATAAATACAGTTATTTTGAAATTATATATATTTTAATGTTAGTTTATATGTTAACTTTTTCAAATAAATTACTTCTATTTAATTTTTTTATTTTTTATTTTTATTTTCTATTGATTGTATTTCAAAAACATATACATTAACATCATAAAATTACTATCCTTCACCCTGAAATATAGCTTGACTCATGGAGGCATAGCTACGAACTATTTACCCCATCAAACATAAAAAATATCAAGGTCTATTTATAAAATTTAAACATTCAACATAACTTAGTTAGGTACCCAGGTAGTCCAACCAAGTGGACCAATAGTATATACAAGAGTTTTATCATCTGGTATATCAACTCTAGGTGGACGAGGAGCAGTAGTAGGAGGAGGCACGTCAAATGGACTAGCTTGAACTATAGGTCCTTGCTCCAGGGTTGTTTTCTCCAAAAGATCATGCAGGTGCTTCTTCATCTTGCTCACAACCTATTCAAAAGGAGGAAATTTTGTGTGTCTGAGAAAATGTATATCCATAGGCAATTTCTTTACACAACACTTGAACAATTCCCCCTCATGAAGCAAGTCAAGGAACTTCTATTCTTCCATCTTTAAGATAAGAGTAACCTCCACCTTCTTCTAGTGTGGACTGGCTAGGGACCTTCGATGGTTGCTGGAAGAAGCATTCTCCATCTGAAATGGTGATCTTTTCCTCCAATGCTTCACATAAGGACTTAACCCTAGGCTCACCAATGGTAGACAATTGCAAATTAGGAACATTGTTTACAGATACCAAGGGTAGAGGAGCACATAAAGGGATCGACAAGATGTAAGAAGCAATAAATATAGAGCATCTCAATAGCAAAAATCTCTCTAGTCTCAGTTTCACTAAAAATAGTTACTTTTCAAAACAAATATTATTGCATGTATATATTATATAATTAATAGTTTAAAAGTTCAAACAATCAAATATATTAAATTTTCATATAATAAATAGTATATATGTTATAATATAGTAATTAATAAAATTAATTTTTTAAAACTAAATACCTAATTTATTATTAAAAATTATATATAGTTTTAAAAATTATTATATTTATAAAAAGTTAGTATTATTTATCTATATGTATATTTAGATTATGTCTATTTTATTCAACTTTGTCAATTTTATTTGTAACAATGGTGCAAATAATATTCAACGATCCATCATCATCATGATGAAAGAATATAATCTTCAGATAATTGTCTTACAACTCTCTTACATCCTAATGTTGGATCATTGAGTATGATTCAAAATGTTGATGCAAGTAAAATTGACACAGTTGAAAGCAACACACAATCTAATTGCTATGGACTATAGAATCTAATGTTTATATATTTTTAAAAGTTAATCAATACCCTTATAAATTTTTTTATATAATATATATCTTAAAATCATTTTATTATATATATTATAATATAATTATTATTAAAATTAAAAATTAAATGTATATTTAACTACTGATATATTATATTTATTATATCACGAATATAATGTGATAAAATAATAGATAATAAAAACAAAAGAAAGTAATTAAAATAAAATATTGTAAAACTTAAAAAATAATTTATTATGATATACTTATTCCAATTAATAGAAAAAAAAATTGCACTAACTATAAAAAGTTTAAAATTTAAAAATGAACCATTAAAATTAAAAAGTACTTTTAAATTGGTCTTTCAATAATTTAAAAGTGTCCTATTTTAATAATTTAAAACTGACCAGTTTGCTCTTATTACCACTTCCATCCTACTATTGACATTGTCAAAGTCCACATATGTATGGTGTTGCATTTTTATGTATGTTTTTGTGTACTTTCATACTATTTTGTGTTGAAAATTGTTGCCTCTTATAAATAGTTAGTTTCTTTCCATTATGATTACAAGTAGTGCCAATAGCTTCATTTTCAATAAGGTACAAGTAGATATAATTACAAAGTGAAGCATTGTTTTTAGTCGATTTACATATTTTTTATTTATTACAGTAAGGAGATGTCTTTCAAGGTCACCAGGCATATGAAAGGTTTATTTCTCTACCATAATAACATTTGATGCTCTTTAATTTTTTAAAAAATAATATTAATAAATTTTCTATCTACATTTTTCAATATGTTTCTTTGTCTTCACCAGATAGAACATATGAGGAAATATGATTAAATTAAGTTTTGAAATACATGATCAAGCTTATAAAATACTATTTTTATGTATTTTCTCTTGTTTTTAACAACTTTGAAATAAAAAATCAAGTTGTTTGTGAACATGGTGTCTTTCTAGCTACTTCCAAAATTAAGATATTTCTCTTTACCCATACTATAATGCATATAATTTTATCAAAAATTTAAAGAATTAAAATTATTTTTGATGTTTAGTCAAATAATAATAAAATATATTACATCATAAGCTTGATTAAATCATATCGTAAATGTGACCATAACCCATATAAACTATCAAAGTTCACCACTTAGTATGTCGGTTAAGTGGTGGTGTTGTTGTTGTCATCACTAAGGTTCAAACTTCCATTGGGCCATTGTGATCATGAGTTTATACCTTCATTTATCCAATGGTCTTGTGGGTTTGGGCCCTGACTTTGTTAATTGGGGATGAGGTCCCCCCTATTTTTGGTCTCACTAGTTGATAGCTCAAGGTAAAAAAATACTTCACATGGGCCCAGAGGGCGTGTCATGCCAAGATCATTGGTCAGATTAAAAATATTACCAAACATTTATTTTTAAATAAAACCCCATATAAACTATCTACTTTTGAATTCAATAATATTCATATTGCCTCAACCTAAATATTTCAAATATTTTTTTCTCAGTGCTTCAAAATAAAAGAGTATTGATGGTTATGGAAATGATATTCAAGTGATTCTTTAGTTTTACAAAGTAACTTTAGTATAGAAAATTGAGTTTTCTATTTCATTATGGTTATTCTATTAGAAACACGACAACACACACAACTGAGAGGGGCGGGGGGATGGCGGGGGTGATTCAGCCATGTCAATTAATTCCAAAACTTCACCCACAACTTAACCATAAAAATTAGATCAGAAAGATAATCATTAAAGTACCACACCACAAAGCATGAGAACACATAACACTATAAATTTTGAATGGAAACTTGATTAAGGGAAAAATCATGATGGGGATCAAACCTACAGGATAATGTACTAGCACAAAAACTATGTTAAAGGTACAATAGGAGAATGCATATGCATTCAATCTCAATGTCTAGAGCTCACTGCTCAAATACAACATAGGGAAACAACCTTGAGAGTACAAAAAGAGATACAACCCCAAAAGGGACTACAATCCACTCTGGACAACAATCCACTATGGAAAAAATACATTGATTTAAAAAATGACTCATAGAATCTCTAATATGCCAATACAACTCTGATGAAGCAAAATGAATCTTCTTGTTAGATTCCACTCATACCTCTTCAAATACACATGCATACATCCATTGGCTCACTCTACAGTTACAAATGATTACAACTTTATGTACATTTCCATCACCTTAGAAACATGAACAAGGTCGACATCAACCTTAACTCTTCAATCACAAGTATTTAATCAATTAAAATGAAAATTTAATAATGCAATCCAAGACATGTCGACAAAGACATATATAGGACCCAAATATTCTTCCACAAACATGCTATGACCCATAAATCATGCCACAAATCTTTGCAACATGTTATCCACCGAGTTAGCCAAGAGCACTGAAAATATCAATGTGGTTATTGTAGGGTCATCCACATGCTATAGAAAAATCATTGAATTTAATCACATAACCCAATGCGATCCAAAAACACAAATAGGAAATGATCTAGAAACATTAGAAACATAAGCATCTCTATCTCAAAATCTATAACTCTCTCTGCAGTGTTCACTAGAAACATTAATCAAACAACCTCTGTCACTCAAGAAAATAGCTTTTCAACATCCAAATCATGAAACATTTGAGCTAAGGAAATAATTCCATGTCCTAAACTCACCACTAGGTTAACAACCAAAAATACTGCATAACCAATCCATACTAATCCAAAAATTGTAATACCATCACTTCTTGAACAACAAGAAAACAATCCTCTGATAAATCACCTAAAAGTCACTCAAACCATAATGTGAACCTCTGAAACTTGGATAAGATCAAGTAAAGACATCCCTCAACATATCTGCAATTATGCAAAATATAATACTCAATAAAGTATCCAAACCGATCTAAACATTTTACTAAAAAAATTAGAAACATTGTCCAAAATAAGAGAATATGTTGGTCCATCAATGCCATAACATCAATGTTAGCACATATATGTAATATATCTCAGAAATGACATAACATCAATGTTAGGACATATACGTAATATATCTCAGAAATCTCCAATAATCTCCCACTTTGACATTGATCTTCTTGTGAAATGACCTGAAAAAACAAGTTAGAACTTGTAAAACCAAAGATCAAGAATAATATGAAGCCAAAATGATCATCAAAATCCAAAAACATTAAGATCTAGGGCTCCAAACTTGTTCTCTATTTCTAATACGAGAAAACAGAGCATGAGATTTTGTGTACAGACTTGTACAAGTCACTACACTGCACACTATGAGAAAAAAAGGGGATGCAATATCCAATACGAGTATGTACCATGCATAGTATGAGTTACACATGTGTCTAGTATGAGAATTTACCATGCATAGTATGCGAAAACATAACCAGGAAGAATGCATACAAAGAGTAGTCAAAATGTAGAAATTGCCAATATGAGTAATGGGCATGTGTAGTACATGTATTGGGCACATGTAGTACAAGTAAATAGGGCTAGAGGAGTTTACTCATACTAGGATTCTCATAGACTAGTACGAGCTTTTCCAGAGTTTCAGGAATGGGTGATGAAAACCCTAAAAAAGGGAGCAAGTTTGTGTGACGGGTGTCCCATTGGGCGTGACAAAATATAGATGTTTTGAACCTATCTTGTTGGGATCCCGCATAGACACTCAAACATTAGTAAAAAATGCATGCATTAAACATATAACAAGGAATTCAATACACACCACCTCTAATTGAGCCAAAATGGGAGCACCCAAGCCCTATTTGATTTGCTCATTTTAGGAGATTATGGATGTGCTCTCCAAACACAATGAGAGTATCCCCAATGAACTTATAAGATAATTCTAAGCTAAATGCAAGCCAAGGAGACCCAAAATGATTCAAAACTAGTATTGAGAACTAGCTTGCAAGAAGGGTTCCAATGATGAAATGGATCAAGATTTAGGCTAGAAATGACATGGAATGCAAGATTGAAGTTATTTAACCATTAAGCATGATAATGTGATTGAAATTGAAAGGAAATTTCAATGCTAAACCAAACTATGATTCATTTACCATTTAGGATTAAGCTATGTGATCTAATAATTGAAAACAAGAAAGGAAGCTAACAATGCTAAAATGCTATAGAAATATAGAACTAAACTAGCAAGATAACAATGCATGAAATGAAGTGATGAATTGGTCATGGAGAGGCCTCTATTTATAAATTTTGGGGAGGAGAGAGAGGGCTTGGATGAGGTGGAACCTATGTGGCATCCACTTAGGAGCCACATAAGGGACACATAGGATAGAGGGGATGGCCAATTTGAAAGGTCAAGTTGAGACAAGATGAACATTTAAGGTTGAGTGACTCAAGGTTTCTCACACGTGTGAGAAAATTTGGGGAAGAGTGAAGGGGAAAAAGGTGTAAGAGAGGAGTTAGAGCATTTAAGAAAGTTTGGTGGCTTCTTTGGGAAGAGTTTCTGACACATGTGTGAGAAACCCATTAGCTCTAATGAGGTTAGGAATCACTTTCTAAGTGAGATTAGAGGAATGATTAAGTGGCAGAGTATATTTAGAAAATGAGGTGATGGGTGTAGGCTAGGCTTTAGGTGGGGATTTAGATTAATTTAAATTAGATTTAGATTAATCTAGGCTTATAGGAATATTAGGATTTGGGGGGATTTAAATAAATAGAGATTTATTCAAAAATGGGTTTAATGAGGGATATGTATTAGAATAAATTTAATACATTGGAGAGGGGAGTATTCAAATTAAATTTAAATATTTTAGGTAATGAACCAACTTAATTAAATAGGTAGAGGAATGTGATAATAATAATTAATTAATTAAAATTAATTAAAATGTCACATGGATTATTAATTAAATAGATTTACTTAATATGAATTATTTTTAGGTGTCTACAGATCCAAAATAGTAGTGATAAAAACTATTATATAAATAATTTTAAAAATATGCACATGTTAGAAAGTAAAGTCCACCAAGATAACTAAGAGGGGGGGTGGGGAGGGTGGGGTGAATCAGTTATCAGATAATTATAACTTTTATCAACTTCAACATCATTTAACCATGTAAGCAATGTAATTACCAACCATAGAAAGATATTCATACACAATGACACAATAACATAAGATATGTTGACTAGGGAACTTCTTGATCAAAGAGTAAACCCCAGTGGGAATGATGCCCACAAAAGATGCACTAATATAAATATTCCTTGTGAAAGGGTGGACTCCGTTAGGAGTCTTATGAAATAAATTCAGTACATATGAATCCCTATTAGGAGATTTTGAATCCCTGTTAAAAGATTCTAACCCTATTAGGAGTTATGGAAGACAGAAGGACCCACTGCCCAAACAACTTCAGGGTAAGATCATTGAACACACTGTCCAAATGACCTTAATATTATTTAGAAGAATAATATGAAATATGTTACCTCCTTACTATGCCAAATAGCACTCACTGCTACACCAGATCTCAATTCCAGATCTCTGTACTTTGGATGTCTTCCTTCACAATTTTGCTTTCACAACTTCATTAGCTCTTTTCTTCACTTCATGCTTACATTCGCATTCAACCATACCATGCTCACACTTCTTTCACATTAATACCACTACATTCAATAAAGAAAAACATTCCTTCCTTTATACCACACTCAAATAATTACAAATGAGTCAGTACACAAATACAAAATAAAAGTTTCCACACGCTACATCAAAATTACACAAAACTGTCATCTTCCAAATATAATAACTCTTCTCTCATGAAACCTCAAAGTTTTCACTATGAACCATGTCACTATCAATGTGTCTCAACCTTCCCTTTAACTATGAAAAACTAGATTCCATCCCGATTAGGAGATATCATCTGATTTCCACAAACCGCTACTCAGGAACACTGCCTAAATATTGCTTCCACCAAAATGCTCATAACTTCTATGAATAAATGAATTACTATCTGCACTCTTAACCATAGACAAATAAAATATCAAAGAATATAACCTCAACATCACATAGCTCCAACTACTATATCCCACATGCAGTAATCAGAACATTGTCTACTTCTCTGCTAGTCTCCAGAAGATCATTGTGTTGACATCAATGACAATCATAGTCATGAATGCAACAAGAACTGCTACAGAATGACTGCCAACATCCAACATTCATTCCTAACAATCTCCCCCATTGGCATTGATGACAACATAGATGAAAAACATCCAATGTTCCAAAAATCCAATACTGCAACACTGCTACTCTGGAAAACATTTCAAATCTTTTTTCGTTATCATGTTCAGTTCTCTCCAATAGATGGTACAATTGGTTTTTCATGTACACTTCTCCCCCATTGACATCAATGATAGAAATTTCATCATTATGTCAACAAAAACTCAATGTCAATAGAAACTGTTCAGAAAATACATTCACAAGAGTCCTCATGACTCAGCTCACATACTCCCCCATAGAGGAAGTACCAACATCCAATCCAAAAGAAAGATAGGGCTCATTTACCACTGGATGGATGCAACCAACTACATCATTACTCAAAAGTAGGCCAGGGCATAACCTTAAGCATACCTCTTAGATACTCAAACGTATCCTTAGGCAAAGGCTTTGTAAATATGTCTACTATCTGTTCCTTTGTGCTTATGTACTCCAGTCTGACTTCTTTCTCAGCAACTTTCTCTCTTACAACATGATACTTGATCTCTATATGCTTAGTCTTAGAATGTAAAATAGGATTCTTAGACATACTATCTGTACTGGTGTTGTTGCAATGTATGACAACAGGCTCAACAAACCTAATTCCAATATCCTTCAGCATCTGCTTCATCCAAATTATCTGGTTACAATTTTTTGTTGCTGCTACATACTTTGCTTCTGTTGTGCTCTGTGAAATACAATTCTACTTCTTGCTTACCCAAGAAACTAATCTTCCTCCAAGAAAAAAGGCTCCACCACTGGTGCTTTTCTTATCATCAACACTACCTCCCCAATCAGCATCTGTATATGCACATAGGGTAAAATCATCAAATTTTTCATACCACAATCCATAGTCCATTTTACCTCTTAAATATCTCAGTATCCTCTTTACTGATGCATAATGTGACTCTCTAGGTTCAGCTTGAAATCTTGCTACCATTCCAACTGAATGTTGTATATCTGGTCTAGTATGTGTTAAGTATTGCAATCCTCCAATCATGGATCTGTATTTCTTCTGCTCAACTATCGGTGTTTCATCTTTGCTAGATAGTTTATGTCCTATAACCATAGGTGTTCCAACTAGTTTACAGTTCTCCTTTCCAAATCTTTTCAGCAAATCATTCAAGTACTTTGTCTGACATACAAAGATACCATCACTATTCTATGTTATCTGTAACCCCAGAAAGTATTTCATCTCACCAATCATACTCATTTCAAATTTAGTCTTCATTTCATCAACAAATTTGTCACTAGCTTCATCTTCTCCTCCAAAGATAATGTCATCAACAAAAATAACTATAATCAACAAACCATTTTCAATTTTTTTTAATGTATAAATAGCTATCAGTTGTTCCTTTAGTAAATCCCAATTTCAAAAAATACTTATCCAGTCTAGCATACCAAGTTATAGGTGCTTGCTTTAGTCTATATAATGCTTTTTTCAGTTTACATACCAAATCTCCTTCTTGAGTCAAAGGAAAACCTTCAGGCTGCTCAATGTAGACTTCTTCTTCCAATTCTCCATTCAGAAATGCTGACTTCACATCCATCTGATACACTTTGAATTTCTTAAAAGATGCATAGGCCAAGAACATTCTTACAGCTTCAATTCTTGCCACAGGTGCAAAAGTTTCTTTATAGTCAATTCCTTCTTGCTGCAAGTATCCTTTACAAACTAATCTTGCTTTGTTTCTTACTACTTCTCCTTGTTCATTCATCTTGTTTCTGAATACCCATTTAGTTCCAATCACATTCTAGTCTTTAGGTCTAGGGACCAATTCCCATGTCTTGTTCTTTTCAATTTGATCTAGTTCTTCTTTCATAGTATTAATCCAATGTTCATCTTCACAAGCTTCACTAGTAGATTTGGGTTTAATTTGAGAAATCAAACATAAATGTACCTTATTCTGAGTTAGAACTCCTCTCTCCAAACTTCCAATAACTTGTTCAACAGGATGATGTCTTGATATAGACCTATTCGGTGCCATAGTTACAGATCTTGCTTCAACTGTAGATTCTTCTCTAGATTCTTCTTTGGTTTCTTCTATAGGACTCTCATTCAATAATTCACTATCAATCTCATAGAATAATTCAGTAGTTTCAATGTTAGGCTGAGGATGAGCTTCTTCATCAGATTCATAGTAAAGCATTCTTTCCTAAATTTTAAACTTCTCATCAACTTTAACATTTGTGCTTTCAACAATAGTTTTAGTTATCTTATTGTAACATCTATATGCTTTGCTCTTCAAAGAATATCCAATAAAAATACCTTCATCACTTCTAGGATCAAACTTTCCAATATAATCATCTCTCTTTATATAACATTTGCTTCCAAAAATTCTAAAATACTTAACTGAGGGTGCATGTCCAAACCATAATTCATAAGGTGTCTTGTCTGTGTCTGCTCTGATTTGTACTCTGTTCATTGTATATACTGTTGTATCCACTGCTTCTCTCCAAAATGTCTTCGTTAAATCATTCTCAAATAACATAGCTCTTGCTACTTCAGTCACTGACCTGTTTCTTCTTTCTGTAGTACCATTTTGTTCAGGTGTTCTAGGGGCTAAAAACTATCTCTTAATACCATTCACTTCACAAAAAGTGCTAAACTCTCTAGAAGTAAATTCTCCACCTCTATCAGATCTCAAACATTTAATCTTCATTCCAGATTCATTCTCAACTTTATTCTTAATGATCTTAAACTTATCAAATGCTTTAGATTTTTCTTTCAGAAATGCAATCCACATCATTCTTGTAAAATCATCAACAAGAATCATAAAATACCTTTCTCCATAGAATCCTCTAGTTCTGGTAGGACTGCTCAAGTCTGTATGAACAATCTGGACAACTTCTCTGCCGATGTGAACTTCTTACCAAGAAATGAACTTCTCATTTGCTTAGCCATCACACATTCTTTTCAAATCATGTTAGTAGGCTTCATAATTTTAGGCAAATACCTTACTGCAAGTGTAGTACTCACTTTCACAATGTTATCAAAGTTTATATGACAAAACCTTCTATGCCATAACCAACTATCATCAATTTTAGTAATCAAACATGTCATCTTAGTAGGATTCAACTGAAATACATTACCTCTGGTTCTAGATCTAGTTCCAATCAGATTTCCATCTTTATCCTTTATCACACAAGTTTTCTCAGTAAACCAACCTTGATATCCCTTATCCACTAACTATCCAACACTCAAAAGATTATGTTTCAATCCATCAACAAAGTAAACATCATCAATATTAGTCTTTCCATCAAGAGCAATAGATCTTATACCTTTAATCAAACAAGGTGCATTGTTACCAACTCTAACAATTCCTCCATCATAATTGTTAAACTTTATGAACTTCTTCATGTCACCGTTCATATGATGTGAACAACCACTGTCTATAATCCAATCAACTTTCTTTTCAACTTGGGAAACTAATGCTTTTTCTTCCTTAACATTAGATTCAGAATTCTCTTCTTTAATTGCTACAAATCCTATTTCATCATTATTCTCAGTATCACTTTCACTCAAAGTTCTTTCTATACTAGCTTCAAGATCTTCATCATTAGCATAATAACATTCCGTAGATCTTCTAGGCTTGAAATTATTTATGTACTTCTTAACTCTCTTAGGACACTTAGATGTAAAATGACCATATTCTTGACAAGTCCAACATTTAAAATTTTTCTGACTGTCTGGTTCTCTTTTCACAAGCAAGGCAATACCTTCTTCAATCTTCTTATCTTCTTCATTTCTAGATCTGTTTCTGCTAGCATAATCTCCACTCACACTGATACTTCTTGATAAAGTACGACAAATAATAAGAGTACTGAATGCTATCTCCATTCTAGGTAAGTCTCCTGATACCCTCAGGTTCATTTCTGCTACTTCCAATCTTCCAAGAAGAGTCTCTCTTGTAAAGTTTGTAGTACAAGGTATAACTTGTTCAATCATCTGTTTTGTCTACTTAAATACAGGAGTCAATGTCCTCATAATTTTCCATATCACTTCATTCTCTGTCTTTGTTGCTCCATAAGCTTTTATTCCTGCAACAATTTCTGACATTCTACCAATATAGCTTCTAACATATTCATCTTCCATCATTCTTATATCTTCAAATGCACATATCCAATTATGTAATCTTGCTCTCTTTGCATGTTCATCACCTTCAAAAGTAGAGTGTAAAGCTTTCCAAATTTCATGGGCTTTTGTTAAACATTTTACCTGACTGTATGCATTCTCTGAAAGTGCTGTCAAAAGTGCTTCTCTTGGAAGTATGTTACACATGAATAGATCTAGCTCATCTTTAGATCCTGTCTCAAGATTATCTTCTCCAATGATAGTCTTCTCATTCTTTGTAATCAACCAATAACTTGGTCCTAAATGCAGTAGATGTGTCTTCATCTTCTCTTTCCAGCTGTGTCAAAATTTACTCCATCAAACTTAGGGCTTTCTTTCCTAAAATTCGCCATGGATCTCTTTAAGCTGTTAAAATTTTCTTTCAAGGACCTACTACTCTGATACCGATTGTTAGAAAGTAAAGTCCACCAAGATAACTGAGAGGGGGGGGGGGGGGGGTGAATCAGTTATCAGATAATTATAACCTTTATCAACTTCGACAACATTTAACCATGTAAGCAATGTAATTACCAACCATAGAAAGATATTCATACACAATGACACAATAACACAAGATATGTTGAGTAGGGAACCTCTTGATCAAATAGTAAACCCCAGTGGGAATGATTCCCATAAAAGATGCACTAATATAAATATTCCTTGTGAAGGGATGGACTCTATTAGGAGTCTTATGAAATGCATTTAGTACATATGAATCCCTGTTAGGAGATTTTGAATCCCTGTTAAAAGATTCTAACCCTGTTAGGAGTTATGGAAGATAGAAGGACCCACTACCCAAATAGCTTCAGGGTAAGATCACTGAACACACTGTCCAAATGACCTTAATATTATTTAGCAGAATAATATGAAATATGTTACCTCCTTACTGTGCCAAACCACACTCACTGCTACACCAGATCTCTATACTTCGCATGTGTTCCTTCACAATTTCGCTTTCACAACTTCATTAGCTCTTTTCTTCACTTCATGCTTACATTCACGTTCAACCATACCATGCTCACACTTCTTTCACATTACTACCAATACATTCAATAAAGAAAAACATTCCTTCCTTTATACCACACTCAAATAATTACAAATGAGTCGACACACAAATACAAAATAAAAGTTTCCACACGCTACATCAAAATTACACAAAACTGTCAGCTTCCATATATAATAACTCTTCACTCATGTGACCTCAAAGTTTGTGCTGTGAAACACATCACTATCAATGTGTCTCAACCTTCTCTTTAATTGTGCAAAACCAGATGCCATCCCGATTAGGAGATATCATCCGATTTCCACAAACCGCTACTCAGGAACACTGCCGGAATACTGCTTCCACCAAAATGCTCATATCTTCTATGAATAAATGAATTATTGTCTATGTTCTTAACCATAGAAAAATAACATATCAAAGAATATAACCTCAACATCGCATAGCTCCAACTACAATATCCCACGTGCGCTAATCAAAACACTGTCTGCTTCTCTACTAGTCTCCAGAAGATCACTATGTTGACATCAATGACAATCATAGTCATGAATGCAACAAGAACTGCTACAGAATGACTACCAACATCTAGCATTCATTCCTAATAGTATATAGTAATATTAGTGTTAGAGTAAAGTATTAATTATGTTAATTAACTTTAGTCCCTTCTTAAGATGTCACCTCTTTTTCTTTAGTTGTTTATATTTAAACACTCATGCTTTTCAAGGCTTTGCCTTTCAAGGCTTTCGATCTCCTTTATAAGGATGATCCATTATATATTTTATTCATTCATTATTTGAGGATATTTTCTTCTTCATATTTTTGAGTCAAACCCTTACCCTCTTCTTGTCTCTACTTCTTTGTAATGGGTTTTTGCATGCAGATGATCTTTGGGTTTTGTGGATTTGTATTACTTAAATCCTATATGGTATCAGAGCCAAATCTACTATAACTTGTTCACGTTTGAAGGAATTAGAGATAAGAAAATCATGTGGTTCAGATTAGGGCTTTTTCAATTATTTTTTATTGAAATTAGGGGTCCCTAAATTTTGTTTCACTTTGAGCTGAAACAAACCTCACCGTTGAGCTCACAGTACTCAAAAACCCCTATTTCAATATAAAACATGTCAAATTTGGACAAAGTTGTAGGGAGAGGCAAAAATTTTCTTGCCCTAGAGTCGTACAATTGTGCACGCACCTTGAGGCAAATTTTGCATGATTTACAAGGCACAAAAAATTAAAAAAACATTAAAAAAGAGCGCTCCGCTAGCACACGACCCATGCACCTCCTACACACGGCCTGCAGACCACCGCCACCGGCAGACCGCCAACGCTGATGGCACCGCTAACCACCAGTGCTAGTGGCTAACTGCCAGTCGCTGTGGCTAATCGCCACCACTAGCGGATAATCGCCAGCAGTGGAGCCTTCACGTGACCAACCACTAAGGCCAGGGGTTAGCGTTGACACTTTAAAATAGATTCTTGGGGGGATTTTCTTCTGTTCTGAAGGGCCTTTCACTAAAATCAGTGTACCGGGAGCTCCAAGCATCATTTTTTGACAAACAAGATATCGCCAGAAAATGGTTTCGAGCCCGATGCTCTCATGCATGTTAATCTGATCTTTTATTTAATCTAGATTCATGCTTCTACTGTCAAAGTCAGAGTATCATTTATTCATTCTGGGGGGGGCTAATTTGCTCAAATTAGCTCCACTTTTTATCCGGAAGAAGTGCTGGAAAGCTCCTCTTGAGCACAATCCAGATTTATATCTATTTTCATCATAATTTTTTCAAGGTAGACAAGATTCAGATCTGAATCTTTTTTGCCCTTTTCTTGATAAAGCATATCATTCTAGCCTTAGGGGTTCGATATTTGGATTGTGGGGGGGTGTTTTTTTCTTGTTTCTACTAGTTAAACCAGATATTTATCAAAACAAAACCCCTTCTAAAAAATATGCCGAGACCTCTTCTTGTCTAGAACTTCTAACCCCACATAATTATCACACATGGAAAACCTTAATGACACAACTTCTCCATTCAAAAGGGCTCTGGTCTTGTCTAGATACAGTGCAACTAGTATTACAGATGCCCTTTGAGGTCATGCAACACATAAACAAGATGGATGAGGCTATGGGGTTGATCACTTTATAGGTATCAGACAACTTGTAGTTTCATCTTGATGGGTGTAATACCCCTCAAGAGATGTGGGCTAAATTTGAGACATTATTCGGTACCATCAATGAGTTTGGAGCACTTTAGATTAAGGCAGAGCTTACCTCTCTTGTACTTGATTTTTTTCCATCTATTGAGGACTTTTTGATGAAGTTAAAATAATAGATATCTTTGTTACATGGACGTGGAAAGCAAAATACTAATAACGAGTGCATTTATTTGATTTTGTCTAAGCTTCAGGGCAACTTTCAGAATTTTCTCTTCTACCTTTCATTCTACCATGGATGCTTTGGGAGCTAGATTCACCATGCACACTTTTGAGGTTTTCTATGATCATTTAACTAGAGAGCGGGCCAAACTTACTCAGTTGTACTCTCTAATAGGATCAAAGAACCAGACATTAATTGCCCAACCATCCAAGGGAAAGAAGAAGCAAAAACCCAAGCCCAAAACAAATTTAGTTTGTAGTGAGAATTCCTCTAAGCCACCTCCAAAATCAGATCCAAAGAAATCTACTCTAAAAGGAAAAACTTCTAAGCCTGGTGAGTCTTCCTCTAATACTACAAAGTACACAGGTGATCCTTACAGTTTTTGTGACAAGGAAGGGCATCCAGTTTCCAGGTGTTGGAAACAACTTGAGGCACTAGAAGAAGCCATGCAGAAGCATAGTCTTTCTCCTCTAAAGCCACTACCTTCTCCCACAAGGAAAGATCATGCTCTTTCTACTTGAGCTTTGTCTTCCACTTCTTCATCGATCATTGATTCAGGTGATTTGCACCATATGTCACACTCACCTAGATTAGTTACCTCACTTTCTTAGAGTGTTACTACACAGATTGTAGTAGGTGACTTAGCACTACTTTTAGTTATAGGTTTTGGTATTGTTTAATTAGATGGTGGTTCTCTACATGATGTTCTTTTGGTTCTGGCCATTTCTATGAACCTCCTATCTATTTATCAGATTTTTCATTCTGGCTCTGGTAAAATAGTTGAGTTTTCACCACATGATGTGGTTATTTGAGACCTCTATGATCTTGACTTGGTTATTACTACTAGGAGTATTGATTCAGAGACTCACTTATACTGGTTTTATGGCTTCAAGAGCTCCGATTCTACTAGTGTTTCTCTTTTTTTTCATGCAGACACAGTGAGAAAGCTTTGGCATGAGCGTTTTGGCCATGTCAACTACAAATATTTACAACAAATGAGTACATAGGAGCTAATGATTGGGCTACCTCAGATCTCTTATACTAACAGTATTTATCAAGGTTGTGTGCTTGGAAAACATCACAGAGATCCCTTTCCATCTGGTAGATCCTCACATGTTCTATCACCTTTGGAGTTGATACACAGTGATCTTATGTCATTTCCCACTCCTTTTTTTGGTGCTAGATATGTACTCACCTTCATTGATGATTTCTCTAGATGCACATGGGTGTACTTCTTGAAGTACAAGTCTGATGTCTTTGATTCATTTCAAATCTTTAAGACATTTGTAGAGAAACAATCTGGTCTTTCTATCAAGTGTAAACACACTGACAATGGGAGGGAATATGTGAATCAGTCTTTTAAAGATTTTTGTAGTGAGCATGGTTTACATCATCAGTTCACAGTTCCTCATACCCCTCAGTAGAATGACATTGTAGAGAGAAAGAACAGAACATTACGGGAGATGGCCAATTGTATGCGACAGTCTCAAGCTATGAGTGCTTCTTTTTGGGCTGAGGCTATCAATTGTGCCAACTATATTTAGAATTGGATGACTCATAAATCATTATGATATTTGACTCCTGAGGAGGCTTGGACTCATGTCAATCCTGATGTTTCTACATTCTGAGTTTTTGGTAGTGAGGCTTGGGCATTTATTCTAGATGCTCAAAGGAAAGCCATGGATAGGAAAAGATGACCACTCATATTTTTTGGCTACTATGAGGATGTGAAGGTGCACATGTTATTTGATCTTGATTCCAGAGAAGTCTTGTTTTGGTGAGATGTTTAGTTTGATGAGGGCTATCCTCAAATGGATCCTCCATCATCTTCTTCTTCTTTACTACCTAGTTCTTCATCTTCTCCTCTAGAGGATTCTATCTCCTCTAAGGAAGAGTCAGATGATGCTCCACCTTCCCCACCTCCACTAGATGTTCCACATGTGCCCAAATGGGCTTGTGATACTGTTGATGCAACTGGACCTTTGGCAGGTGATCCTTTAGATACTCATCACACTCATGCTCAAACATCTAGTACTGGTTTATTGAGTTATGCTATTTTAGATGATCCATAGCAATTTTTAGAGGTGACATGTCAGCCTGAGTGGGATAGGGCTATGGATGAGGAGTATTCTTCTTTGATGAATAATCACACTTGGGATCTTTGTCCTCTTTCGAAAGAAATGAAGTTGGTTCAGTGCAAGTGGGTGTATCGTACCAAGTATGTTGCTGATGGTTTTATTGACAGGTATAAGGCACATCTTGTAGCGAAGGGCTTTTGACAGGTGGAGGGTATTGATTACTCTGAAACCTTTCCTCTTGTCGCCAAGATGAATTCTATACTCCTTGTACTTTCACTTGTAGCTTCTCAGGGATGGACAGTATATCAGATGGATGTAAAGAGTACCTTTTTGCATGGATACCTATAAGAGGAAATCTACATGGACCAGCCTCAAGGTTTTTTGTAGGACTCTTCTATGGTGTGTAGACTTCAGAGGTCTCTGTATGGTCTCAAACAAGCCCCTAGGGCTTGGTATGAGAAGATAGATTCTTTTTTCTTGCCTCACACTTCATTCGTTGTCATTCTGATCCTACCGTGTACATTCAATGTCATGGGGCTCATTTATTGATACTTGTGCTATATGTTGATGATCTCATCATTACAGGTAGCTCATCCTCTATGATTCAGAGTGTTCAGCGTGCATTGAGAGAGCAGTTTTAGATGACTAATCTTGGACTTCTGCACTATTTTTGGGCTCATAGGTTATTCAATCTTCAGATGGGATTTCCATACTTTAGGAGAAGTATGCTCTTGATGCTTCAGTAGTTCAACATGTTTGATTACAAGCCTTCTCCAACACCTTTTTAGTCAGGTGTTATTTTATCTACCACTTGCTCTACTCCTACAGTGGATCCCACATTATAGAGAGTGCTAGTGGGAAGTTTTTTGTACCTAACACACATTCATCCTAATATTTCCTTTACGGTTGGCCTTGTCTCTCAATTCTCACATGATCCTCATTAGAGTCATTGGCAAGTAGCCAAATGTATCTTGAGGTAGATTTGGGGCACTACTTCTTATGGCATTCACTATACATCAGGGGATCCTCACATTTTTGGTTTCATAGACTCAGATTGGGTTGGTGATACTAGTGATTGGAGGTCTACTTCTAGCTTTGTCTTCTATCTTGGTTCCAATCCTATCACATGGTCTTGCAAGAAGCAGATAGCTCATGCATTATCATCTATAGAGGTAGAGTACCGAGAAGCTGTACAAGCTAGTCAGGAGGTTTTATGGCTTCGACAGTTGATGACAGAGTTTGGTTTTGCTCCTGATAGTTCCACTATTCTTTGGTGTGACAATCAAAGTGCCATACATATTTCTCGCAACCCGGTTGAGCATCAGAGGACCAAACACATTGAGCTTCATATACATTTCATTAGGTATTTGATTCAAGATAGCTCTCTGAGTTTGGAGTATATTCCCATTGTTGAGCAGGTTGCTGACATCTTCACTAAACCTTTTTCATCCCCGTGATATCTTCAGCTACATTCTATGCTTGGGGTAAAGGAAGTTGTCCTTGGGGGGTCTCAGTGATGAGGCCTTCCTTCCTTCTATTTCTATCTCTTTTCGGAGTAGGGTTTTTTCCCATTGGGTTTTCTCTATTTCTCCATTTTATAGAGATTTATTTGTGCTGGGTACCTCATTAGGCCATGTTGCCAGGATCCATTTTATGCTTTCAACATTGTAGTTTCCTTTTCTTTCTTCTTGCATTGTTTGTAGTTGCATTATTTCTCATCTTAAGGGGGGTTTTAGAGTAAAGTATTAATTATGTTAATTAACTTTACTCCCTTCTTAAGATGTCACCTCTTTTGCTTAGTTGTTTATATTTAAACACTCATGCAATAATTGTTTTAAATATAAATTTGCATGCATTAGTCATGTAATAATTAAACTAATTATTACATGCACTAGGGTTTTCCTTTCAAGGCTTTTGATCTCCTTTATAAGGATGATCCATTGTATATTTTATTCATTCATTATTTGAGGATATTTTCTTCTTCATATTTTTGAGTCAAACCCTTGCCCTCTTCTTGTCTCCACTTCCTTGTAACAAGTTTTTGTATGCAAGTGATCTTCGGGTTTTGTGGATTTGTATTGCTCAAATCCTACAATTAGGATTTGTAAAAATATCATAATAATTTTATTTAACTTTTATTAATAGGGGTAAATAATTTTTATCTGAAGATGGTGAGGTGACAAATTGATGATCCCATCCCTAATAGAATCAAACAATAATAATACTCCAATGCAAACTTGAACATTAATGTTAATTTTTTAACTTAGAAAGAAAATGATATTACATATTTTTCACAATAATAACATTTACTATTGTAAAATTTCTAAATTTCTTTTCTTGAAAACAAAATTTGATGGCATGATTTTTAATGGTACTCATAAATACTATCCATTTTCTCCATACTACCTAACTATCACACTTCTAGAAAGAAAAATAAATGCTTAGGAGAATGATATAAAAAATTTGTAGCCATAGTAGGCACCGATATTAGATACACATTTTTATTTACATAAGGTAAGAATATTTTTCATATGATTCATTAGCTATCTATTCGTGGGATCAAATCTTTTCTTAGCTTTCTTAGAACATGTTGTGTAAGAAACTCGTGTCTTCGAATCTTGAGGTTCCTATTACTTCAATTAACATCGGAGCTTGAGGTTCCTATTACTTCAATTAACACCACTGGTTTTATTTGAGTGCTTCTAATTACAAGGTCAATCAAATCATTTCTTATGAAAACCTTCCTATGTATGACACTTCATATTCTTGGGCTATCATTTATAGGAGGAGGTGTATCCCCTTTAGTTATATTTAAACCGTCAAATTTTAAAATATCTAATTAGTATCAATAGTTTAATATGGTTTCTAGTCCCTTAAAATATTTGTTGGATTTGTGGTTTAATTGTGGTTCTTTTTCATGCCACCTCACTATTTTAGTATAAACTTGGTTTGTGGAGCATATGTTAGATCCTTTTGTTATTAGTTTTGTATATTTTCTATAATGTTTAAGCTACAATTTTTAGTTTAAAAATAAACACTCTTATTCTATGTTCCTACTATTTAACCATATCTTATGCAACCTTATCAATTTTGTTTTTAAAGGGTCAAGGCCCTTTAGCCCCTTTTATTATTACAAGAAACAAATTCAATATAATTGAATATAGTTTGATTATCATTTTCTTCATAAGAAAAGATAAAATTCACTCAATGAAATTAAATGAAATTAAATCATAGCTGGATAAAAAATTTGAGTTTCTAAATAGCCATAATTATCAAGATCACCAAAGCTAGAAAACTCCAAGGGAGATTCAAAAATACCAACAAAGCCAACTCATGATTCCAATAGGAAGTAGAAAGAGTAAATTAAGAAGAATCTTGATAAAGAAGTTAGTGAATATCATTCACTTATCCATAGGCAAAGATTCTTGCTCTGTTATATTTCAATCATTATTTGTCTCAAAATCTCATTTGGCTAAACAATATGTTACCTTATTCTAGTCCCTACAAATATGGAGAAAATATATTTATTAAAAGTTGGGAATGAGATCAAGAGCATTTTATTTGATAAAAAATAAATTAGAATCATGTAGTTTGTCTCACAAGTAACTTTCTTCCACCCTGACTCATAGGCTTCCATCATAGTTATATAAATATCCCAAGCCTCCAATTTAATTATTTCTAAAACATCTTGTACAATTAGTAAAAAAGAAATGAACCAGTCCACAACTATGCTAACAAACCCCACAATTCTAGCAGCATTTAGGTTGTTTATTGAAGATTCATCTACATTCTTTTTGAAGAAACTATTCTAGCAACACTTAGGTTGTTTATTGAAGATTCATCTACATTCGTTTTGAAGAAACTAGGATAGGGAGGAGTCCAGCTACCAGCCCTATTCATCTTTTTAGCAGAATTCATGTGTATGTGATTCTAGAATAGCGAACAAATAAATAACATCATATTGAACAAAAATATAATGTTATTAATTAAAATCACTTGTTATTTACTAAAGATGATTCTAACAAATAACTTATTTACTAAAGATGAATTCTAAAATTAAAAACCACTTTAACAAATAACATCATATTGAACAAAAATATGAAATTACATTTTAGAAAAGCTTAAGAAGCCTTATAGAGAGAAAAACAATAACACAACCACAAAAGAAAAGAGACAGCAAGGAAAAATAAGATAAGAAATAACACAAGTACCAAGAAAGCTACAACAGAAAGAGCAAGCCACAAAGAGATCCCGACAAAAAGAAAAAGAAAAACATAAAAAGAAAGAAAAAAAAGATCACACAGAGAGTATATTTGCTCTCGATGTGAATCCATTTCTCAAATCTTTTATAACCCTAAACAATGCCACACTTTCCTATACTACTCTTAAATACCGGACTCCTGGTCCCTTCCATAGAAATACCGATGATTAAAGAGTCACAGATTATTGAGTCGCAGACTTTTCTTTACGCGAGATTAGAAGCTGTTTCATGTGCTTAACCAGCTCTCCCATATAATCCTGTTGACGTGCTGTGTTGAGTTCTATAGCACCACGGAGCTCCCTCACCCTCGATCTTATCTGCTCCGCTCTCTCTTCATTACCCATCACCGTCCAAACTGTCTTACACACTTCCTCCCTTGTAAAACTCCCTTCCTCATTCCTCTCCACTTCGATTCCGGCTTTCAATTCGAGTGCAATCTGTCGGCAGTTAAGCCCCTGATCATTGCTCAACGGAATTAAAACCAGCGGCAACCCGGAGTAGAGCCACGCTTCCATCACCGAGCTCCACCCGCCGTGGGTCACATAGCTTCCCACCGATGGATGCGAAATGATACTCACCTGAGCCACCCACCCGCACACCACCAGCCCCCGGTCACGTGTCCGCCTTTCAAAACCCTCCGGCAACAACGACAACGCGGACGAAGTCCCGTCAGAAGATCGCAAAGACCAGAGAAAGGGCAGCCCGATGATCTCCAGTGCCAACGCCAATTCCGTTATCTGCTCCGCCGACAAAAACGACTCACTCCCGAAGGATACAAACACCACCGAGGAGGGACGTTGTTTGTCCAGCCACTGTATCAGGTGATTTCCGGAAGTGTCCTCCCTTGCTGTTCCGGCATCAGGCAGCATCAATGGACCAACAGAAATCACTGGCTTTCCAGTGACGTGGCTTATGTATTGCATATACTTGTCCTCCTCTTCAAAGCACGACTTTATCAGTATCCCACACGACCGCTGAGAACACGCCCACAAACGTTCGGCGAATGCAGTAAAGTTGGTCAACACAAGGCGGGCTTCGGACAGGCTCTTGGAGATGGTAGATAAAGGATAGCCGGGCGGGGCTTGGCTCAAATCTTCCGCCTTCAAGTCCCTGCTGCTCCCTCTCGGCTTGGCGTGCCCAAGAATATTACCAGATGACGCCGGACTAAAGACGGAGAAGGCGAAGCTCGCTATTTCCAGCTGGGCAGCCACAGCGGCAGCCCAAGGCGCTACGATGTCGAACACTAGAAAATCTGGCGAAAGGAGCCGCAGAAGACTCTCGAACGGCTTCTCCAGCTGCTCGAATGCCATGTAAAGGAGATGTGCTGATTCTGGTTTGATGTCTGCCGGGGGAAAGTCCGTCTACAGACGGCAACGGCAACTCCAGCAGATGGATGGATTCCCCATGCAGGCGAGCTCTTATTCGGGATATATTGACAGGGGTTGATACGATCGACACTTTTATGTCCCCATGGCTCGCCAGGGCCTTGGAAAGATTTAAGAAAGGATTAATATGACCCTGTGCCAACAACGGCAGCATCACTACCTCAAGTTTTCTCTATTCTCCCATACTTGCACTTGCATTCAGGTTTCCCACTTCTCTACAGTCTGCTCCCTCAATAGCCTATTTATATGTTTTTACGCACCTGACTGTCAAATATTCAATATGGTAATTTATTGCCTCTCTGCCTTCATCTTGAGATGGTTCTCGGTTCTCAAATGAAAGAGATAAATCGAGAGGTAGTTGAAGAATGTCTTTGTTTCAAGCTAACTTTTCTTGTCAGTGTCTTGATATTCTGTCTCAATTTTCATTGACTCATAGGCAGTTGTTCACGTTGTTCACAATTAAATATGATAAATATGAATGGTCCACACAATATTTATTGTATTGCTGAATAAATAGTCAACAAAAAAGATTGGGGAAGTGGTACGTATAGCATTTTTAAATTTTAGTTAGAGGATGAGGATATTGGTTAAATGGTCGATTATTTGCATGTTGTACATTTTGAAAGAAGGAGATCTGTAGTTTCATATATACTCTATTTTGTCAATAGACATGACATTTGGATGGAATTTAAATTATTTTATTGAGAAGATTACCAAATTTATTTATTTGAATATTTTATTAACTATGGTGTCAACATTTTTATTTATATTATTAAGTATCTAAACATTATTAATGGATAGAAGTATTATTAATAAATGTAATTTGTGTATTCTTATTTATTTTATATTAATCTTGATTTATTTTTAAAATTTATATTGAATTAATATTGATCTAATTTTAATTTAGATTAGTTTTTTAATCTTCTATTAATTCAATTTATATTAATCTAATTCTAATTTAGATTAATTTGTGTATTTTTTATTTATTTTTGTTTAAGTAAAACAGGTTTTACAGGGTTCCTGAAACCAACAACAGCTTATAATGTAGCAATAAAGAGTTCAAAACATAACAAAAACTAAGAAAATGAAGAAACAAGCCACTGACAGGCCGAGAGTCATACTACCACGAAGTAGGTACTGTCAAAACAGAACAAAAAAGAGAAAGGAAAAAAAGGCACCAGGAAGCAGGATTAGGTGAGGTTCATAAGCATCATATCGGCATTGCTTTCGAGAAGCTCCATCTTCTGTGTTGCCTCTTTGATCTTCTGAATGTCATTGGAGCCTTCTTCGTCCATGTTTCTCTTTGATCTAGCTCTGGTTCTCTTACCTAGACCTTCATTAGGCTTCTCTTTTTTTCCTCTTTGGTCTTCTACTCATCCTTGTCCATCTTTTCTTCCATTTTTTCTACGAGCAATTTGATGTGCTCATTGGAGGCTTTGAGTATATTGAAATTTTTCTCTACTATGCCTTTTAGGGTTTCCTCAAGGCTTTTCATTTTACCTTCCAGAAGATTGATCCTTGAGTCTAGGCATCACATATCCTTTGTGGCTTTGTGTTCCTTATTGTTTGCACTACTCTGGATTTTTTCCTTGAGATATTCAAGTTCATGGAAGAGCCATTTAAAAGACTTGAACTAGTCCAGCATGCTATTCTTAGCATTGTTTAGGAGATTCATCTCCATTTCCCTGGCCTTGTCGCTCAGGACGACCGGTGCAGGGTCAATCAAGTCCTCCTTCTAGATTTTGCCATCGATATCCTCAAGGATTTTGGCATTCACGACTTCCCTGATAATCCCCATCCACACTGTGTTATATTAAATTTCCTCCACACTTTTCCCCTTGCCAGAGTCTTCACTTTGATACTCCCCTCTAGTCTAGTTTTTTTCTTCAGAGAGGTCTTGAGTATTAGGGGAATGGGTAGAAGGATTTTCCTGGTCATCATTGGGCTCCTCGGTGTTAGGGTCCCGAGTATTTTCATTGGCTCCTGAAGGGGGAGGGAGGGTATTGTCTTCATTGATGGTAAGATCAACAGAAAGATGACCTGAGCTTTCCCCCTTGGTGATGTGTTTTTCCCCTGTGATCTGTTCTATTTTCTTCCTGACCTCACCTTTTGAATTACCCTCCACGTCATCTATATTCATTTCTTCGATGTTGTCATTATATTCCTCTTCTGAGGAAATCTCCTTTCTGGCCTACTTTTTGGGAGGTTTTTCTTTTTTGACTGAGCTCCCAAGTCTCTTTTTTGAGGAGGACCCCTTCTTTGTCTTTTTGACCTCTTATTCCCCGTTGTCCTCAGAGTGCGTTCCCACATTGTAATCTTAGTCCGAGGGGATGTAATCTGACCTAGAAGCATCACTTCTTTTATTTTTCTCTGCTATCTCCTTTCCTAGGGTTTGGGCTTTGAAGAATTCATATATTAACAGTAACAAACCCTCGTGCAAAGAAGGGTTAGCTATATTCTTCTCCCTAAAACCATTAATATTTTCATTTAATTGAAGAATACAGGTAGAACGGGATGGAAACCTTCATACCGTACCTGAGGTGGTTCAACAACACAAAGTGGTAGGTCCTGATTCTGTCGAACCTTGTATCTAGAGTGACATAGGAGATTAGGGCCTTAAGAATAGACTTCCACAACATTTTGATACCCTTGGGCTGGTAGTAAGTTCTCATTTTGACAATAGCTTTCTTCTCTTCATCGTCTCTCACAAAGTCATTGACTGCATTGTCAAAAATTTTGCAGTCCCTATCAATTTTTTTTCCAGCTATGGGGATGCTGGTGACTTTCAATATGACCTCCTTTGTGATAATAAAGGTCTTTCCCTCAATCTCCACACTTCCTTCATTCCATCTTTTCACGAAGATGTTTGTGACCACCTGCTTACTGCCACGTAACCTTTCGATGAAGGTTGTTATTTCCCCTTTCTGCAGAGCATTCCAAACCTTAGTGCGTCTCTTCCATTTAGTACAATCATTCATGGGATCCCTTCTATGTCTTTTCCCCACCATCACACCGATACGGATTTGGACGATTCTATGGTGAGACTGAAAGCTATTGTTCTATTTTTTTCTAGCAGTAGTCATTTTGAGCTTTCTTCCTTTTTGCTTTTGGTAATGTATGCACTTCTTGGGAATGAATACCTAGAAAGCATGCGAAAGGGACGTGTAGTAATTAGCTTTTCTATTCCTCCAGTACTTACCATTTATGGAATGGCACTTCCAAAAATCCCCATTACTTTTCATAATTATCATTTATGATTCCCTCAGTTCCTTGGAGTCTGTCCCTATCGACTAAATCCCCCACCTCACAAGGGAAATCTTCGTCATGATGCCACCTCATAATTGGTCCTTTTTTAACTGCCAAGTTAGCAAGGGATATTTGAACCGCTTCAAAAGAGTTAAGGAGGGCCCGCATTTCTTTGATCATGTTGGATATAGTCCATGAAGGGGAATGATTTATTTTTAAGAAGTTAATGATATTCATGGAGTCTCCTTTGAGGTAGAGCTTTTTGATCCTTATATCATGGGCAAGTTTGTTGACTTGGAGGGCCACACTCGCTTTAGCAAAGTGGTTAGTTTGAGAGCCGAGAGGTAAGATGGTAGTAGTGGAGCCAAAACAAAAATAGTTCCTGATTACTCCTCCACTTCCCTCCATGCCAGGGCTCCCTTTGGCCACACCATCAAAGTTTTCTTTGAACCAGCCTACTGGGGGACAGCTCCAAGTACATTTTCATCTTTTCTCTTGGGTAGCGACTTGGACCTTTCCTGCAAAATGGTTAGAGCCACCACATAAATAAAATTTTTCTTTCACAACAAAGTGGATCTTTTCAAATATTATTTTGGGCAGAGTTGAGCTATTACAGAATATGTGATTGTTCCATTCATTCTAAACTCCCGAGCAGAAGTGTAGAAGAATTGAGGAGAAAAATAAATGAAATTTAGAATTATGTGAGAAGAAAGTCCATTGAGAAAAGAGTTCTTGGAAAGACAGGGGAAAGCACCAAGAAAGATCCAGAACAAAAACAAGGAGATTCCAGATGTTACCTACAAAAGAGTAGTGAATAAACAAGTGATCCACTGATTCCTCTTGGCATCTACAGAGCACACACCTGTTGGGGATCTGGAAGCCTCTCTTAATGAGATTATCAACTGTCAGAATGTGATTCTGGGGAAAAATCCAGAAGAAGACATTGATTTTGGGGATAAGGCCAGGGATCCACGCTTTAGCCCAAAGAGGTTTAGCTTCCCGAGTCTAAGATAATTGAGAAGAGTAGGTATAGGCCACTATGTATTTTCCATCTGGGGAACCTTCCCAAATGAGCTCATCCAGGGAAAAGGATAAAGAGACCACATTGAGGGCTATCATTAGAGGAATTAGGTCCTGAGACACCTGGGAGAGATCTACCCATTTATCATCCATTATGTAGTTGCTAACTTGGGAGCCATAGATATGGGCACATTCTTCCCTCTAGACATTGAGAGACACACAATCTCTCAGCTGACCCATTTGAAGCCAATTGTCATTCCAGAAGTTTATGGACTGGTCATTCCCAATCTTCCATTTTACCTTGGATTTAGCCAAATCCTTTGCATTGAGAAAGCTATTCCATATAACAGAGCCTTTTGGTGAGTCATTCTCTTCAAAGAAGAGCTTTATTGAGTTGTTTGTGAGGTATTTTTCTTCAAGAGTATCATGCCATTCCCTCATGCTATTAAAGATTCACCATATCTGTTTAGCTTGAAGAGCTTTATTGAACAATCTGATTCTCCTTATCCCTAGGCTAGGTCAACTTTCTTTGGGTGACAAACTTTGTCCTAGGCTATTAGAGGGAGTCTTTTGTGGTCTTTAGTGCCTGACCATAGGAATCTTCTCGGAATACTTTCCATGGCCTCTGCAAGTTTTGCAAGAATTGAAAAGATGCTTAAAGCATAGGTTGGGAGGTTTTGTAGAGTAGATTTGACCAATTGTATCTTTCCTGCCTGGCTGAGGGAAACCCCTTTCCAACCTGGAAGCTTCATATTAAATCTATCAATTAATTTATTCCAGAAGGCTTTCAAAGGTTTAACGCCTAAAGGTAGGCCTAGATAATTGGAAGGTAGAGAATTTATACTACAACCCATGATGTCTGCTATTCTCCTATGTCTCCCCTCAAGAGTTTTGATGAAGAAGATTGAGCTTTTATTCAAATTAATGGATTGGCTTGTCACTCTAGTATAGGAGTTGAGAAGGTCCTTCACCACTTTGGCTTCTTCCACCGAGGCCTCGCCTCCAAGAATGGTGCCATCCACAAACTGCTGGTGAGAGAAGACATATGTCCTAAAAGAATTTTTAATGCCTTTCAGAGCCCCAACAATCCTTGATGATTTAATGTGCCTACCAATGCATTATGAAAGGATGATAAAAATAATTGGGGATAGGGGATCCCCTTGTCTCAGAACCCTGGTGGGTTTGAAAAAAGCCAATGGGGAGCCATTGACCAAAATTGCTAGAGAAGGAGTAGATATGATTTGTTGAAGGATCTTGTAGGTGTGAGAATTGAATCCAAAGATGTCTATAACTTTGAGAATGAACTGCTAGTTGACCTGATCATAAGCCTTGGAGAGGTCAAGTTTGAGGAGAAAACCTTCCCTTTTTCCCACTCTTAAAGAGTGAATCACTTCATGCACCATCATGATGGAGTCCAAAATTTATCTTTTGGGCACAAAGATAGATTGCTCCTACACAATCAGGGAGGGGAGGGGTTTAAGAATCCTTGAGGTGATAACCTTGGAGATGATCTTGAAGGAGTTATAAAGACTAATAGGTTTGAAGAGCTCCATCGAATCTACCCCAGTGGACTTAGGGATGAGCACCAAAAAGGTGGCATTAAGCTCTTTGAGGAGGTTTTTCAAGCCAAAGAATTCCTACACTTCTTTGACCACATCATCTTTCACCACATCCCAGAAAAATGAAAAATTAACATAGGGAAGCCATCAGGACTAGGGGCATTATCTCTAGGAAGACAGTCTAGGGATTTCTTGACTTCAGCCATGTCTAGGATAGAGCAAAAATATTTGTTTTGGCCTTTAGTGATAATTTTTGGAATGTTGCTAAGGATCATATCATAATCCTCCTTGGACATCTCTTGGTTTTTGAAAGGAGGGATGAGAAGTAGGAAATGGCTTCTTTCGCTATGTCCTTTTCCTCCTGCAAGATCTGGTCTCCCTTCTTAATTCTTCTCATTTTGTTAGCCGCTTTGTGTCTCAATGTGGATAGATGGAAGAACCAAGTGTTTTGGTCTCCTTCCCTTAGCCAAATGGACCTCGATCTCTGCTTCTAGAAAGTCTCCTCCTGCCATATAATATTATGGTACTCTATCAAGATAGATTTATCCTTCGTCAATTTATTCTCATCATAGCCCTCTTTTCGGATTTCTTCTTGAATGAGATTTAGGTCCATGAGTGTCTTGTCTTTGACAATGAAGATATGGCCAAATTCTTCCTTGTTCCACTATTTGACATTGAATTTGATATTCCTTAGCTTTTTCACCACCTTGAATATAGCAGTGCCCTGAAATTTTATATTCCACCATTCTTTAATATTTTTTTCAGGTTAGGGTGAGGGACCCACATTTTTTCAAATTTGAAAGGAAAGCTCCTTTTCTTGGTTAATTGATTAAGAGAAAGGAATATGGGGGAGTGATCAGAGCCGGCTCCAACCAAGGCAAAGAGGTTTAGAAAATAGTGATGCATCTAGTCCACAATGATCAAAGCACCATCTAACCAGACTTGGACAAACTCCCTACCTAATCTCTTGTTGGACCAAGTGAATCAGCTCCTTGGAGATCTAGGTTGAGGAGGGCCTAATCATTAATGGAATTCATTAAGTCTTTCCTTCTTTCCAGGTCTAGGGAGGTCCCACCCTATTTTTCCCCTTCTTTGAGGGGAGTGTTGAAGTCCCCCATGATTACTCCCTTTGACAGGTTAGAGGAAGCCATAGTAGATTTGGCCTTATCCCAGTAGGACCTTCTACCTTTTTTGGAATTAGGAGCATAAATATTCAAAATGACAATTGTCATTGTCTTTAATTTTAGTAAAGTTTATAAGGAGGATCTTACCTTCTTCATGGATGACTTCAGCCTTGAGATGAAAAGAGTTGCACATAGTCATCAGGCCTCTGGAAGCTCCATCAGAACTAGTGGCTTTGGTTTCCATGACTTTGCTAAATCTGATTGCTTCTAGCTTGTCCTTCTTCATCTTGGTTTCCTAGATTCACATAATGTCAGGTCTATGGTCCCTTATCATATTTGTTATTACATCCTACTTGTGTGATGTATTTAGCCCACAAATGTTCCAGGATATGATTTTCATTTCTTATTGGAGGTGCAGACTACCTTGATGGTTTTCTAGGTCCCATTCACTATATTCTTGTTGGCTTCTTCTTGCCTGATCTGACTTGCTCTCTTTCTCCATGGAGTTTTTAATTTGGCCTTGAAGTCTGCTTTATTTCTACTTCTAGTTGCTGCAGGGGAGATCAAAGAGGGATCTCTGCTATTAGATTTCTTCTTCTTCTAGACCGTAGTGTAGTTACCCCCCTTATAAGCTTCTTTGTATTTTGCAAAGAGCTCTTCCATTTTAGTGAGATTCCTTGAGGAAGCTAAATCCATTAGTTCTTCCATTTGTGAGACTTTCCTTGAGGCCAGTTTCTCAGGACAAGGAATGGATTCTTGAGAGGGGATGTGTCTTTGTGGGTTCTGCTTCAGACTAGAGAAACCTTCTTCCAGAGGGGATTCAAGGGAGTTTAGGATGAAGGAGATGAAGGTAGTTCCAGGGTAGGAGTCACCTCCTTCATCCAAGTCATCTTCCTTGGTCTCTTCTAAGATTTCTTGCTGGATGTTGACTTCCAAACCTATGCCTTCCAAGGGAAGAAACTCCCCTCTTTTTTCTAGATTTTCTTTCTGTTGGCTTGTCATCTCCCCTTTGTCTATTTTTTCCTTTTCAGCCCTAGCTTCCTGGGTTTTAGGGATGACCTCTTCTTGGTCCTTTTTCTTCCACACTCTATGAGTGTTGGCCTCAAAGCCCTCATGGGGTTTTGTGTTCTTCTCCCTTGTTGGGTCTGCTTGTTCCCGACTCATGTTTTTTCTAGAGTTATTCTTTCTTTCAGCATTTCTATCTTTCCTTTCTTTCTCCAAACTCTGGAATATGGGACATGATTTAGGAAAGTGTCCTTCTTTCTTGCAATGGAAGAAGATGAATGGGACGCTTTCATAGTCTAGTTTTTGCACACATCTTCCTAGTTTGGAATGAAACTCTATGGTTTCTGTCATGTCTTGACCTTCTTCCACCCCTATGTAGATCCTAGCATAGGTGAGACGTCTCCTTGCCACCATAACCGGGTCAATCAAGAGAATGGTGCCAAAGGATTTGGCTATTCCATTGAAAATGTCTTCATACCAGAACTCCAAAGGGATTTTTGGTAGTCTAATGCACACATGGGCTTGGACAAAGAAGGAATCATTGTGGTCAAGCTTTGGTGACTATTTTTGCAGTGCCAAAGTAGCCTTTCCTATTGCCCAAGTTCCAGCACAAAGGATTTTATCAAGGTCCTCTTTGCAGGAGAACTCAAATAATAGAAAGCCCTTTGCCATGGCAGTGATTTGGACTTTACCATTTAAGTCCCATTTCTTTTTTGCAAAGATCCTGACTATGTCTATATTGGGTCTTGACCCAACAAATTTTCTGACTAAGGTATGAGCCATGGTTGCAATATTGTGATCAATCAACTCATCAAGAATCTCAATGGCGTATTTTCCTTTTTCCTTATTTGATAAATCCTTAATAGTAGTGAAAGAGGACTTGCTTGTGGGTTTAACCCCAAAAATATTTGACCACCAACGGTTGATGGCATTCCCATCCTCATCATGTGCTTGGGTCCTCATGACTATGGGAGGTCTTGGAAGAATGCCCAAAATATCTTCCCCCACCCCTCCACCCTTTCTAAGGTCTTTATGTGATGCAGTCAAGGTTGGTGAATCCAATTAAGGACAGACCAACCTTGTAGCCACACCAATATGAAGTAGAAATACACAATAAGAACAATAGATCTGCAATGAAACAAAAGTCTTTATTCATCAAAACACTGATTACATGCAATGTGTTGAGTTGTAAGGCCTTCCTGATTACAACCATATACAAAGAAAATAACAGTCTACAAGATCTCGCAAGATCCAAATATTTTCCACAACATTAGCATTCAGCTAGCCCAGGTTTGCAACACACAGTACACTAGTAGGCACCCAAAAAAGATCTAAACTTGTACTCCAACTTCCAAGTAATCTTCCTATTCATAAGCTCGTAGACCACTAACTTGCTTCCCCCTCTCCTAAATAACTACCCAAGAATCTACTTAAATACTAAATCCCAGCCACAAGTCAGCTCAACAAGATATACAAATATTAAATGCCAAAACATCAGTTGGCTCTCAAATAGCCTTACATAATAAATAAACTCCCCAAGATGGCCCCAAACGTTCATCAGATCTGCATAGAAGAATGCAACATGCCAGATCTAGGTCCCCACACATCCAATGGTCAATCCATAACTCAAGCAGAGTGACCCAAATTAAATGCACCAGTCGGCCAAGCCGATTTATCCAAACAATCCAATCGGTAAGAAAGAACACTGAGCAACAAAAGAAATAACCGCGTACCAGTTGACCGACCATGCCAAGCATGGCTGAGCAATGTAATTATCACTGAGCGCTAGAGAATCAACACCTTCAGACACTAAGGATTCTTCAGATACCGAGCACCTTGGTAATCACATAAACTGAGCAACCAGTCTCCCAAACCGAGAAGGAACTCCACCAAGCCAAGATCAAAACTAACAATCTACCCTCAAAGACAAACATATTTTTGGTTGATACAGGATTTCCAAGAATCCTAGGATGCTCTTGCATCAGACACCCCAAGTAAGAAAGATTTTCTCATAAGGAAATTAAGAATGCCTCAAGGGAAATAGAATAGGTATGCAAAATCAATTCTTCACCCATATCTCCTCTTGTCCTTCATCCCAAGTACTCTTCACTTCATTCACTGTCTCATACAGAAAGTTCTTCTACTATCCACTTTGCTTACTCCTGTGGTCAGAAATTGATAGCAACTAACTCTGACCTCTACCGATCACCTCAGTGCCTCAGTAAGGTTCATCCTCCTCAAACAACCTAGTATTATCTACATCCTTCTGTGTCATAAATGTCTTCATCTTCTGAACCATCTCTGCCAGCAAAACCATCTGCTTCTTGATCTCAACAAACTCTTCAGAGATATCATTATCCTTCTCATTCAAACTAGACTTAACAAGAATAGGTTCATCAACCTTGTGTTCCTAAGGTTTGTCATAAGCAAAACACCTGATAAATCCACATCCTTTAACCCCTATCTCTTGTAAAGGTATCAGCTTATGTTGAGCTCCTTCATGCCTAACCACATAATTGTTAGCATGACCATCAAACAAAACATTTTTGTCAAACTACCAAGGTCTACCAAGCAATAGATGACAGACATCCATAGGCAACACATCAGATGATATCTCATCCTGGTAAGATCCAATCTGGAAATTAACCAAGCATTGTTCTTCAACTCTAACCTTAAAAAAATCTTGAATCCAACTAATCTGATAAGGATTAGGATGCTTCCTTGTTTCCAAATTCAATTTACTAACCATTTCTTCTGAAACAAAGTTCTTCAATTTTCCACCATCAACTAGGACATTATATACCTTATTTTTGCACTTACATCTGGTCCTGAACAAGTTTCTCCTTTGCATCAGTTCAAAGACACATGCAGCTAATCTTCTAGTAACAAGACATTCACCTTTCTCTAGAACATTCTCTATGTCTTCTTTAGCAACTAATGCAACTCTTTTCTTAGGACATTGCCAACTTCTACGAATAGCTCTTCACCACAATTATAACAAGTACCAGTAAACTCATTCTTCCACCTTTCTCTCTGTCCAACAGTCTTAGTAACTTGACCACTGGTAGATCCAATATCAGGCTTAGAATTAATTACCTTCAGAAACTGTCTCACCAGTCTTACCACCTCAGTTTCTACTATTTTGTTTACCTTCAAACTTCTTATTCATCTTCTCTTCAATCTTCAATGCCATTTGATAAGCATCTCCTATAGTTTTCATATGAAGAGTAAGTAACTCTTCTTGAATACTAGGTCTCAAACCATAGACATACCTAGCAACCTTCTCTTTATCAACTTTTGAATGACCAATCCTAATTAGGAGTCTATAAAAATCTTCAGCATACTCCTGTACCAATTTATTAGTCTTCTTCAAAGCTTGCATCTTCTTGAACATCTCAAGTTCATAATCCACTAGAATGAATTGCTTCTTTAACTTCTCAACCATTTGGTTCCACGTAGTGATCTTCTCTTTTCCTCTTCTACCTCTTTCCATTTGAACTTCTCTCCACCAAATATTTGCATAACCTTTCAACTTAGTCTTTGAAAATATAACCCTATCAGGATCTTCTATTTCTTCATGCTCAAAGTATTCATCAATCTCATTAATCCAATCAATCAATTCTTCAGGCCTAAGGCTTCAAACAAATGTAGAAACTTCAATCTTAGGTCTCTTTCCAATCTTAGACATAGCTTTCAGAATTCGATTCTCCTCTAGATCTCTAGCTTCTTGTTATACACAAAGTTTGCACCTTTGTCTCAAGCTCTCTTAGTCTTGATAACTCAGTATAACATGAGGATCATCTCCAGGTTGTAGGACCTTTGCTAACTGAGATGAGACCTCCAGGTTCTAGGCTGGTTCCTCTTGGATAATCACCCTAATTTTCTTTTAGACATGAAAATAAAAATTTTGGAGGGAAAGGGATAGAAGGAATGCTTGTAAGGGAAATGACTTGAAAGCAAACTACCTACTAGGTGATGCACTGAAACTAGGGTTTGGATCTCAGTATGTAGGAATGAAATCAATGAAAAGCTCAGGTCTAGTAGGTGACAACTTACTAAATAGGCTTGCATAAATATTTCATAAGAGGGCCTAAGAGCAAGACACAACTTATGACCTGTAAACAGACATTCACTTCTGCAATTCGGTGTAGGATTGAGACAAGACTGTTAAGGGGGCTGAGGTATACCCACAAGAACATCTAAATCAGATCAAACACAGTAACATGCAAAATTGCAAAAAGCAAGAGGGATCAAGAACCCTAAAATATCATTGAAAACATGCACATACTTTGATCCAATAAGAGATAATCCAAACAAGGAAGCATAGGGACATGAAGGATTGTCACAAAATACCTTTGCAATATTTGTATTATCAATGGGAATTTTAAAATTGTATAAGCCAGAGGGTAGAGTTGATACCATGGATGACCCTTAAGAAAAGATGATTTTCTTCTACAATTTTGAACCTCTCTTTTTATAAAAAAATTCAATTCTTGAGCTCAAAAGCTCCAAAAATACAATATATACATACTCTTGCACACAGGCAAGAGTCAAAAAACCTAACTAGGGTTACAAAGGTTTACAATAAAATATCAAACCCTAGGTGTCCTTCTTATCATCAATGTAACTCTGCAAATATCTCCACCAATCAGATATTCATCTTTGCGTGTCCATGCCTGTACTATGTCACCTGCAGACAAGCAACCTAGATCTATCCACGTTTCTGCACAAAAGTCTCACCATGAATGTTTAACTGGTACTTCTCAGGGACAAGAACTCAACCCATGACGGTCGCCCAGGCTTCATCATCATCTTCTCTTAGCTACAAATGTCCTACAAACATCAATTTTCTAGCTACCTTGTCGCTTTGCGGCCTGTAGATCAAATATCGGCAAAACCCTCTACAAACATATTCAGATTTGAATATCAACAGCTAGCCAGTCATTTTAAAACATAACCGTCAATGTCCAATGTTTCCCGGTAGACGAGCGGCTCAGATCATCCTTGGAATGGTCATGAAACCCTTCAGAAAAGTCAAAAATCTTACTAGAAAGCCTCGACCAATGAGCATCGAGCATGTCGGCATATTGACATGTTTGGACCCACTTGGACCCTTCTTCCTTTTAAGTCATTCAGCAACTATGTGACTAAAGACTTCTCTTATTCGTGAAACCCTTACTACCTTTACCAATTTATTTAGAGATTCAGTGAACAAAGCGTTCACTGAATTGCTTAGTCATTTGGAGCACTACTAAATCATTCCGCGAATGGGTGAGTATGTGAAATTTTTTGGGACCGCCAAAAAATCTATCAAACCTAGGCCCAGACCTGCCACTTAGCAATCTTTCATTCATTCCGGCCGCTTCGTAGGCACACACCTTGGCACATCCCTGACATCGGATCCACTAAAGATAAGATCCTAATCTAATGGCTGGCACAAGATGTCAAAGCCCTAGAATATTCCTTACACTCACACGCCTGTCGTAGATCCTTCCAAAGCTGGGACCCCACTGACACATCAGTCCACCTAGAAATCCTCATCATCATTCAGTAGCCAATCAAAAGCATGCATGTCAGAAATATGCGGCACTAGGACCACCTGACATATCTCTTTATCCTGACCAATAAGAACTTGGCAACTCACCCTAACCTGGCACCGGACCCACTGACAAGTCTGAACACTTTGGCAAATCTGACGGCTGGTGCAAGATCTCATACTCTGACACAAACCTTTGAGAACACACGCCAACCATCGATCTTCATCCTTTTGACATCTTTGCAGGTCTTCTAACATGGTCCCACTGCGGCATCCAAGTCATTGCTATGTGGACCAATTACATTTGAGCAAGTCAGCATACCTAATAGACAGACCCACGATCTACAGAAAGAACATCAGACGGTTGTTGCTAAATTGCTGACTTAAAAAGTGTGCATCTTATCCCAGCGGCGTAGCGACAACTACAAGATCTTGCCGTACTTTAACCTTGCAAAAGGATCAGGACCCACTGACATGTTCCAGTTCATCACTATGTGGACCAATCGGATGTGAGCACGTCAGCAAGAAAGGACCCACCAAACGAAGCTCTGATGACAAATCAAGATCGACGGTCAGTGCATGATCTGATGCTCTGACAAAAACCTATGAGAACACACACCAACCATAGATCTTGCTAACTGGGACCCTTGGTTATCTAAGATTGCTGAAAGATTTGAGCGACCATGCAACTGAAGGGAAGCTAACCACCCACCGAATCACTGACTGTTATGAACTTGACCACCAAACTCTAGGCTATTATGTGAACAAGGCGTTCACAAAATCACCAAATAAAAGATAACGCCATCGGAGAACTTAGCGGTCACACGACTAAAGAGATATTAATGTTCGCCAGTTCATAGGATATCTTGCGGTGATCGGGAAATAATCAGTGATTATGAGAATCACTATATCGCTAAGTCATGGGAAGAAAAGACAACCGCCGGAAAAAAAAGGAGACCTGGCGACTAGGCTAAAAGATTAAAGCACACATGCTAAAAAGGGGACTTAAGTGGCCGAGATAAAGTAACTGCAAATTAGAACAAAGACTTAGGGTTTTTAAGGCCTTTTTCTTTTTTTTGGATGTAACGGCTAGTTTTATGAATTTTTAAACCTGCAAACCAGGGCTTGAAATAATTGCAGAGACCAGGAAACAAAACGTGAGGCCATGAAATTTTCAGGGACACCTTAGAGGGTCAAAATAGGGACCGGCGAATAGGTTTAGCGAAATTTGCATGGACATGAAAATTATGATAACATTTTGGTGATTTATGCTGGATGTCAGCCTGCTAGACATGGAAAACTAGTGGCCTTGACAATCCATTGGGCATGGGGTCATTCTAAACACAAAACTCAAAATTCTCTCAGAGAGGCAGAACTGGAACTGTGCTCAAAGCACTTCTTAGAAAACAAGGAACTAACTAGAAAGCAAGAAGAAAGCAGGAAAGCATTTTTACAAAATTTACAGAGAGGGATTAACCTCAAAACATGGTTTCAAGTGGAAACCATTTACTAATATAGGTAGGAAAACTCCCTCCAGAGTTGAAAGCTGAAAAGTATTGGTTCCCCTACACTTTGTTATAACAAATGGTCCACCCCAAAATGAATCAAACTTTGTATGCCTGCCAGGCCTGGACCTGAACTCATCCCATTTGAGGACTATGTCTCCAACCTTGAAATTTCTGACTCTAGCTCTCTTATCAAAGTTCTTCTTTGTTTGATTTTGATGAAACTCCATATCTTGCATTGACTTTCCTCTAAGTTCTTCTAATTCCATCAATTGAGCATATCTGATCTGTAAGGGATCCTTTTCATCAAACATGGCATATTGAGTAGCTAAGTCCAAAGCTGGTAATTCTGTTGAAATGGACAACTTAGCCTCTTTGACATGCACTAACATGTAAGGAGAATTACCAATGATTTTATTTGGGGTAATTTTGTCTAACCACAAGGAAGATTTGAGCTTTGTATGCCAATCTCTCTAATTGTCTTGAAGAGTTTTCTTGATTATTCTAATCAAATTCTTATTGGTTGATTTTGCTAAGCCATTGCCTTGAGGGTAATAATTTGAACTAGTATTCAAATAGATGCCATTCTTGACTGCCCACTCTGAGACTTTGAGGCCTGTGAATGCTAAGGCATTATCTGAAATGATGGAATTAGGAGTGCCAAACCTATGAATTAAATCATCATAAAAGCTCAATACAACACTCTCATTTGCTTCTTTTAAAGCAATTGCCTCCATCCATCTGGTGAAATAGTCAGTTGCAGTAACTATCCATTTATGTCCTACACTAGATGGAGGATTGATCATACCAATGAAGTCTATACCCCACTTCACGAAGGGCTGATCTATTCTGACTGGCTATAGGGGCAAGGCTGCAAGCCTTTCTTTTCCTGCAAACATGGCACACTTGATGTATCTCCAGACATAATCATGACTATCCCTAAAGATAGATGGCCAATAGTATCCAGCCCTCATGATTTTAAAAGCAGTAGTCCTAGGAGAAAAGTGACCTCCAAAAGGTCCATCATGAAACTCAAATAGGATGTCTGCTACCTTTTCTGAATCTATGCATCTCAAAAGGACACCACTATGATCCTTTCTAAAAAGAACATCATCAATCATCACAAAAGGAATAGATTGTAACCTATAATACCTCCTTTTTGCTGAATCCAAACCTGCAGGACATTGTCCTGTCTTTAAATAATTGATCATATTAGGCAACCAACCTGTTGCCTTGGCTTGTTCTTCTGTAGAATGCACCACCAGAGATGCATCCATTTTCTCTAATTTCTTTAAACTTTCATCCTCTGCCAAATGTTCACAAAGACCTCTTCCTCTAACCAAGTTGGTAGTTTGAATATTGATGTCATATTCCATCACCTTGGTGATCCAACTAGCTCTTTTCTCATTTAGGTCCTTGGAAAGCAAAAAATCTTTGACACTTGGATGAGTAACTTTTAAATGTACCTTGCTATGGGTCAATAAATATCTAAACTTTTTAACGCTCTTTACCATAGCAAGCACATGTTTTTCTACAAAAGAGTATCTCTATTCATACTCTTCTAAACCTTTGCTAAAGAAAGCAATGGGCTGCTCCAATCCATCTGAATTTTCTTGAGTCAACATTGTAGATATGGCATCATGACCTCCATAAGCATAAAGTATGAAATCCTTATTGAAATTTGGGTTTAAGAGGGTAGGAGCTTCTGTTAAGGCCTCTTTGATAGCTTGGAAATTGACTCTCCCTTCTTTGGTCCAACTAAAAGCTAAACTCTTCTTTAACATGGTTGTCAAAGGCTTGAGTAAATTTGCAATGTTAGGCAAGAATCTCGTAACAAAATTAATTTTTCCTATGAAAGATTGGAGACTTTTCTTGTGATGTGGTAGAGGTAGCTCTAGGATAGTTGCAATTCTGTCAGGATCCACTACAATTCCCTCTTTGGATACTACATATCTTAACAATTTTCCTTCATGAACTACAAACACACATTTCTTGGGATTAAGGGATATCCCAAATTCTCTACACCTTTCAAAAATCTTCCTCAGATGTTTGATGTGGTCTACTGCATGTTTTGAATAGACGGTTATATCATCCAAGTAGACCAACACAAATTTGTACATGAGGCTCTTAAAGGCCATATCCATTGCCTTTTGAAATGTAGCTCCTGCATTTGACAAACCAAAGGGCATCTTTTGATAAGCTATGATTCCCCACTTGGTTGTAAATGTAGTCTTGTATTGATCCTCTTCATTCACTAAGATCTTATTGTATCCTAAATAGCCATCGAATAATGAAAATCTCTTAGATCCAGAGACACATTGTAAGATTTGTTCCATAGAGGGTAGTGGATGGCAATCCTTTAATGAGGCCCTATTAAGATCCCTGAAGTCAACACATAACCTCAGCTCCCCATTCTTCTTCCTGATAGGAACAAGGTTGGAAACCCAACTAGTATGCTTAATGGGGTAGATGATACCACTTTCTATCAATTTGAGCACTTATTTATGCATAAGTGGCTCAAGCTTAAGATTAACAGGCCTTTGCTTTTGCCTCACTGGTTTGGCATTAGGTTATAATTCAATAGTGTGCTAAGCAAGGGTAGGATCAAAACCTTTGAGATCCTCATATTGCCATGCAAAAACATCACTGAATTCTTTGAATAACTGAGTGTACGCTTCCTTTTCCAATTCAGTGTTTATCTTTCCAAATTGTAAGCTCTTACCTGGTTCCAACTCTAATTCAACACAATGTTCTTGTTGAACTACCAGGCTAGCTTTGTTTTTCTTGACTTCATCATCCTTGTTGAAGACAGTCTCCAAAGTAACAAGACCTCTAGGCATCTTATTAGATTTGAGTTGTATCACTTGATCACCATAGTTTTGAGATAGCCTATCTTGATTGCACTCTGAAAAAACATCTTCTTCAAACAAGAATTGCAAGATTTGTTCATCATTGTCAAACACTTGCCAATTGACATCATTATCAGGAATAGAAGGTCTGAAAATCACTTTGATATGTTGTTGATCCATTTCTCTTGAAACACTATTTGGAATGTCATACTAAGATCCAACAGTAGCTAACCTATCTACATTTTGATTTAACTTTCTAGGGATGGCAACAATATTGAAGGCATGGAAATCTTCAATTGCATCCCAAACTCTATGCTTGTATGCTTTCATGGTGTCATTCTTGGTTGCACTTATCCCTCTCACTTGGCTAACAACTAACTCACTATCACCATAAACTTTTAAGGCCTTAAGCCCTCTTTTTCTAGCCCATTCTAGTCCATTGACTAGACTTTCATACTCTATAGTATTGCTAGTGCAGGAGAAACTAAATCTAAAGGTAGTATAATACCTTTCTCCTTTTGGGGACACTAAAATAGCACCACCACCAGAACCATGTCTACTTCTAGCCCTATCAAAAAATAGTTCCCAAACCTGATTATTCTGATCTATTGAATCAATATCCTCTTTGAGAAGGCTTGGCTCTATAGCATCACTTTCTTGTATTAAATAACTTCCCAAACCAATATCCCAAATCAGATTTTCTTGGGCCTTTGAAGCTCTTTCATCTAGAAGAATATCAGGGATACCCTCTATCTTTGTGCTTGCTTCACTAATAGTTTGGAAGTCACTGCTATCAAATATAGGGCAGTTTACATTGATGGTGTTGGGCATATATGGCTCTATATGGTGTGCTTCTAATGGCTCTGACTTAATGGTGACCTTGGTCCCATACCTTGTATGAAATAACATGCGAGACCAATCAGAAGATAGATAACCTCCTATCTTGGCTGTAAACTCCCTTGAAAGGCATATAGAAAATAATGCAGGGAGATCTATCACATATATATCAAGGAGGATTGAGAAATTAGGACTAGCATGCAGGATTAGACTGGTATCCTTAGCCACACCTATAGTATTGACTGAGGATCCATCAAGTTGGGTAACCTTCTTTTGGAAGGGCTCATATTTTAGTCCTAATTGGTCAGCTACTTTCTTGGGCATTATAGTGCTAGTAGCTCCACTATCTACCATACAATTATGTACTAAAGATTTTCCAATGATTAAAGATACATAAAAGGGAGGTGGATTTGAGTTCCTACCTTGTGTGGTATTGGCCTTGGAGTTGCTACTTGGAGCCTCCTTTTCTTAATCAGTGTTGACCAACACTGGCTTTGCAACTTCTTTTGTAGGTTGAGGAGTTGCTACCTCTGTCACAACCTTCTTCAAAATTCCAGGCTATCCTGGAAGAGCCAAAGAGTCCCACATGGACATGGTGACATTCACCTTCTTCATGTTGTCTACAATATTAAATGGTGTCACAGTGTGTACTCTTTGTTGTGTCTTTGGCATGATGGGCTCCACTTCTTTGAAATGTTGGCCTTCTTTGCTTGCAATGATAGGAGCCTCCTTAGGTGTGATGGGATCAACTTGCTAAAATGGCTCTGTAGATGTAGTGGCTTTAGCATTGGAATCTTCTCTCTCCATGTCTTGAGCTCTTCTTTTCACTCTTGTAAAGACAACAAAAGCAGCTTCATCATTGACTCCATTGAAGTCTAGTTGCTCCCAATTGAAAAGGGAAGTCTCACTCTCTTGTGATTCTTGTTGAGGCACTGACCCACTAGATGAGACCTCTGATTGAGCTTGTGAGGCATTTAGAACCATTAGAGCTCGGTTCATCCATCCATTTGAACATGTGGCTTGATTGTGAGGCTGATTACAAGAAAACACCATTCATTTTCCATAGCCACATTGTTTTGACTAGGAACCATGTCCCTCACTAGATTTGCAGAATTTAGAGGTGCAGGGTTATATGGTTGAAATGGTCTTTGATTAAAACCTTATCTTTGTCCTTGATAGCCTCCTTGATATGGTGGCCTATTTTGTTGATAAGGCTGTCCTTGATTTTGATATTGCTGATTAGGACCTTGGCCTTGTGTCTGAAATGGTGATTTGATTCCTTGACCTTGCTTCTTTAGATTTGTGACCTCTTTAGTCAAGGTCTACAACAAGTTAGTCATTTTTTGCTGACTGCTTTGCTGGCTATTCTTTATCTCTTGTAACTCTTGAGAGAAACTAGTTGTTAACTCTTGACCACTAGTACTAGCTTGGGGTGCCAATATGGTGGGAATAGGGTAAATGGGGGTACTTGGGTAGGTTCAATGGGTTGAAGGCTAGGAAAAATGTGCATTGGAGGCCTTCTAGCAATCATGCCTGCTTGGATTAAACAATTTTCAGCCCTGACAACTATGTCAAAAGCTTGGGGTAGAGAAGTACCACCCATAGACTGGATCATGATAGAAATCTGACCATTTAGACTTTGTAAATAGTATAGGAAAGCATGGTTAGCTAATGGTCTCACTAAGACTAGGATTCTATTCCATGTTTTAAAGAATCTACTATTGTAATCTATCATTTTCTCTTGAGGGTCTCTCTTAATAGTTGTTAACTACTCAACTAGAGACAAATTATCTGATTTATCCTCAAAATGTTTACTTAATGCATCCCCCAACTCATCCCAAGAAGTAATAGAACCAACAGTTAGAGTTCTAAACCATTCTAGAGCCTTACCTTTTAGAGAGGCTACTAATAACTTTGTGGCCACATCTTCTTGATTAATGTTGTGTATGCTGCAGATGGTGGTCACATCTCTGATGTGTTCAAAAGAAGTTGTCTACCCTTCACCTGTGAAATCAGGTATGCTCTTAAGTGCCACCAAAGGCACATCATGATGTTGAGTGAAGGCCAATGGGCTGTCTTGGTTGAATGGTGCAAAAGAAAACTATCTTGCCATTGTAGGTGTTGGAATTTGAAGATTTACAACTATATGAGTTGTATTTGCTGCTTGATTGGGATCTTCCTCTAGATCTCTGGTTAGAGACCTGCCTCTTCTTCTAGAATGAAAGGGAAAAGGTCTTCTTTCTGAAGTATCAGGAGGTGTAGACTGAACTCTTCTTGTAGGAGATGTCCTTTGAGTTGACCTGCCTTTATGACTTCTTTTTGAGGGAAAATCTGAAAATTGGGTAGGCTTGGAGCTTCTAGTCTCAATCTTTCTCATAAAACTTTGAACAAGGTAACCTGGATCCTTGAAATTAGTGGAGTTGCCAGATATACTTGATAGAATGACTTCTAAAAGCCTACACTATGCAATCTACATATCAGAGATAGCATATATTTGAATTTGAATAACTTCTAGTTTTGTCCCATCGGGTGTGCTAGAATTGTTATACACTAAGTTTGCACCTTTGTCTCAAGCTCTCTTGGTCTTGATAACTCAGTATAACATGGGAATCATCCCTAGGTTGTGGAACCTTTGCTAACTGAGATGAGACCTCCAGGTTCTAGGCTAGTTCCTCTTGGATAATCACCCTAATTTGCTTTTAGACATGAAAATAAAACTTTTGGAGGGAAAGGGATAGAAGGAATGCTTGTAAGGGAAATGACATGAAAGCAAACTACCTACTAGGTGATGCACTGAAACTAGGGTTTGGATCTCAGTATGTAGGAATGAAATCAATGAAATGCTCAGGTCTAGTAGGTCACAACTTACTAAATAGGCTTGCATAAGTATTTCATAAGAGGGCCTGAGAGTAAGACACAACTTATGACCTGCAAACAAACATTCACTTCTACAATTAGGTGTAGGATTGAGACAAGACTATTAAGGGGGCTGAGGTATACCCACAAGAACATCTAAATCAGATCAAACACAGTAACACACAAAATTGCAAAAAGCAAGAGGGATCAAGAACCCTAAAATACCATTGAAAACATGCACATACTTTGATCCAATAAGAGATAATCCAAACAAGGAAGCATAGGGACATGAAGGATTGTCACAAAATACCTCTGCAATATTTTTATTATCAATGGGAATTTTACAATTGTATAAGCCAGAGGGTAGAGTTGATACCACGAATGACCCTTAAGAAAAGATGATTTTCTTCTACAATTCTGAACCTCTCTTTTTACAGAAAAAGTCAATCCTTGAGCTCAAAAGCTCCAAAAATACAATATATACATACTCTTCCACACAGGCAAGAGTCAAAAAACCTAACTAGGGTTACAAAGGTTTACAATAAAATATCAAACCCTAGGTGTCCTTCTGATCATCAATGTAACTCTGCAAATATCTCCACTGATCAGATATTCATCTTTGCGTGTCCATGCCTATACTATGTTGCCTTCAGATAAGCAATCTGGATTTATCCACCTTTCTGCACAAAAGTCTTGCCATGAATGTTTAACTGGTACTTCTCAAGGACAAGAACTCGACCCATGATGGCCGCCCAGGCTTCATCATCATCTTCTCTTAACTACAAATGTCCTGCAGACATGAATTTTCTAGCTACCTCGCCGCTTCGTGGCTTGTAGATCAAATACCAGAAAAACCCTCTGCAAACATATTTAGATTTGAATATCAACTTCTAGCCAGTCATTTTAAAACATAACCGTCGACGTCCAACATTTCCCGACAGACGAGCGGCTTAGATCATCCTTGGAATGGTCATGAAACCCTTTAGAAAAGTAAAAAATCTAACTAGAAAACCTCGACCAATGAGCATCAAGCACGTCAGCATATCGACATGTTTGGACCCACCTGGACCCTTCTTCCTTTTAAGTCATTCAGTGACTATGCGAGTGAAGACTTTTCTTATTCACAAAACCCTTACTACCTTTACCAATTTATTTAGAGATTCAGCAAACAAAGCATTCGCTGAATCGCTTAGTCATTTGGAGCACCGCTAAATCATTCTGCGAATGGGCAAGTATGTGAAACTTTTCAGGACCGCCAAAAACTCTATCAAACCTAGGCCCAAACCTACCACTTGGCAATCTTTCATTCATTCTGACTGCTTCATAGGCACACACCTCAGCACATCCCTGACATCGGACCCACTAAAGATAAGATCCTAATCTAACAGTAGGTGCAGGATCTCAAAGCCCCAGAATATTCCTTACACTCACATGCCCGTTGTAGATCCTTCCTAAGCGGGGACCCCACTGACACATCAATCCACCTAGAAATCCTCATCATCATTCGGTGGCCAATCAAAAGCATGCATGTCAGCAATACATGGCACTGGGACCACCTGACATATCTCTTTATCTTGACCAATAAGAACTCGGCAACTCACCCTGACCTAGCACCAGACCCACTGACAAGTATGAACACTTTGGCAAATCTAACGGTTGGCGCAAGATCTCATACTCTAACACATACCTTTGAGAACACACGCCAACCATCGATCTTCATCTTTTTGACATCTTTGTAGGTCTTCTGACACGGTCCCACTATGGCATCCAAGTCATTGCTATGTGGACCAATTACATTTGAGCAAGTCAGCATACCTGACAAATGGACCCATGATCTGCAGAAAGAACATCGGACAGTTGTTGCTAAACCACTGACTTAAAAAGTGCACATCTTATCCCAGCGGTGTAGCGACAACCATGAGATCCTACTGTACTTTAACCTTCCAAAAGGATCAGGACCCACTGACATGTTCCAGTTCATCACTATGTGGACCAATCGGATGCGAGCACATCAGCAAGAAAGGACCCACCGAATGAAGCTTTGACGACAAATCAAGATCGACGGTCAGCGCATGATCTAATGCTCTGACATAAACCTATGAGAACACATGCCGGCCATAGATCTTGCTAACTGGGACCCTTGGTTATCTGAGACCACTGAAAGATTTGAGCGACCACGCGACTGAAGGGAAGCTAACCGCCCGCCGAATCGCTGACTGTTATGGACTTGACTGCCGAACTCTGGGCTATTACGTGAACAAGATGTTCATAGAATCACCAAATAAAAGATAACACCACTGGAGAACTTAGCGGTCATGCGACTAAAGAGATATTAACATTTTCCAGGTCGTAGGATATCTTGCGGTGACCGGGAAACAATCAGCGATTATGAGAATCGATGTATTCGCTAAGTCACAGGAAGAAAAGACAACTGTCAAAAAGAAAAGGAGAACTAGCGACTGGGCTAAAAGATTAAAGCGCACATGCTAAAAAGGGGACTTAAGTGGCTGAGATAAAGTAACTACAAATTAGAACAAAGGCTTAGTGTTTTTAGGGCCTTTTTGATTTTTTTGGATGGAACGACTAGTTTTATGAAGTTTTAAACCTGTAGACTGGGGCTTGAAATAATTGGAGAGACCAGGAAACAAAACGTGAGGCCATGAAATTTTTAGGGATGCTTGGCAAGGTCAAAATAGGGACCAGGAAATAGGTTTAGCCAAATTTTCATGGACATGAAATTTAGGATAACACTTCTACAACTTCAAAATGATCTTCTTCCTCTGATTCATCATCGCTATCTTCTTTCAAGGTAGGCTTCTTCTTTTTCTTCAACTCCTCTTGTAGATCTTGCACTTGTTTCTGCAAAGCCCTAAAATCATCAAGATCGAACTCTTCAATAGTCTCTTCCTCTGACATCTCACAATTTATCCTCGAAGGCATCTTCAAATCAAGATCTAGATACAAACACACAAGATCCACTCGGCTCCAACAGGAACAAACCTCGCTCAAATAGGAACACACTTCACTCCACTAGATCAACTTGCTCCAACACAAACACACCTCACTCTGATACCACCTGATGCAGTCAAGGTTGGTGAATCCAATGAAGGACACACCGACCTTGCAGCCAAACCAATATGCAGTGGAAATACACAATAAGAACAATAGATCTACAATGAAACAAAAGTCTGTATTCATTAAAACACCAATTACATGCAATGTGCTAGGCTATAAGGCCTTCCTGGTTACGGCCAGATACAAAGAAAATAATAGTCTACAAGATCTCACAGGATCCAAATCTTTTCCACAACATCAACATTTAGCTAGCCTAGGTTTGCAACACACAGTACATTGGTAGGCACCCAAAAAAGATCTAAACTTGTACTCCAACTTCCAAGCAATCTTCTTGTTCCTAAGCTCACAAGCCACTAACTTCCTTCCCCCTCTCCTAAAAAACTACCCAAGCATCTACTTAAATACTAAATTCCAGCCATAAGTTGACTCAATATGATATACAAATATTAAATGCCAAAACATCAGTCGGCTCTCAAATAGCCTTACAAAATAAATAAACTCCCCAAGATGGCCCCAAATGGTCATCAGATCTGCATAGAAGAATGAAACATGATAGATCTGGGTCCCCACACATCCAATGGTCAATCCATAACTTGACGAGCATGACCCAAATTAAATGCACCAGTTGGCCAAGCTGATTTATCCAAACAATCTAGTCGGTAAGAAAGAACACCAAGCAACAAAAGAAATAACTAAGCACCAATTGACCGACCATGCCAGGCATGACCAAGCAACATAGTTATCATCGAGTTCCAGAGAGCCGACGCCTTCAGACACCGAGCATTCTTCAGAGACCGAGCACCCCGGTAACCACATAAACCGAGAAACCAGTCTCCCAAACCGAGCAAGAACTCCACCAAGCCAAGATCAAAACTAACAATCTACCCTCAAAGACAAACATATTTTTGGTTGATACAGGATTGCCAAGAATCGTAGGATGCTCCTGCATCATTATGCTTGTCACATGGGACCCCATCTATTTTCTCCGGATCTACATAGTCCCATTTTTTGGATAGAATTTGTGTATTCTTATTTGTAGTATTTTAATCTTGATTTATTTTTCAAACTTAAATTACATTTATATTAATCTAATTCTATTTTATATTTATTTTAATTTTTTTTTGTAATTATTATTATTTTTAAGAAGATTTGGAGGATAACAAACTAGAAAATAAAAGAGAATTACTAGAGTTTATCAGAGAGAGTAGTTAGGAAAATTAGAAAGAATTTTTAAAAAATAAATATAATAATTAACAAGTAATTAGTTAAAAATGATAATATCTAGAAATATTTTTTTAAAAATAAATATATTTAAGTTGTAATTGTTTCTATAACTATTTATATAATATAATATAAATAGTGATTATTTATATCAATTTGTATAATCGTAAAATACTAACATAGATTAATAATATTTTGAAAAATATTAAAAACAAAGTTAATAATATTATTCATACATGAGTTTGTATATATATATTTCAATTTTAAAAAATAAAAAATAATTATAATTAAAATAAATTAATATTATAATCAAAATAATAATAATTTAGATTAATATAAAAATTAAAAATTGATATTATAATGATATTAAAATTTATATTTTAATCTTGAGTGTGAAAATAAAATTCACCCAACGTCGTGCTTCTCCAAAGATACATGGAGGCTAGTGTCATTAATGAATATATGATAAAGACATTGAATACAACCAGTTGCAATTGATATTGTAGTACATTGAGTGGTTTTTTACAAATAGGGGTTATTCAAGTACTCTACAACCAGTTCAAAAGCCCTTTTTGAAGACCTACCAAGCTACTTGCAAAATGTGGATTTTAGAAAGCTCTACCAAGCTACCTTATGATTCATCATTAATTGTTCCTACCATGAATTCTATTCACAACTTTATGCCATGCATCCTACCATTTGGCAATAACAAATATTGTACTAGGAGTTTATGAAAAAACATATGTAGAAGTTGTACATCATGCTTGGAAAAAATGAAATTCTAAATACCCTAGTTGTAATAGGGGAAGGTTAGACTCAACATACATATCCTAATGAAGGACATATTTTTGATAGTCATTAAAAATACTCTAAAAATCATGCAGATACTCTAAAAATCATGTAAATTTAATTTTACCTATTGAGAAACCTTCAATGGCCAGAAACCCTCGTATGAGTAGGGTGAATTATGATGAAAATCATTTTCTAAGGGGTCATTTGATGGGTCTTGATGAAGATCTTGAGGAAGATGAGGGTGGGGTTCAAATGGGTAAGAGGAATTTTCCTAGGGTAAAGGGAAGAAAAAGCTCATTTAAAATTTGTTGTTTCTCATGATGAAGATTCAGATTATTCCCCTCAGTTGAATGTGTGTTTGATTCTTTCAGCTCTAGTGGGGATAATATAGGAAATGGTAAACTTAGGGATCCTCTTTGGCTATAGCCAAAGGAAAATGAAAGATCCAAGTTTCTTCTTCTTCCCGTGACAAAAAACTTAAACAAGAGCATATTATGGATGAAGATTCCCCCCTACAACACCTTCATATGAATGATGAAAAGTTAGATTTTCTTGTCCATATTGTGACTGGGAAGAATACACCATTGAAGTTCAAGGATCTTCTGTGTATGAAAATGCTAACATATGAAAGAGTGTTATGCACTTATTGGAAAACTTCTGCTCACTCCTTAGGTGGATTGTCTCGGAGTTGATGCTATCAAAGAAAAAGGGACTTCTACCCCTAATAATGAGAAGGTTAATAAATTATTGATAATGACCTAGAATCCATCGAAGGGGGTTGAGGAGCTTAACAAGGATCATAAGTAGAGAATTAAGTCCTTGGAGGAAGATAATTTAAAAAATTATGATAGACTAATTGCTGTGATTTTTGTGAGCTACACGACTATGGAGAATAGTTTTCATGGTTTGAGAAGGTTGAATGATTAAGCTAACATTTTGCAGGGATTAAAGTTAAAGGTACTTTTAGTTCATTTGTTGGGAGCTGGAAGTCAAAGAAATTGAATCATGATCATGGTGTTAGTGGCTAGTGTTGATTTAGTGTCATGCACCTCCAAAAGGCTCAAAATAAAAGACAAAGGTGAAACCCCTCTGGACTTTGTGATGAACAAGGTGCAAAGTATAAATGAGGAATTGATGATGAAGAACTATAACTTGATTAAAAAATTGTAATGCTCTTGGGAGGAATTCTATTTTTTGGCTCTGATACTCTGTGGGATGGATTCCCCCATTTCTTGAGATTTTACATTTTCTAGGATGTTCACCTTGTTTTTGGTCTAATGGGTGCCTATGGGCTAGTGACTAGTTCTATGTTCTTTCTTTCTTTAGACTTCTTTGATATTTAAGGGTTTCAAGTCCCTTCAAACACTATTTTCCTTTAATAAAAAATAACTACTTTTATATTTGGGAATATTAATATGGGGTGTATGCACAAAGATGGGGGACCAAAAAGGTGCCACTTTCCTTTTTGGCCCCAAAACGGTCATAGTGCATACACACTAAAGCATGTGCTCCCTATAGGGCACATGCACTATGGCTTGGGGTGCCCAACCCTTTGGCTTGGGCAATTCAAAGTATAGCATGTGCACCCTATAGGGCACACGCACTATGCAAAAACCTAACATGCATGTACCCTATGCAAAAAATAGAAAATCATAACATGCATAGTCTTGCATAGCGCTAGTGCGTGCACCCTTTGCAAGAAAAAAAATTGGAGAGAGAGAGAGAGAGAGAGAGAGAGAGAAGGGGGTTAGATAATGTGTGTGTCTATGAGAGAGAAAGAGAGACCCTCTCTCTGTCGCCCCCTTCTCTCTCTCAACTTCTCACCCACTCTGTCTCCCCCTAGAGGGTGAAAAGGTGAGAGAGAGAGAGGAGGAGGTGAGAGATGGTCTCTCTCTCTCTCTCTCTCTCTCCCTCACTCAAGCATTTATTAGATGTTGCATAGCATGTATGTGCTATAGTGTGTGCATGCTATAGTACATGTATCTATTTAATATATAATATTGATATAAGTAGAGTTGATGCCATATCTTATATAGAAAGAGTGTGAACAATATTAACATATTAACAATAAAATTTATATAGGCAGTCTCTAAGGGGTTTACAAAGGTATAGCTAGAATGTGATTAATTAAATATCATCAATTGCTTAAAAGGGATACAAGCCCTTAGCTAGACCATACAAGATTTGATTCTTGATAGTATTAATATACTTAATTCCTTTGAAATCTACAGTGTTACTCATGTGTATCTTGAAGGAAAATTGGTTTCAGACAAGTTAGCTAACCTAGGGCTATTAAAACATAACATAGTGAGGTGGAGGAATAGTTATATAATCCCTACAGACAATAAAGTGCTTATTCAAAATTATTACAATGAATGCTAACTCAAACATGTTATATAGTCCCTCTTCTCTCCCTCACCTTCTCACCCTCTCTCTCTCCTCCTAGAGGGTGAAATGGTGAGAGAGAGAGAGAGAAGGGGGTTAGAGAGGGTCTCTCTCTCTCTCTCTCTCTCTCTCACCTTCTCACTATCTCTCTCTGCCCTCTCTCTCTCTCTCTCTCTCTCTCTCTCTCTCTCTCTCTCTCTCTCTCTCTCTCTCTCTCTCTCTCTCTCTCTCTCATGCCCCGCAAGGGAAGCAAGGAGGAGAACAAAGATTCTCTTTGTAAAAGAAAACCTACGTAATGATTTCTGAAAATTTTTGAATTTTTAAAAGAATTACATAAACAAACCATAGATTAACTTAGATTCCTCCAGGATCCCCTTCTTATTTAATGCACAATTCATTTAAGTCTATTTAGTGTACTAGAAACTTGATTTACTTCTCAAGCAAACTACATCACAACATTTGTAGATTCTTTATAAAGAAATACAAAGTACTTTCATTTCAATTTGCCATTTAACCCATCTATTTTCCTAAGCATCATATATGAACAATATAACAATTAGCACATTAATACCATATAATAGAATCATCTAAACATTTGATACATCGCAAATATTACATTTGTTTCACTAGATTTTCACTTAATCAACAATAATGAGAAATATACTACTTTACTTGGAATGTTACAAAATCCTTTTCTTTTCAACATACATCATATACATAAAGTTTGTACTTTCCCTTTTCCTTTTTCCAAAGTCTAGCCATTCCAAATACATCAATGATTACATTACATTCATCTCCTCTTGGGAGGCAAAAATAATTTTACATCATGAAAGATAAATACAAGTCTTCAAAACTAGAACATTATGCAAGCATGAATCCTTAAGCACTGCATCCACAAAATGTACCTTGATAAAAATATTTAGCACCCAACCACATGGATACCAAAAGGCCCACTCCCCCATGCTAGGAGATAAACACCAAGGTCCACAAAGAAGGGATAGCTAGGCCATACCTAGGGTTGGGTAACCTGTCCCAAATAGAAAATGAAAAGAAGATCAAAGTATATATCTTTTCCCAAAGGTTCTAAGGCTTGGTAGAAACTCTAAGAAACAACCTAAGTGAGTGTCATCACATAGCCCTCACCCCTTGGGTTTTCCTGGTACTAGCCACTCCGGGCCCTTGCCCCCAAGTAGGCACATGCGAAATCGAATGCCTTTCATACAGACAAGTGCCATTTGATCATACCTACACATAGGCACCTTCTCCCACTCCCATCCATAGCCTTTACTAGAAATAATGGCATGGGTGAGGCATCTATTAATATTTTTAGTTTTTGAACCCATCCCCATAAGTTTTAATTAAATTATCACTTGTTAAAATAACTCTTCAGTCGATTATCCTGGTACTAGCCACTTAGGGCACTGACCCTGCACTAATAGCCACTCACTTAGTGTTCTTAGGTTTCTACCCTTAACCCACACATCACAAATACATCATACATGAAATAAAAAACATCATAAACACTTTTGAGAACTTACATCAAAGAACGGAAAAGGATATGAGAGTTTAGGGATGCTTAGGAAAATAAGGAGCATTTAGGGAGGCCTAAAATGGTTATGATCCTCTTAGACAATCCTAAACCCTAATCCTACTTCCTACACACATCCTAACCCTAATAAAGCATCTAAATGAACCATATAACCTCCCCTAAAAAAAGTAATGGACATATTTAAAGTTTACACAAAATTTCATATGCCAAAACACAATGCTCCGTACAATCTCACGTGCCTGAAATTTTTACTAAGTCTGAATTAAATTGAAAACTTAAAATCTAGAAGTTGCATCTTAACTCCTATGAAGCTGAAACCTATCTCAAACATCCTGAAAGGTACCTAATTTCTTTATTCCTTGTATAAACAAAACCCTAATCCAAACATCAAAAAAAAAAATACTATAAACTCGAGAAAACCCTAATCCAAACACGACACAAAATAATACTATAAACTCAGAATTGCATAAACTTTTATACTTGTATAAATAAAAACCTAATCCAAAAATGACAACAAAATAATACTATAAACTTGGGAAAACCCTAATCCAAACACAACACAAAATAATACTATAAACTCAGGATTGCATAAACTGTTATACTTGTATACAAAAACCAAATGTTATACTTGTATAAACAAAACCCTATTCCAAACATGAAAACAAAATAATACTATAAACTTAGGAAAACCCTAATCCAAACATGACAAAAAATAAAACTATAAACTCAGGATTGCATAAACATGGGATCAAACAATAATAACTCCTACACATTGCACATTTCATTCTCCAATTTGCATGATTCTTTGCAAAATGACAGATAATAACAGAACACTACCAAATGATAGAAAATTAAAAGTAAGTAATCCTAACCCGGAATCACAAATCTGTGCAAATTGTTTATAGGATCTGCACGTTTCTATAGAATGGTAGAAAATTAAATAAAATGATTGACAGATCCAACTCCATAACCCTGCCTCAAGTCTAGATGAAGAAAGGTGGTACTAAAACAAATATGGACCAGTAAGGTTGAAATAATAGGTCTAAATCCTGGAAGCACTCATGGACATTCTGAATAAGAAGGAGATATAAGGAGAATACTAAGGAGTCTACAACCTCTTACAAATGCAAAAATATTCATATACATACAACATAGGAAATAATTCCATTAAAACATAATTCTAATCTCCAAATTACTAATACAGGCACAATGATATATATATATATATATATATATATATATATATATATATATATATATATATATATATATATATATATATATATATATATATATATATATATATATATATATATATATATAACTTAAACATTTTGAAATTTACGTAGACAACAAAACACATAGAGAAAAAAATCAACTAGACTCTTATCTAATACATATCACAAGGGAGAGTTATCTCTCAGGATCGATTCCAACCTGGATTCCTATGGAGATTCGGTTGATGAAGAAGGATCCAATCCTGTCAAACTCTTCCAGCACTCCATCAAATCCTCCTAGGTGCAATCTCCAGCCTCTACCATAAGCAGCCAAATGGCAATCTTAGAGAATAATTAATTCTCTCCTCACAAATATAATTTCCTATAAATAAAAATGCTCAACTATACAATATCTCTTCTTGAATCCAAATTCATATCCAACCCCCTCTCCCACAGGAGATCTCTTTGTATATAGATTGGGGAGTAGTTGGACAAGTATTCCAACCGATGCAACTATCCACCATAATAATACGGTTTGTAAAACCATTCCCATGAAGGGATAAACATATTTTATTTAATAAGGTTGTAATCTATGTCTCCTAAATTTGAGGATGACAAAATAGATAAATAAAGGTTTTAGGAATAATTTTATTAACTTACTTACTATGGTAATTTACCAAAAGCATTTCCCAAATATAAAAATAACATAGACTTACCATAGTTTCATAATAATTTCCTTCACATAATTAATTTATTATATAATAATATATATTTATATATGTTTTCATAGGCATATGTGTGCACCCATATGCTTATGGTACATATACCATAAGTAAGACACATTATTATTAATATTACAATTATTTAAATATTACGAATATCATTATTATAAAACATATTATTTATTCATACACTTATCCATATTCTTTACAAAATATAATAGTGATATATATTAGGTAACTACTAACATAAGTTGGATTTTACCATTATTATTAAAACATCTATTATTAATATTTCCATAGACATCTTTTTTTTTTTTAGGCAAAACTGGTCAAGCCACTATAATATGTTAATAAAAACTGATTCAAAAATAGCTCAATCGGGAAAGAATCAGGAAGAAAACTGAACATCGTCGCTTTAATATATACAATAGTTCAAGAAATTACATTTTTGAATGAGAGTACTTTCACATCTTGTGTACAATAAGGAGTATAAACTACCTCCCCACATATGTACTCCCAATTACAATATATAATAGTATGAGGAAATACATTTTTATGGATATTATAAAACATTATTAATACCATAAATTCTTTATTATTGTTGATATTAAAATCACATGATTTAATCACATACTAACTCATTCCTAACAAGATATACTTGTACAAACAAGTAACTACTAATAAAGATAAATTACTAAATCATTCCCTCATATGAACAATAATTCACATCAATAATCTACTAACAAAATTGAAAATACCATGAAAACAATTAGAGCTACCATACTCAAAACCTCATTCTCAATGAATGCAAAAGACAAGAAACCATCTACAAGATCCACAAAACCAACAAACTGAGAGGACACAAAAATACATCATCCACATAAGGGACTGACTCAGGAACTCCCCACCTAAGGATAAAAGGGTCAGAGGTAGAATTCCTTCTTATGGAACCTGGTGATATCTCCCTAACAACAACAACGATCGAAGATTTTGAGGGATCACTTAGACCTGTGAAGCCAGGTGGAGACGATACCTGGTACCTGCACTCCTACATCACCAAGATGAGATACATGGATATATATGGATATACATACAAATTAGATATATGCAAGCAGATGACCAAGATCGATACATTGTGTGGACCTCAACTAAGCGAGTAACTATGACTTCGTCCTGAGTCATGAAAACTCATCAAACACATATGTTGGAAATTGCAATTGAAACAATTATTGTATTGTCATTGATGTCAAACCTTAATTGGTAAGATTGTTTCTACTTAGGAAAGTACTATATCTTTTTGAGTGTTGCTAAGAGGCTAAGCAAGGTTGGTAACAATAGCACCTAAGGAAAGGTTGAGTTATCTTGATACTACAAAGTGTACTTGACTATGTTGCACAATGATGAGATAATGTATTGTTTATCTTAGTAAGAATGAAGACTAAACTGGTAGGCTTAACTAAGAAAAGAATGGAAAAATCATGTTTAAGCTGAGTGATGTTAGTGTCGACCGAGTTAGTATATGTCGATCAAAATTATAGTGTCAACCGAGCATCAGTTAATTGCTGAGGAAGACAGTGTAAGCTGAGGAAACAATTTTAGTAATGACTGAGCTTTCTACATGAAGACCAAGTGAACAATCACAGTATTGACTGAGCATCAGCAATTTTATAGTTGAAGAGAATTTAATTTTGGAGCTGACATTGTTGAATTCTTGGATTATGTAAAATGTGTTGACTTTATTTATTGATTGTTTGGAAGCATTAAATGCATTGTAAAATGTTTATTGTAAATCTTTAAGAGATTTGAGATGATTCTAGAAAAGGAGCCGAAGAACATGAAGTGGGTAGATTCAATGAATCCGACCTAACCCTAAGATCTACGAATGAGATTGAGAAGAAAAAGATGAGTTAACCTAATTGAGGAAAATATAAGGGAACCTGAGCTTTTTGATATGTATGTACATGGAGAAAAGAGAATGCTAGAAGTGGAAAGTTTTATTGACTAAATAAGCAGAAAAGGCTGAAGGAGAATTGTGGTGATTTCTTGAAGAAGAGTTCCAAGCAGATCAGAGATGGAAATGGAAAAGTTTCAAAGTCAGTAAACCAGCATTAGTGTATGGAATCGGATCTGATATTTGCAAAGTGAGTTGTATTATTTTTTAGATAATACTGCTGCTACTTTCTAGCCATTGTAACAGTCAAAATTCTTTTAACAGAGGTTGACCTAACAGTCATATGTTAAATCCTTTGAACAAGATTGCATTCTAATGGAGTGTATGTAAGTCCTATGACTAGGATCACTTTTAACAGGGTGATTGAAATCCTTTAACTAGGTCACGCCTGACAGTGTGTATTGTAAGCTTTGATAGGGTTGGCTTTTTACTAAGCTCACTTCAGAAGAGTGAAAATTATAGTAGCATGTTAAAAAGTGATATTTCCCAAATTGGGTTTCCACTATAAATCCTGGTGTTTATACTTGTGTGAATGTTTTGGTTTGAACATTACTATGTTTTGCAAGTTAACTTACAGCTGGGTAGTAGACTGCATTGTTAGATGTTTCTATTATTGAATCAGTGATGACCGAGTTTGTTTTGGTTATTGGATCTAACTTAAGGATAATTTTTTAAGATTGTTTTATACATCAGGACCTGAGAACAACTGATTCACCCCCCCTCTCTATTGTTCTAAATAATATTAACAATTGGTATTAGAGCTAAGTTGCTTATTACTAGTGTTGATAGAATCAAGTTTAAAGGGGCTTGAAGCAAATGATCAGGATGTATAAAAAGGAGGTACCAAAGTTGAACAAGGAAAACTTCCCTGCATGGAAAATCTTGATGAAGCTACATCTGGTCGGTATTGGTGACTCTGAAAAGTACTACATTGAGAACAACTATGTCTCACCTATCGCACCTTTGATTGCAAAAGAAATGAGAGCTAAGCAAGTACATAATCAGGCAATGCTGGAAATTGCATCTGCTCTAAGTAATCTAGAATTTGAGGACATTAAGGACTACACAACTGGAAAGGATATGTGGGACACTCTTGCAAGAATCTATGGTGGTGACTTGAATGTGTTGAAAGAAAAGGCCGAGAGTCTTAAAGGTAAGTTTGATGAAATGAGAATGTAAGAAGGTGAAAACATTGCACAATACTGTGGTAGAATAAAAGAAGTTGTGAATGCTATTAGAGGAGCAAATGGGGCTATTTATGATGAAACTATAATTGGGAAAGTACTAATAACCCTACATCCTATATATTCTATTAAGATCTTAGCTATTCAGGAATCTAGATGTAACTTTGCTAATGTGTTTACTTTGGAAAGTCTGGTTGGTAAGATGACTACTTTTGAGCTCTCTAACTATGATAATTTCATTGTTGAAAGCATTGGAAATGTTGAATCTACTTTCAAGTCACAACTAGTTCTAAATAAGCCAAATAAAGGAAAAGAAAGATGGATCAGTGAAAGTGAAAGTGATAGTGACAATTCTGATGAAGACCTAGAAGATCTAGAAGCTCTTATGGCTAGAATACTGAGAAGGGGAAAAGGAAAGTATAAAGGTAAACTCCCTATTATATGTTTTGCATGTAATAAAGTTGGTCATATAGTTGCTAGATGTACTGACAGGAAAGATAAAGATGAAAAAAGGAAAAGCAAATAAAAAGACAAAAAAGATGACAAAAGCTACTGATGGAACATAGACTACAAAGGAAAAGGTAAGAAATCTTGTTACATTGTTGAAAAAGAGACTGGCACTAATAGTGATGATTTTGAAATTGAGGTACTCTATGTTGCAATGAAAGATGAATCTGATGAGGATGAGAAAAATGCATTGATATCTTATGTGAACAAGATTGATAGATGGATTATTAATAGTGGTTGTTCACATCACATGACTAGTGACAAAAATAAGTTTGAGACCTTAGATCATTACAGAGGTAAAAGTGTAAAATTTGGTAATGATGCACCATGTCCTGTTAGAGGAAAAGGTTTGATTAAACTGACTGATAAGATATCTTTTGAAAATGCATATTGGGTTGAAGGTCTTAATTACAATTTGTTAAGTGTTGCTCAGCTTAACAAAATTGATTACCAAGTGGAATTTCATCACAAGCAAGCTAAAATATTTAATGCTACTGGAGAACTGATTGGAAGTGGTGATCAGACTAGAGGTAATTTGTTCTATCTTGACCTATCTAAAGAAACATGTTTAATTGCGTAGCTTGATGATATTTGGTTATGGTATAAAAGGTTGTGTCATGTTAACTTTGACAATCTAGTAGAGATAAGTAAGAAGAAAAAGGTAAGAGGTCTACCTAGATTGAAGAAACCTGAGAATGTGATGTGCAAGGAATTCCTGTTAGGAAAAATGATAAAGTCAAGTTTCAAGAGAAAATCATTTACTTCTGAAAAAATTTTAGATTTGGTTCATACTGACCTTTGTGGACCTATGGGTGTACAAAGTTACTGTGGTGCTAGATACTTTATCTTATTTGTTGATGATCATACTAGGATGATGCATGTGATGTTTCTAAAAGAAAAATTTGAAGCTTTTCAATACTTTAAGTGGTATTTGGCTAAGGTTGAAAAGGAGATAGGTAGGAACTTGAAATGTCTTAGATCTGACCGAGATGGAGAATTTACATCAAATGCATTTAATCTATTTTGCAATGATAGAGGAATTAAAAGACAGATGTCTGCACCTAGAACACCTCCATAGAATGGTATAGCAGAAAGGAGAAATAGATCTATCTTGGATTGTGCAAGGACATTGATGATTGAAAAGAATGTGGAATAGAAATATTGGAAAGAAGCTATAAGCACTGCTGTCTACACTCTTAACCGGGTATAGATCAAGAAAGGTACAAATCTGACACCTTATGAATTATGGCATGGACATGCACCAAGTGTTAAATACTTTAGAATCTTTGGAAGTAAGTGCTATATATTAAAGGACACTAGGAATGGAAATTTTGATGCTAAGAGTGATGAAGGCATATTCCTAGGGTACTCCACAAAAAGTAAAGCTTATAAGTGTTTGAAATCTAACACTAACAAAATTGTGGAAAGTGTGAATGTCAAAATCAATGAGTATGCAGAAAGAAATGAAGCTGATAGTAAAAGAGAACCAGAAGATTATAGATCTTTTGTGTACATTGAAGAAGAAGAAGAGGCAAGTAACAGACTTGCACATGATGCCAAGTCTTGGGTAAGCAAAGCCGAGCGACAGACAGAAGCTGTCGAGCGTCAGGAAAACAGTGTTGAGAGAGAACAAGAACATGTCAAGCTAAAAGAAAATGCTGTTGAGTATCAGGAAGAGGTTTCTGAGCATTCTGAAGTTGAATCTGACAATCTTATTGAGGAACATGATGAAATGGAGGAGAGAACAGCTGAACCTATTTTGGCAAAATATGTAAGAAGACATCATAAGCCTGAACAGATAATTGGAGACAAAAATACTAGAATTCAGACAAGAAGTAAGACTAAGGATCCAACATGCCTACTGTGTGAATTTGAACCGAAGACAACTAGAAAAGCATTGGAGAATGAAGACTGGATACAAGCAATGAATTAAGAAATTGACTAGACTGAGAGGAATGATACTTGGACTCTGGTGCCGAGACCTGAAAACAAAAATGTTATAGGAACAAAATGGGTATTTCAGAATAAGATGAATGAAAATGGTGAAATCACTAGGAACTAAGCTAGGTTGGTATGCAAAGGCTACGCATAAGAAGAAGGAATAGATTATGGGGAGACATTTTCCCCTGTAGCTAGATTGGAAAGAGTAAGAACTCTGCTTGCATATGCTCCTTATAAAGATTTCAAGGTATATCAAATGGATGTCAAGTCTGCATTTTTGAAAGGTATACTAGAAGAAGTTTACATAGAACAACCAAAAGGTTTTATTGATCCAAACAGAAGACACATGGTGTGCAAACTGAACAAAGCATTATATAGATTAAAACAAGCTCCCAAAGCATGGTATGAGTGGTTGCACAACTACTTGATATAGATTGGATTTTCAAAAACAAATGACACAAGCAATCTGTACATGAAGGATGAAGAAGGTAAAGGTATCTTGTTGGCAAAAAATTCTGTTGATGACATTATTTTTGGTGGACAAGATGCATTATGTAAAAGTTTCTCAAATAAAATGCTTACTAAATTTGAAATGAGTATGTTTGGTGAGATCAAATTCTTTGTTGGTTTACAAGTATATCAGAGGAAGAATAGAATTTTCATTACACAGTCTAAGTATGTTAATGAAATACTAAAAACTTTTGGGATGGAAGATGCTAAACCAGTGGGAACTCCCATGGTTACTGGACAAAAGTTATCTAAGAATGATGATGCTGCAGAAGTGAATCAAACTCTATATAGATCCATGATTGGAAAATTGCAGTATGTTTTACATAGTAGACCAGATATTGCATTAGTTGTTTGGATTGTGGCAAGATTCTCTGCCAATCCTAAGGAAACACATATGATGGCCATGAAAAGAATTATGAGATACTTGAAAGGAACTGCTGACTATGGTCTATATTATAAGAAGGATGACAAATTTGAGCTTTGAGTTTATATAGATGCTGATTGGATAAGAAATGTAGATGACAGAAAGAGTACTAGTGGTGGAGCTTTCTTTCTTGGACAAAGATTAGTCTCCTGGACAAGCAAGAAACAAAATTGCATTTCCCAATCTACTGCCGAGGCCAAGTATTTTGCTGCTGCAGTGAACTGTTCCAACTTGGTATGGATAAAACAATTGTTGATAGGCATGAAAGAAGAAATCACTAAACCTATTGTTATTTTATGTGACATTACAAGTGCTATCAATATTTCTAAGAATCCAATGATGCACACTAAGACCAAGTACATTGCAATCAAGTATCACTACTTGATAGAATTAGTACAAGACAAAAAAGTCCACATGGAATATGTGAATACAAAAGAACAATTAGCAGACATATTCACTAAAGCTTTACCCAAAGAAGCTCATGATTATTTGAGAAGTCAATTAGGGGTTCTTCCCCTAACTGAGGCTTCCTAGACAAGCTAGGAGCACTGCATCAAATATGCTACAGTAGAACATTTCACAAATTGATGCAGAAGATTGTCACACTTTAGGGCCGGCCTAGAGTTGTGAAGAGAAGAAAAGACAAGGAATCAGTCATAAGCAAGATGACAGAGGGAGAAACACTGAGCTGCATAGATATTATCTACATCTGATGGAAGTATGTTTTAGTTGTTGCTTTGGCATTTTTGTTAAAGAGGGAGAAGAAACTAATATAATAACACATGAGATATGATAACACATGATACTGAAAAGTAAGAGGGAGATGAACTGAAGAAACTAAAGATAAGGATGATGAACTGAAATGAAGGATCAACATAGAGGGAGATCTGAATACTTCTGATGGTCATAGTAGTGAGGCTTATAGGATTTTGAATCAAAATGAAGCTAAGGATATTATAAAATAATTCTCTGATGAACAGATAAGTTTTTGGATTGGTTGGTAATCCATGTGTTATTTAGGTGATATCATATGGTTTTATCATCAATGCCAAAGAGGGAGATTGTATAAAATTGCAATTGAAACAATTGTTGTATTGTCATTGATGTCAAACCTTAATTGGTAAGACTATTTCTACTTAGGAAAGTACTATATCTTTTTGAGTGTTGCTAAGGGGCTAAGGAAGGTTGGTAACAATAGCACCTAAGGAAAGATTGAGTTATCTTGATACTACAAAGTGTACTTGACTATGTTGCACAATGATGAGATAATGTATTGTTTATCTTAGTAAGACTGAAGACTAAACTGGTAGGCTTAACGGAGCAAAGAATGGAAAAATCATGTTTAAGCCGAGTGATGTTAGTGTTGACCGAGTTAGTATATGCCGAGAAAAATTATAGTGTCGACCGAGCATCAATTAATTGCCGAGGAAGACAGTGTAAGCCGAGGAAACAATTTTAGTAATGACCGAGCTTTCTACATGAAGACCGAGTGAACAATCATAGTATTGACCGAGCATTATTAATTTTATATTTGAAGAGAATTTAATTTTGGAGTCGACATTGTTGAATTCTTGGATTATGTAAAATGTGTTGACTTTATTTATTGATTGTTTGGAAGCATTAAATGCATTGTAAAATGTTTTATTGTAAATCTTTAAGAGATTTGAGATGACTCTAAAAAAGGAGCCAAAGAACATGAAGCGGGTAGATTCAATGAATCTGACGTAACCCTAAGATCTATGATTGAGATTGAGTGGAAAAAGATGAGTTAACCTAATTGAGGAAAATATAAGGGAACCTGAGCATTTTGATATGTATGTACATGGAGAAAAGAGAATGCTGGATAAGCAGAAAAGGCTGAAGGAGAATTGTGATGATTGCTTGAAGAAGAGTTTCAAGTAGATCAGAGATGGAAATGGAAAAGTTTCAAAGTCAGTAAACCAGCATTAGTGTACGAAATTGGATCTGATATTTGCAAAGTGAGTTGTATATTTTTTAGATAATACTGCTGCTACTTTCTAACCATTGTAACAATCAAAATCCTTTTAACAAAGGTTGACCTAACAGTCATATGTTAAATACTTTGAACAAGGTTAAATTCTAATGGAGTGTATGTAAGTCCTATGACTAGACTCACTTTTAATAGGGTAATTGAAATCCTTTAACCAGGTCACACCTGACAATGTGTATTGTAACCTTTGACAGGGTTGGCTTTTTACCGAGCTCACTTCAGAAGAGTGAAAATAATAGTAGCATGTTACAAAGTGATTTTTCCCAAATTGGGTTTCCACTATAAATCCTGGTGTTTATACTTGTGTGAATGTTTTGGTTTGAGCATTACTATGTTTTGCAAGTTAAGCTACAGCTAGGTAGTGGACTGCATTGTTAGATGTTTCTATTATTGAATCAGTGATGACCGAGTTTGTTTTGGTTATTGGATTTGACTTAAGGATAAGTTTTTAAGATTATTTTATACATCAGGACCTGAGAACAACTGATTCACCCCCCCCTCTCTGTTGTTCTAAATCATATTAACAACATATCCATGAAACATAAAACATCATGATCATGGTTAGGTTCAAATCCTTGGGTTAGCTCCATAAAACATATAAAGATAGATGGTTTTCTAATTTCATGGACATATAAATGATAACCATAAATAAGCATATCAATCATTTGATAAACATATCATCATCCACAAACATAAATGTAAATGTATAGTTCTAACCATCATAATAGAATGTCCAAATCAGGAAGCCCAAGTATCACCATAGGAGAGGGTATTACTCTCTCTCTCTCTCTCTCTCTCTCTCTCTCTCTCTCTCAAGCATTTGTCAGATGTTACATAGCGTGTATGTTCTATAGTGTGTGCGTGTTATAGTAAATGTATCTATTTAATATATAATATTGATATAAGTAGAGATGATGTCATATGTTATATAGAAAGAGTGTGTACAATATTAACATATTAAGATTAAGATTTATATAGGAAGTATCTAAGGGGTTCACAAAGGTATAACTAGAATATGATTCATTAAATATCATCAATTTCTTAAAAGGGATACAAACCCTTACCTAGACCATACAAACTTTGATTCTTGATAGCATTAATATACTTAATTACTTTGAAATCTATAGTGTTACTCATGTGTATCTTGAACACAACTTGGTTGCAGACAAGTTAGCTAACCTAGGGCTATTAAACCATAACACAGTGAGGTGGTGGATTAGTTATGTAATCCCTGAAGACAATAAAGTGCTTATTCAAAATTATTACAATGAATGCTAACTCAAACATGTTATATAATCCCCTTCTCTCTCTCACCTTCTCACCCTCTCTCTCTCTCTCCCCTTAGAGGGTGAAAAGGTGAGAGAGAGAGAGAAGGGGGTGAGAGAGGGTCTCTCTCTCTCTCTCTCTCACACACACACACACACACACACACACACACCTTCTCATTGTATCTCTCTCTCTCCCTCTTCTCTCTCTCACCTTCTCACCCTCTCTCTTGCCCCCCCCCCCCCCTCTCTCTCTCTCTATCCTTCTCACCTTCTCAATCTTTCTGTCACTCTTTCTCTCACTCAAGCATTTTTCAGATGTTACATAGTGTGCACACGCTATAGTACATGTATCTATTTAATATATAATATTGATATAAGTAGAGATGATTCCATTTCTTATATAGAAAGAGTGTGTACAATATTAACATATTAACAATAAGATTTATATATGTACTCTCTAAGCGGTTCACAAAGGTATAGCTAGAATGTGATTCATTAAATATCATCAATTTCTTAAAAGGGATACAAACCCTTAGCTAGACCATACAAAATTTGATTCTTGATAGCATTAATATACTTAATTCCTTTGAAATCTATAGTGTTACTCATGTGTATCTTGAAGGCAACTTGGTTGTATACAAGTTAGCTAACCTAAGGCTATTAAAACATAACACAGTGGGGTGGAGGATTAGTTATATAATTTTTGAGGACAATAAAGTGCTTATTCAAAATTATTACAATGAATGCTAGCTCAAACATGTTCTAGGAAATGATAGGCTCAAGTTTCAAATTTGTGTGATGTAGCATATTGATATGTCCTCCCTCCATTATGGCACGTCGAGACTTTGCCTTCTTTACGAGCTTCATGTTTTACATCTGGAATGTCATTTGTGAGTGTTTTTGGCTCTTTTCAGTGCTCTTTGTAATATGTGTGGTTATCAAAATAGGTTTGAATCCATTGTGTCTAAAAAATGATAGGAGAATCATATGGTTTGGAATGAGCTTTCTTATCCAGGCCTTACCCCAAATATCTTAAAATTACACGACTTTGATCTATAAGTTACTTATGCATTTGTGGAAGGGTAGGATGAGGGTACGCTCAAAGTGTATGGTATTGAGTTGGAGATCTCAAAGGAGTTATTCAAAAACAATTCTAACACTTTGGTAGAAGGGATAAAATTCTACAGGGATGAGAAATAGGTGGATTTGAAAACCTAGAATTAAAACTGCATATTTGAATTTATTAATTTATAGATTTTTTGTCTTTTCATATTATTTTCAAATTTTGATTGGTGAGAATTTATAATAAAATAACTATATTATTATTTTTTAGTCTTTCTTTATGAACAAATACTACTTTTGTTTGGGACAATTAACATGTAGCTATTTAATATAGGAAAATTGTATAAGCATTTGTGATGTCATATCTTATAGAGAGGGAATGTGTACAATATTAATATATTGACAATAAGATTTGTCTCTCTTAACTACACATCTATATAATGTATTCATTTATTAAATATTTTCATTATAATTTTTCTTTTTCCTTGGTAAGAGACATGAATACTTTGTCTAATTTATAATTTTATATATTCTTTATTTACTATTCAATGCTTGGATATTTCTGAATTATAGTCTTCATGAAATTTTATTATTTTGCTTTATCAATTGAAACTAATCCTTACCTTACATATCTCTTTCTAATTGACTAAAGCGTAAACATATATGATTTATATTTTAATTTTATAAATAATTCATGGGCAGTCGTATGTTATTAAGTTTTATATCAATTGTCTAGTTCATTTACTATTGAAAGAGAATTCATGAATTTAGATTCTAAGATGGTAGGGTATGCACACTACACTGACTATGCTTCATATATATATATATATATATATATATATATATATATATATATATATATATATATATATATATATATATATATATATATATATATATATATATATATATATATATATATATATATATATATATATATATATATATATATATATATATATATATATATATATATATATATATATATATATATATATATATAATTTGTCTAATTTATAATTTTATATATTCTTTATTTACTATTCAATGCTTGGATCTTTCTAAATTATAGTCTTCATGAAATTTTATTATTTTGCTTTATCAATTCAAACTAATCCATACCTTACATATCTCTTTCTAATTGAATAAAGCATAAACATATAAAATTTATATTTTAATTTTATAAATAATTCACGGTGAGTCGTATGTTATTAAGTTTTATAACAATTGTCTAGTTCGTTTACTATTGAAAGAGTATTCACGAATTTAGATTCTAAGATGGCAGGGTATGCACACTACACTGGCTATGCTTCCATCCCATTGTCATGCCTATATATATATATATATATATATATATATATATATATATATATATATATATATATATATATATATTGTAGACACCTAAAAATTCTTTAGAAAATAAAAGTATTTTTATTTTTCAAAAATATTTGATGACATCATCATTAATTAATTAATTAATCAATTGATTAATTAAATAATTATTATGCCATTAATCCCTCCTATCTTAATTAAAGATATTTAATTAAGAAACCCTAGCCAAAAACATTTAAATCAAATTTGAATGATAATCCCTCTGAAAAATGTTTCAATCTAATTTAAACATCATCCCTCCTATTTATTAAAATCATTTAATAAATAAAGTCCTCAACCAAAACCTTTTAATAAATTTGATATTTATTTAAATCCGTAAATCCCTAAACCTCTACACTCTTCTAGAAAATCCTAAACCCTTATCCCCTTGACTCAACCCCTAACCAAACCCCAAACCCTAACTCCTCTTCCTAACCCAAGCCCTTAGGAAATCCTATAAATAGTCTCTCTTCCAAGAGAAAATCATTATATTAGTTTTCATCATTTATGCATTGTTATCATGAGCATTTTTAGCTAGATCATATTAGCTTAGATCCTAGTTGTTAGATTTCTTCATTTTTTTCCATGTTTTCTAACACATGTTAGCTTAGAATAATGGATTGAACCTATTTTCTTTCATTATTTTTTATATAATAGAATCATATCACATCTCTATTTGGTTAAAATCTATCTAGTATAATCATCCTTGTATCAAATCTTCATTTCAACATCATTTGGATCCTTGAGGCCTTATGGGCAAATCAAGTGTTCTATACCTATTTTGTGCCACTATGGGGTTCTTGTGGTATCTAATCAATCCCAATCCATCCTAAAAATCATTAGGGACATTCTCCATGTGTTTTGAGAGGACACCCACATCCCTAAAGTGAGAGCAAATCGAACGGTGACAGGGTGCTCCTGTTGAGCTCTATCCGAGGTGTCTTAGCAAATTGTTTTTACTATATGTTAGGGATATGTTGTTTAAATAATGTTTGAATGTCTAAGCCTATTACTAACAGGTTATTTTTTCTCTAATCACATTTTGGCACACCTGGTGGGAGTCCACAAGCCTCAAAATTGAATTTTTTAAGGGTTTTTTGGCCAAAAAACTCATTGTTTACACCTCCTGGATTCATTTTCTTATAGTTTCATACCATTTTTTACCATTTTGACCAATTTTTGTGTGGGGACCCCCCAAAACTCATACGAAATGATGTATATTGTTGTATTGGCCTGTTTTGAGTGATTTTTAGGCCATTTTTGGCTAAACAATTGTGTGGGAAGCATGAAATTGTCATAAGAGCTTGAAATTTATCATACAAGAGTGTAATTTGAAATCATTTCTGGCCCCAAAACTCTTATGGGAGGTAGGGAGCTCATTTGAGGTCCTAAACTTGGTTTTTTCTCATTTTTTGGGCCTGTTTGGGGATCCTAGTGACCTTAAGGCTTCAAGCTTGTAATTTATAACATCCAAAACTTGGAAGTACTTCATGGAAGCCAAATTATCACTAAATCAACAAGGCCTTAGGGCTCATGGACTCTTATGAAATTTTAGGAACTCAAACACTTCCTTTTCAGGCTTAAAATGAACTTTTTGAGTGCTCTTAAGGGACTAATCTGCAAGTATTTCCTAAATGTTTCCTAAACATTCCTAATCAACTCAAGTCATTCCTAATTGGTCTTAAATCATTAAAAATACATTCTAATTGATTTATTTTCTTTAAAAATAACATCTTCAAACAAATCTAGGGTTTTAGAGTGCATTTATGCAAGCTAGGAACATTTCAACTTTTGGGTGCTTAAAAAGAACTTCAAATTTGCATTTCAAATATAAAAGGTTAAAAATAAATACTAAAATGCATTCAAATGTTCCTAAATAAAACTCAATTCATCAATAAAAGCTGAAATGAACTTCATTTTCAAATGTTTCAAAGTTCTTTTAAATCTTTTGCAAACTAGTAACAAAATCAACAAAATCTCTACTAGTCTTTCCAAAATAGTTCCTAAAGAGTCCTAATGGTTGCTAAAATATCCTAAACTAATTCTAAAGATTTTTTATTGGTTCAAACAAATTTATTTGTTTCAAAAATTTTGAATGTTTTTAAAAATTTTCATGCACAAGGTCAATCTAGGAATCTCATTTTGGGCATAAAACATGCAAACTAGCACACAAAATCTTAAATGAAAAACCAAGGTCCAAAAGAGTCATTTTTATTTTGAGTCCAAATCAAACACACTTTTGAGTGACTTAAACGGTTCAAATCAAAAGAATCTCTAATCCCTTCCTTTCAAGTTCAATTCAAAGTTCTTAAAATCATGCAAACTCAATCTTGAATGCCCAAACAAAGAAACTGCAATCGCTCGAAGTTCTTGTTTTTGAAAAGGAAAGAAAAAATCAAAGCCTTAAACACTTTTGTTTAAAAAATTCAATTCAATCACTTAATCAAATTGGGAAAAGAACCTTTGTTTTCTGTGCTTTCTAGGATTCTTCAAAATTCTGCAAATCCTTGTTAATCTAAGTGATGTAAAACACTTGAACTCAGACAAGTTCACCTATTTTACTTTTAGAGAGGCCCGTCTGGAGAGAAAAGCACTTCCTCTCAGGAGAACAACCTCAAAATGGTACCTTCCCCGACCGGTATAGAAATAAAGCACTGAGAAAACTCTTGCTTACATCCCCTCAAGCTCGGGCGATGCATGTTGATGGTAGCCTGAGGTAGGTGAATAATCCCTACTATTTCAACATGGTCAACTAGGCTCTTAAGTGAGTCACACACATTTAAACTGATTGGGAGGACTCCATGGAACAACTACAAACTTGATAAAATAGAGGCCACCCTATCTACACCTAAAGGTATCAGAATCCTTGTGCAAGGACTGATCCAAGGGGTTTACCGGATCACCTTAAGATACTCACCATATGTATCCCTTTTTAAGGGGTATCAAGATGTGGGAAAGGATTTTGATACTCACCTCCCTTTGGGTAGTTCTGCTTGATGTGTTTTTTGAAGTTTCAAACTCAGTGCAAAACATTTTTTGAAACACACACAAATGAAGAAATATGCACATATCTTTTTCCATGTCAGTTCCAAAATCCTCTAAAATGCAGTAGTCATCCAAGCTTGTAGAAACCTTTCATCCTATTCTGATCTTGTCAACCATCCCAATCTAAGCCTTAGTCTTCCAAATCCATCTTCATCCTTCATCCCTATCCAACTCATCTACAAGCTAGCATGTCTCAAAACTATTATGATGAGTTTTGTTATTATGTTTCTCCTCTCAATCCATCCTATCTGGATGATGATGAGATTCTTGTGGATCATGATGTGTACTTTGCAAACCTTAGCAAGATTTCTCCAAACATCCCCCAACATCCAATCATTCCTCCAAACTATCCTACCATGTGTTCATGCATATCCACTAACACTCCTTATCGTACATTTGACAAGGGAAATTCACTATCCTATTCATCCACACCTTCTTCCTATCTTAAAATTACGTATCCTCCATATGCATCCTTCATACCTCCATCTCCTTCTATAATCGTATCCCAACCACCATCTTTCCATAGAAACACTCCAAGTTACATCCCTTAGCCAAATCCTCCATCCCCTTATCTTCCAAATCATTTTCAAAACCAAAATCCTAGTCTTCCCACCCCTTATCCAAATCCTCCATCTCCTTATCCTCCAAATCATTTTCAAATCCCAAATCCTAGTCTCCCAATCCATTACCCTAATCCACCATCCTATCTAAATCTAACATCCTCTATTCTAAACTACATTGCCACAAATCCTCTCCCACAAAAAGAATGCATCCTTCAATCCGCTTCATATCCCATACCTCAATCCATCATTACTACTTCACCAAATAGCCAATTAAGTTCTCAAGCTTCCTCTAAACCTACCTATGTGAACTATCTAGTCATGCCATCTTCAAATTCCTCATCTACACCATCATTACCCCAAGAAAGTTCACAATATTCTACCCCACCTTCATGTGTGGACCATCTTAGCTCCCCATCTTCTACATATTCTAGTCCATCGCCTCAATCTACATCACAAAAGTCACCAAGGAGTTTCAAAAGGAACCCAACAAAAAATCCATCTCCTAAAGCTGAAGATTCATTCCATCTCAATCCTTCATCTGAAGCCATCATTGATGAGGCCCATCCACCTCTCCCATCAATTATCCTTCTTCCATATATCAGACTCATTGATCCTCTTCCATCTCCCAGCATCATTAAGTCAATCCTATGCATTGACTTCACCAAATATCCATCCACTTGGAGCAGAAGTAATAAGTTCCATATCTTCTACTACGGAACCTAAAACTGGATGTTTATATTATTACCCAAGTCATAAATTCCCTTTCTTAGATAAAATTCTCAAGAAATGGAATTATCAAGGCAAAGGCCTAGGCGCTCATGAACAAGGAAATCCAGAGCCCATCCAAGACAAGAAACATCCAAAATCATGTGGTATTGGTCACACATCTAAAGAAGGCACTTCCTCCAAAAATGTTGGTATAGCTAAAGCTAAATTCAAGTACACATCCAAGAACACCATTTCATATTCCCATCATTCCTCCAAATCATACAACACCATTCCTCCTCATCCATCATTGCAACCCAGGACAACCTATCACATTCCTCCTTCATCCTCCAAATCCATTTTGGGTCCCTAGGTCCCAAAATCTACCATTACATGTCCTTTACATACCAAATCCATTTTGGGGCTTTACATCCCAAAATATCATCCCCCATCTTATTGTACTCAATCCTTCACCCATCACAAAAATCTAAACATCCCTAATTAGGATCAACAAAGGCACATTCCAACATATCCTATCTACTAATCTCCTTCCATCTCTCCATCCATGTTTCCTCCATCCCACACAACTCCTCATATTCCTTCCAATTCTTCTTGCAATTTGGATGCCATATCAAATATGCATAAAGGGAAATATCCACAAAAATCTAAAGATTATCATGTCTAGTCTAAATGACATGCTCAAATGAAGCAAAATCCAATCAAGCAATCCACAACATCCCAATGGCCACAAAGGCCCAGCTAAGAAAAAGAAAAATTTGATGCATTCTAATGGCCATAAAGGCCCACTAAAGCTAAAACAAAGATGATGTGGATCCCAAAGAAAAAAGATGTAATGCATCTAAAAGAAATATCCACAATGGCATCCAAGGTTGCCAATCCACCAGCTACTCAGTCCTATGCTCCATCTCCTAAATCCATTTTGGGTCCCTATGTCCCAAGATCTCCTAGCACAAATCCTCCATCATATCCACATCTATCTTCCAAATCTCATCCACTTCATCCACCTTCCTCACAACATGTTCCAATGTTTGTCCTAACAACATCCCCCTATCATGATCAATTCCCATCATTCCATCCAAACACTTTCTACCACCATATCTCCCATCTACTCCATCCTATCCATACCTTTGCATAATCTATCCATCCTAACAAAGTTTTACCAACATCCAAAAAAATCAAAAAATTAGTAAAGAAAGTCACAAACAAATCAGAAGCCTAGCAGAAGATCAGGGAAAAGTCAACAACAAATCAGACAATTCAGCAAAAGGTCAGCACAAAGTCAGTAGAAAATCAGAAAATCCATAAAAAATGGAAAATATCAAGAGAAAAATATTAAAAAAAAGAAGAAAAAATAAAAGAAAAGAGAAAAACATTCATCCAATCATGAAAACTTGGCAATTCAAGCACCTTGGACAAGTACCATGATGAAAACTTGGCAAACATGCATCATGTGTAGGCTCCCCCCAGTTCCTTTCTACAATTGATGGCCATTCCCTTCTATCACATCCAATCCATCATCTCCTCCATCTCATTTGTCTCTCACTTACTTCATCCTCCTTTGGATCTTGATAACAAAATAGAGACCATCAAGTATACATGCTTTTGCGCATTTATATCCTAAGATGGGGCAATCTTATTCCTTGGAGACTTTCTCACATTGATCTTCCAAATCCTTATCTTCCATCTCCCCATCCCAAGCATTTCCTCTATCCAAATCTCCCAGCAGTACCTTCATCCAAATCTACCATCCCCATTCCTAATCATTCCTCTATTTAATCATCAAGCAAATCCACTATCCACATCTCCTAGTAGTTCCTCTATATCCCCATCCAAATCTTCCTCCCATCCAAATCTTCTACCAAATCCACCATCCAATCTCCCCAAGCATTCCTCTATCCAATCCTCAAGCAAATCTGCCATCCAATCTCCCCAAGCATTCATCCTCATATCCAATCCCTCAGCGCTCCTCTATCCAAATCCAAAGCAGTTCTTCCATCCAAATCCAAATCCACCTCCATCCAAATCTCCCAACAATCCTCCATCTGAATCCTAAGCATCTTCCTCCACAACTTATCCATCAGTAGTTCTTCCATCGAAATCCAAATATTCCTCCATCCAAATCCCTCAGCATTTTCTCCATCTTTCCATCACCTGGTATCTTCACTTGTCATTGGTATCTAGCTCTAGGCTACTCCCATGCAATCTAATGCCATTCATCCATATCAAACTATTCCTAGCAATCTTCTGACACCTTCCAATCTTATCCATATCCTCTAGTTATTTCAACATCCAAGATTAGTTATTTCAACATCCAAGATCAAGCCAACTGATCCAAACATATTCTTAGTCTTGTTGCAAATCTTGATCTCAATCCAATCATCATCATTGGGATGCATCCTTCCCAAATTCATGTCATTTCAAGACACATCATCCATCACCAGCCTATCCACCATTAGTCCATCTTGTCTTTCTAGCCCAACTAGGGCATCATCTCGCATATCTTTGTAGCTTCAGCTTCATCCCCAAATTCCTTATACATCCTATCTTGAGTCTTGTACCCTAGCTTCATTTGTGTATCCACCTAAGCTCATTTGTACATATGTGTCTTTAGGTCCCATCCTTTTGCGTCAGTTAGCCCTTGAGTCATTGTGACATAATCCAGCTAAGTGCTTTAGCAATCATCCCTTGGTCCTTTTGAGGTTTGAGTGTCTTACCTATCTCTTGTCATAGGAATCCTTAATTTGGTTATCCACCATCCACTTCATCCCAATCCTTTGAGTTGCTCCAATGCTTATCCTAAATCAGAATCAATCCCAATGCTACCCTTTTATATAAAATTTGTCTAGGGAATCTTGTACTTGTCTTTGTAGGCCTCATCATCTCAAGCAAGAGATTGACATGCATAGGAAAGAATCCCATCTTCTAAATATCACCAATCTATCTTAAGTTGACAAATCCAATCCTATCCTATCTGATCCCACATCAAGAAGTAGCAACTCATCCCTAATACTTCACAATCTCCCACCAATCACACCAGGTCTTTGATGATGTATCCTTCTTCATGTTTAGACCATATCTTCTCACCATCAATCCAATCAATCATCCCCAATCATCCTACCTATGGCAAGAAGTTTTGTGAGATATTTGTTATTTCATTTGGTCCTCTATATTTTTTCTTATCTTTTGAGCTATCTTGCAAATATCTCCCTATCCATTGTACATATTGTCTTGTCTTGTTGTACATATCCTCGTTAGTTTTGCAACAACATTTGATCAAAAATCTTGTCCCACCCAGCCTTGCATTTCAGCAACCTCAATTGTCAACTATCCTTGATCACCGTGACTATCTTTGAACCTCATCATTTGTCAATTAGCAACACAACATTCTCCCCATCAATACGGGTCTGTACAAATACATGCTTATGTATTGTCCAGCCTAAGTGTAATCACGGGTCCACACAGATGTGTCCTTCTATTTTGTCTGACCTAAGCAATCAAACTAGGTCCATGACGATGTATCCTTCACCATGTTCAAACCTAATCTCCCCCCATCAAACATCAATCTCTCTCCTCAGCAAAGGATGTCTTTTGGAGTTATCATTTTGACCTTGGATTTTGTCCTTTGGGTCTTGTTAATCTTTTATGGCTTCTCATTGTTCCTCTCCTCAAAGTCACCACGATCCTTTATATCATGGTGTGCTGCGAGTGAGGGTAATCTGGGGCAAGGTATTTTGGTCTTTTGCTTCTTCCTGTGATTCAGTTGTGTGTTTTCAGTTTCTCCAGCATCATTTCCACCATGCCTTCTCTGGGTTTCATGTGTGATGATGGGGCAACCCTTTGCATGCTTGTTAACGTCAGTCCTATGCAATGCTGGTGACAAGGCCTTGTATTCCCAGTAACCTTGGCAGGTCTCTAGCATTTCTATATCAAACTAGGTTGTGCTCTTAAAAATATCCAAAGCATGGAGCTCCCTAAATCCCCCATCCAGCATTGAATATAAATTAAATCTTGCATGTTTCATCCTTCATGTAGCTACATTATGCATCTTGCACTTCATCTCATATTGCATTCATGCATCTTTGCTCTTGGAAGCTTGGTTATTTATCCCTGTTTCTTCCCTTCCCACTTGCATCCTTTTCGCGAAAATTACCCAAAGTTTCCTCTTTGTGTTATTTTCTCAAGGGGGCACAACCCCTTATTCCTCTAAATTCTAGCATGGGGCATCTTATTTTCTTGTCTTTGACACCACGCCGCTTGCGACATCAAATCAAAGAGGGGCAAAATGCAGACACCTAAAAATCCTTTAGAAAATAATTTTATTTTTATTTTTTGAAAACCCTTGATGACATCATCATTAATTAATTAATTAATTTATTTATTTATTATTATGCCATTAATCCCTCCTATCTTAATTAAAGACATTTTATTAAGAAACCCTAGCCAAAAACATTTAAATCACATTTGAATTATAATCCCTCTGAAAAATGTTTAAATGTAATTTAAACATCATACCTCCTATTTATTAAAATCATTTAATAAATAAAGTCCTCAACCAAACCCTTTTAATAAATTTGATATTTGTTTAAATTCGTAAATCCCTAAACCTCTAGACTCTTCTAAAAAATCCTAAACCCTTATCCTAACCTTGATCCATTCAACCCATGAAATTCAATCCTTATCCCCTTGACTCAACCCCTAACCAAACCCCAAACCCTTACTCCTCTTCCTAACCCGAGCCCTTAGGAAATCTTATAAATAGTCTCTCTTACAAGAGAAAATCATTAGATTATTTTTCATCATTTATGCATTGTTATCATGAGCATTTTTAGCTAGATCATATTAGCTTAAATCCTAATTGTTAGATTTCTTCATGTTTTTTCATGTTTTCTAACACATCTTAACTTAGAATAATGGATTGAACCTAGTTTCTTTCATTGTTTTGCATAGCATAGCATCATATAACATCTCTATTTGGTTAAAATCTCTCTAGCATAATCATCCTTGTATGAAATCTTCATTTCAACATCATTTGGATCCTTGAGGCCTTAGGAGCAAATCAGGTTTTCTATACCTGTTTTGTGCCACTATGGGGTTCTTGTGGTATCTAATCAATCCCAATCCATCTTAAAAAGCATTAGGGACATGACCCATGTATTTATAAAGCACACCCACATCCCTAAAGTGAGAGCAAATCGAATGGTGTCAAGGTGCTCCCATTGAGCTCTATCTGAGGTGTCTTAGCAAATTATTTTTACTATATGTTAGGGATACATTGTTTAACTAATATTTGAATGTCTAAGCCTATTCCTAATAGGTTAGGTTTGCTTAGATCACACACACACACACACACACACACACACACACACACACACACACACATTTCAGTTTTAAATGTTTAAACTTTCAAATATTTTTTTATCATAGAAATATTTATTTCATTTATAAATGTTTCTATCATTAAAAATTATTTGAAAGTTTAAACATTTAAAAATGAAATATATATATATATATATATATATATATATATATATATATATATATATATATATATATATATATATATATATATATATATATATATATATATATATATATATATATATATATATATATATATATATATATATAATCTAATTTATGTTATTTTTCTTTATGTTATAATTTTATTTTTTTCTTTATGTTATTTTTCTAAATATTTAATTTCTAAATTATATTAGGGAACAAGAAAGTTTTACAATTTCAATGAGTATATATCATGATGTTTTTCATGTTTGTATTTAAGTTTCTTATCATAATTAGTTTGAGACAATATTATTTAACAATTATATTTCTAATGTATCGTACTTTTAAATTAAATTTATGAAATTAATTGTAGTCTTTTTTTAGTTTGTAGTCTTTTGTGGCTTTTCTCTCTATGTTATTACTTTTATTTTCATTGTTCTTTCTCTTCCTAGTTGTTTAGTATTGTGACTCACTTCCTTTTCTGCCATTGACTCATTTTCACTCTTTTGACACTCTCTCATCCCAATGATGGATGCAAAAATATTTAAATAATAGAAAACAAATATCAAATTTTAGAAAAAAGAAACACAATCAACTTTCATTTATACATTCTGATAAATAACGACAACAATGGGATGGACGCATAGACATGATGTTTGAACAAATTGAATAAGTAAAAAAAACCATTTGTCATATAGCCAATACATATACAAACCTTCTTTGTACTACAATTAAATGTTTCTATATAGAAGACATGACATATAGATCATAAAATAGATTGTACTTCCTTTCCATTTGTATTTCCATTTTCATTTCCTACCTAGATCGAACATTTTGTTTAATGTTCTCATATGATAGTAGATACCTTACCTGACTCATCATTTTTGCATCTATTCGTTGTTGAGATTGGCATTAACAATATAAAGAAATGTACAAATTAAACAAGTTGGTTCTTTAGCTTGCCATATGCCATCTACCATTGATATTCTGCAAGCCATTTAATAACCTACATTTCGAACATTAATGGTAGTAGGCGTGGTACTTACTCTGGGTTACCTTGATTCAGAACACCATGAATGTTTTGATGTGGTGTTAGCGTAATTGGTCTCATCCAAGTTAATTGTCGACTAGAAAACAAATATCCTTGGTTAATATGGCTTTAACAAAGATCAGAGAAGGTTCATTGCCAAAGCTTGTGGATCTGTCACAGACGCTGCATAGTTGACATTCAGATGCCTCTAGTCATCTAAGGAAGGATGCCATTTTTAATTTAATTAATAAATAGAAAAAATTGTCTGATCGGAGGAATTTTGTCGGCTGCATAGCCATTTCGGAGTAGATACAGATTAAATTATTGCTTAGGTTTACCAAATAGACCAGAATTTGGTGCTTGTTAAATGCACGGCTTCTCACGTCTCTTTCGATAATGAAATTCTCAGCAGTTAAAAGTAGTTGTTAACGACAGCCTGTAATTAGTTTGCATGCTTTAGATATACTTTTCTATGATTGGTCCCTACTCCTTACATGAGGGCAGAGACTATGCATATTTGGCCTAAAACACAAGTTCTGCGTGACCTTATGTGGATACATGAGTCAAATTTACCTTGTAAATCAATTTTGAAAGTTTCTATAAAAGGTAAGATATTTCCTAAAATGAAATTTAAAGCATCGTCAATTCCTTTCTTCTTAGTTTTTGCCTATTTAGGTCGAGGCTAATGTTTTCATTCTGTTATTTTAGCAATTTCATTATTAAAATCGATCTTGCTATTTTCTGATTGGTTGAGTTTTTTTGCCCGTGTTTTTTACTTTTTCATTTAAAAATGGTTCAAAATTTAAGATGAGATTTTCCCAACATTTCTAGTTGTCGACGTGTCTTGCATTCATCATGAGCAGGCTTGGAATTTGACCATCACCCCTACTTGTCATATGATTTTCTTAGGACGGTTTTGTCATTTTAATGTCTTTTATTTCACATTTTGAAAAAAAAAATTGATTGTCAATTTTTTAAAAAATTATAAATAATTTATATTAAATCTTTAATAAATTTAAATATTATATCAGTTTTATTAGTTATACGTAGTAAACATAATAAATTTTTTATTAGTTATAAATATCAAATGTAATAAATATTTTATTTATAACAAAATAGTACAAATGATCTAATTACTAGTAAAAAAAAATAATTTTATATATGTAAGAATCTCAAATATATTAAAAAAATATAGAAACGTGTATATACTAATAGTAATATATATATATAAATCTGAAAGTTACTAAATAAAATGTCTATAGTTCAAACATTCTATTTTAAAAATTATATATATATATATATATATATAGAAGTTTCCAAATTCATATTAAAATATTTAAAAATTTAGAAGCATTTGTATCTCACTATTTTAAAACATTCTAAATAAACTTTATTTTATCATAAATATTATAAAATAATATAGATTTATATTATAAGTAATATACTATAGTGTTAATAATAAATTTTTACAGTTTATTAATAATTTCAAGTGTCATATTTATAGTTTTATAAAAATATAAATCATCAATCTATATGGTGAAATAAATTTTCAAGTTGTTATATACGGTCCAAAAGTGGAAAATTGGCTAATACGACCATCAAATTCCAGACTTGATCATGAGTGTTTTAGTGCTACAATATAGAGTAGTTAACGTGCCTTAGTCTATTGTAATTTTTTTGTAAGGAAATGACTAAATTCTTAAGGCATATTTTTTGTGACTACAACTTGTTAATTCTTTACTAAACCTACAAACAAAGTATTCAAATAATATGACTAGGATATGTATAAATTGTATTATTATGTTCACTTTTTAATATTCAGGTTTACTTTTAGAGAAAATAAGATTCCACATTTTTGGGTGATTGTCTACTTTTCTATTTCTATATGTTTCTATACATTGGAGGAAACATGCATATTATCTTTTCTTAATTTCATATTTAGAATTTCCTATTGCTTGGATTTCCATTGACTATATGTTGATCTCTACACCTTTTCAAAATGTACAAGTTGATGATAAATAAACGCATCTACATTCTATGGCCAAAATCAGACTACCCAATTTTAAATCTAATTGATTAAGCAACACTAACACACATTTTCTCTAATGATAAGGGTAATCCCAATTTGGAAGCTGCAGTATTGTAGGAACAGGACAAGGAGGAAATCCCCAAATCTATGCAGGACCTCTCTGGCTGCCTGTCGGTTGATCTTACAATAAGCGAGGAAAAAAACCATCCTCCTCAGTCCCCTATAGGCATTAATATAAAGAATCAAGCCCCTGTTACTGAAGTTAAAGAAGAGAAGGGCACTAACCAGTCACCTATAAGGATAGATGAAACTGAAGAAGCCTCAGGGGGGGAGTATAACAATCAGGATACCGGGAGAGGTAAAAAGGTCTGGAGAAATTTCAATATCAACACAGTGTGAATGGGAATAATTAGGGAGGCCGTCTATCCTGAGATTCTGGAGGACAATGATGGAAAAGTCCATAAGGAAGAATTGATAGACCCTGCACTAGTTGTACTAAGTGATAAAGCCAAGGAAATGGACATGGATTTCCTCAACAATACCAAGAACAACATGCTGGATCAGTTCAGATCTTTCAAATGGCTCTACTACGAGATTGAGGACCTCAAAGAAAAAATTCATGGCTCAGACATCAAGGATAACACCACAGAGAAAAAGTTAAGCCTGGAAACTAGGGTCCTACACCTGGAATCCAAAATGATAAGCCTTGAAAAAACCCTTAAGGGTGTTGGCGAGAAAATTTTTAAAATCCTCAAAATGTCCAATGAGAACCTGAAGCTGCCGATCAAAAAGATGGAAGAAAAAATGGATTCCAAGGTAGAATAGAGGACTAGGGAGGAGGAGAAGGAACCCACTGAAGGACCAGGTAAAAGAACCAAGGCTAGAATCAGGAAGAACATGGAGAAAATTGATCCTCAAGGATCCCAAGTTTAGAATGTGAAAGACATTTTTCAATTGATGGAGGCCCTCGAAAGCAACTTGATTTTCATGCTTAGGAGCTTGGCATAACATGTTATGGCGCTCTTCTTTTTGGCCTTGTTTTGAATTTCTTTGTTTTTTCTTGTTTGGCCCTATTGTGGTGCGTTCCTTGCTACTCTAAACTATTTTACTATGCTTGGTTTTCATGCCTTTCTTTCGATCAAATACTGATGTGAGTTTTAGGATCCTTGTAAAACCTATTTTACTTAATAAAAAATACATATTTTCTCTATTCAGTGTCCATGTGTTGAACTATCTTTTTGAGTTATATTAAAGATGAAAATTTTTTGAACAATGGTTCTAGAGAAATCTACGATTTTGATGTAGTATCATGCTTTTTGTTTGTCTGTGATTCAAAATCTGTGGGGAAGTTATCACACACATATATTAAATACTATTTTCTTCCACTAGCTGGTTACAATAAAGCTATTGTCATCTATGATTCAACTAAGGGTGATGCTCTTATGGGGTTCTATTCTCTCATGACATGTTAACATATCTACAATGCTCTACATATGTTTATTAATAATTTTCAATCAGTTTTCATGCATGCCCTAGAAGCACATAGTGTCCACTTCAGCCAACATCTAACAACCAGGCTTTAGAATATCTTCATAGCACTCATATTTTTATATATGCATATTCTTCCATTGGCACATGTTGCACATTAAGTATCCACGCCCACTTTACAACAAGAGTCTCCAAAAGATAATGTCAATACTTCAGCTTCTTCATCTGCAACCTCTACCTATTTTACAACACCAACTTTATTTTCTATTTAAGTAAATGCTCTACTATGAATATATGTTTATCAATGCAATATATATAATCTTTTAACAAGTTTATTTTTCTTTTGTAATGTCATTTTCTTTCTCTTAATGATGCATAGCTTGATTCTCATCGTCCTAGGATACTAACCATTTTTTCCATATTTTTATAATTATTAGAAAATAATTGAATATCGATGTTGAACAAAATGAATCAAAAATTTCCATTATCAACCAAATAATTCAAGATGACTCTATACAATCAAATGGAAATGTTGTAACCTATTTGGATAGATTGGGAAGAGTTATTTTAGAGTATTGTAGCAAAATGGTCAATGAAATTCATACCGCAAGCTTAAATGTATGAGGTGTTGAAGATCTTCAAATCATACAAATGGAAAACTATACAAGGGAAATTCATGAGACATGGAGGACAGAAACTAGGTTTTGTGAATTTATGAAATAAATACTTTATGATGAGGAATACAAGAAGGGAAAAATTTGCATTCTCATCACTAATGAATTACACATATTTTTGCACAAATATAATGAAATCTTGCTATAATACAATTTAACAAGTCTTATATTTTGAAGTTATCAAATTTGAGGAATTTATGTATTATTAAATCAACTTTCAAGGATATATGTTCTTTTCAATTATGTTAAATAAATTGAGAAAATGTTTATAAATACAAGGGTATTTGGTATGTTTATAAATATGCTTCTCTTGTAGGAAACAAATTTTTCTTCCATATCAATTTGTGATTTGTTGAACTATTGATTTAAAAAATATTTATCTTATCTAGAAGGCCATACCAACAAATTTATTAAAAATTTTAAACCAAAATTATGAAACCAACTCTACTTAATATATTAATTTCAAGATTCTTAGATTTTTGGTTTGAAGATAATTTTGCAGTTACTTTCCATTCATGCCAATTTTTTCAACACTAAACTCCTTTCCTACTCCAATAATATGAAAGTATGTGAATTGAGGAAAAAATTCATTTTGTAGCTAGTAATCAATTGACACTAAATTTTTAATTGAAGGAGGAGAGGATGAAATATCAAAGGGAGCAACATAGAGAATATCAAAGAGAATATTAAAGATGAAAATGAAAATAAATGAAAGATATTCATTGAGAAGAATAAAGGGGTAATGAAGTTTGAAGACATAATTGTGCTAGACGAAGGGCAAAATTATTACTAGAATAATTGAAATTTGAAAAAATAGAGAGAAATAAAATAGGAACAAAAATAGTCATCAACAAACATATGTTGAATTCTCTCAATTTGAAAGAGGAGAAAGGCATGAAGTTGATTTTGAAACAAGTCGGAGGTACAATCAACCACTGACCAAAAATGTACACTAGTAAATTTTGCCCTAAATTTTGATGAGAAAAGGTCGAATTGTCTAAAATAATTGGTCGAATAGATGACTAAAACTGTCATCAATCTTTTTTCATCGAATTGTCTACGTGGTGATTAATCATCAAAATTTTGACTAGACTAGTGGTCGAATTATCCACTGCAACAATCCCTTGGAAGTGGAAGAATAAAACCACCACCTCATCTAGGTCAATTGGTGTGAAGGTTGAAATTGAGACGTTCACTAGGAAATTTTAGCGTCAAACTATCCACAGTGGTTCGTGGAAAAGACCGTCGAATGCATAGCATTCTAGTCAAAAATAGCGTTGAACTATCCATGGTTGTTCATGGAAAAGACCATCGAATGCATAGCATTCTGGTCGAAAATAATAGTGTTGAAAGGTTGAAATTGAGACCAATCCAAAATGTTGTTTAAAAAAAAATTGTGGTGCACCATTTCAATATATTCCTAGTTTTAGTTGAATATGTTGGTTGTCTATAATTAGCATTGCAGTGTCAAATGCAGCATGAATTCATAATATGTGTGGCATTTCTGGTAACTAAAATATAGCATAAATTATAGTCCAATGAGATGAGATCAAGAGATAAAAATATTAGGGCTTCTTCTATTATAGATATTCAAGTTAAATCCTCAGAAGAAATGACAAAGTGTTGAAATTGGGAAAGATAACACATCCAACTCTCTAGGTATGACACACCCCAACAAACTTGGACTACTACAAATCCCAATTGAATTCACTAGAAGAGACACCTATCAATCATGGTATTTAAGCTGGTCCTGATGCAAGAGGAACTAACCAATCAAAAAAGAAATTTTACTCAAGTAGATTGGTAAAGGATATGCATAGATCATAAGGAAAGAAGCATCATATAAAATATTCATCACACGTTATGGTGAAGTGCAAGACATATTTGCATGAGGACCAACATTGTGAAATAAAGTGGATAAACAACTAGAATCCTCACAAACTAGAATATGCACATAAGTCCTTAAGGTGCCTCCATGAACTGAAAATAGTAAGTTAGAAATAGGAGGAAACACAAATACCAGAAGTATAGACAACCAAGGTCCTATTTCAGTTGTGATCAACTAAGTCATAGAACTATAGGATGCGACATAAGATAGGATAGTAGAGTGAGAGAAACAAAATCAATTCCACTAACAACACCTCTTCGCTATCTCAAGAAAATACAAAATGTTCATGGGCTAATGTTAAAATCCAATGAAGTACTACACTCTCAGACCAAACATTAAATCCTTCAGATTCATCAAAGAATTCTAATGAGTAATACCATAGACCTAATTAAAGGAAACTAAACAAAAACAACTGCTTAAGCTATAACTTGAAAGTACTCTAATACTCCAAATTACTCAAAAGCAGACCATCATGTTAACTATACAACTAGTATTTTCTGCCTATTTTGTAATCAATGCATCCATAACATGAGTAACTTAAACCTCATCATTCCTGTCAACCAACCTTGGCTTCCAAAACGTTACCACTGGCAACACTAACTCCAACATCATGCCAATGATCATTGTCACCATGACGACAAAGACTCGGTATTGGTGGCCCAGGAGAAAGTTTGGCTTCTATAGCAAACCGAATTGTCCCAGCTGCCTCCATAGTTGCTTCTAATTATTCAGTGTCTGTAATCTGATATTGCCTAACATATTTGGCCATGTTTCCTACAAAATTAAATATTTATGTTAACCTAAAATGTTCCAAGACATTGTGGGCAATTCCCAGTGTTAGTTTTAGTTTCCTAGAAATGCTGTTAAAATCTCAACGATGAATCACTACTTTCATCATCTTATATTATCCTATAAAGTTTTGACATCTAGATGACAGCCATGGCAACATATATGCAAGACCTCATAGAATAATAAATATTTTTCATTAGGTTTATAAGTGTGACCTCATAGAATTCATTATCACTTAGCATTTAGCAACATATCAGGTCATACTTCTAGTTAACATCTTTAAGACAAATGGCAATTAGGATCAAACAGCTAAAAAATATATAATAGTATTACTACTAAATATTTTTGACACAAGGACAACTAAAATATATCATCACAATTGTGAAAAAATGGATATGAACAACTTCCCATCTACAATGTGAGACCTTTTTATTTGGAGGCCAACAAGAAATATGTAATTACCAAGCCATTCTTGAAATAATGGAAATAGATTTCATGTTCACATAGATCCCAGATCATATCTCAAAAGCCCCTCCTATTAATAAATACCCCACAATATGCTTTGAAGTATACAAAAGACAATATATATCAAAATATCTAAATGCATGTAAAACAATTGAATGGAAATTGAATAAATAACTAAAAAATGCCAGCTGAAGCATGCAGAAATACCCTAGTTCACTTCCAAAATTATACATCATATAAATAGATGTTCCTAGTTTCCTATCTAAATGCAAGAGAGCTCTTAATCTTTACTCCTACTGATCCTCATTTTAGGATTCACCTTATAAATTGATTGCCTTCTTTCCTATTTGAACTCTATAATTGTTGAATCTCTGTTTCCTAGGTTACAAAGAAAGATCTATCAACCCTTGCTTATGTAGGCTCACTATTCCATTTATAAGGAAGTTGGCTTTCTCATTTCCTTATATAAGTGTGTCAAGGTAAGTCTCTTTAAAGTTTTGCAAATTTGGGAAGTGTCCCATTCCTCTATCCAATCGCTTCCACTATCACTGCGTAGAGCCTGAATTCGCATTTTTGAAACACCTTTAGTTGTTGTCCTTTGGGCTCTGCTATTGCACCCTAAATATCCACCTTGACTCCTAATAGAAGAGCATGCACTACTAAATTATCGCAATGGTTAAACACATGTCAAAGCAAGATGAAAGATGGTGTCATAATTTAGAAGCAACCCTGGTCCACCTTTAGATTTGTGCTGAATCTATAAACAACAATCAGGATCTACTAACATGGACAGTTATAACATCTATGAATTGGATAGGACTTGACAGAGGGGGTTGAGGATGTGGTGCAGGAGCACCAAGGTCACAAGTAGGAGGCAGGATGAGCCATAGGGACACTGATGGATCCTGGGGAGGAGTGGAAGACAAATGGCCTTCAAACATCATCAAGACATGTAATAAGGCCTATCATGGTCTTGAAATGGTATTTTGATCACATGTTGATCATATTGTAATCAAATCTTTAATGTAAGCCTTAATGGCATTATGAAGTCTCAAAAGTACCTAGGGGTCACTAGGAATGGACTAAGGGTTGATCCTAGGTTAGGTGTTAATGGAATTGACCTATAAGGGTCTTAATAGTTGTAATAAGGCCAATAGAGCCTCTAGATGATGCTAAAAGCACTAAAAGTGCAAGATTTTTTAAATTGCCTCTAATGGCAAAAATGGCCTAAAATGGGCTTAATGGGGTTAGTTGGGTTAGTAAAGGTTATAGGATGATAAAGGTTATCATTAAAACCTTTAGAAGTCTTTATTTTTGGCATTATATGTTTAGGTTGTCGAGTTGACAACTTTGTTGTCAACTTGACAAAAAATCTCTAAGTATTTCATGTTGTGAACAGTCAGTTTTGACTGTTGCAGGCAGTTACAAATAGTTAAGAGGTTGCTGTCAGGTTTGAGGGAGAAGATGGAGTCTATTTAGAGGTCATTCCCCATGATTAGAGGGGAGACATCACACTGAATATGAAAAGGCATGAAGTGAAAGGTTTTTGGAATGAATAAAATTTAATTCTCTGCAAATTAGTAACTCACTGTCTCGTGGACAGTCAAGACACCAGTGTGTTGTTCTGAGCATGATCTCTACTTTTTGTGGATGTAAAACATTTATTTGTTTGGGATTTTACTTGTTATTATTTCCATTACATTATTTTTCGCTGAGAACACCAAGAAACTATCTGGTGTAGTGACAAAGATTGGCTCCTTAAGGGTATAGTCAGCGGTCTGTTTTGAAGACCTTAACTATGTAAGGGCACTCCCATCCTTGTGATCTCTATGACTTGGATGGGAGATTTCTAATTATATTATATGTACATTATGGAAGTTTGATGTAGGGTGGAGCGCAAAGTGAAAGAACAATGAGTGATTGGTGAACACACAGAGAAGGTGCACTTGGAAAGCACCAAATGGTGGACATGAGTGATTTGATGGCTGGAGTAAGAATGTGATGGTGTAATATGTCTAGGGGGATGTATTGGAGAGTTTTTGAACCATATTTGTACTTGTGTGTTGCTGGGAAGGGCATTTTCCACAAAGCCCTAGATTTATGACCCTAGGAACAAGGGTTTAATGGTTTGGGAGTTGGGTGAGTAGTGTGACCAAGAAAAGTAGAAAATTGGTGGTTTGGAAACCTAATATAATACTATTTAAGGTCATAGAGTCTTGGAGAGTAGTGGAGTATAGGGTTGCTTTGATAAAGGGGGCTAATTAGGCCTAGGAAAGAGAGCAAGCAGCAGTAGAAAGGTTCACCAGTCAAGGAATGAAGTCTTGAGGTTGAGATGGGTTTTGTAACTCCCAAAAGGGTACTTGGAAAGATAATTACTTTACTAGGTTTTTTGGAAAAATTTCATGGAAATTGCAAATTTTTGTCTAGACAGGGCTACTAGGCAGACCTAGAAGAGCTATAGTGAAGAATGATGAAAGATGGATTGTTTGGAGTTGGTGAAGAGTTGAAACATGTCAAATGTACCATGAATTACCTTAATAAATGTATACCAATCATGTATTTTCATCCTTGGCCCAAATTCACTTTTCTTTGAGATCGGATCGTTTATGTTCGCAGCAAATCCTGTGGGAAATTGTATTTTTTTTATGACTTCTTTTATAGCATTGCTCTGCTGCTTCGATAATAACCAACTAAGGGAACTTGTATCAATCTGGTCTCCATTATTATTTGATCGAATTCCATTTTTCATTGCATGGTTGGATTCTTCAATGTCACTACAAATTTTGAAAATTTGGTCTTTGTCACGCCTTCCATCCAAGATTTTCCATAATGTCTTTGTTACATTCTTTCCAATATGCATAGGATGAAACAAATGCACAATTGGGAGTTTCTCATAGTACGGAAACCTAGTAAATTACATAGGATAAATTTTTAGTCCTTTTGGAAGTTGGTCATTGATGCCTTGACGACCTTCACAAGCATCAATTACATCATCAATAAACAAAACACAATATCAAAATATAAATTTGAAACAAAAACCATCAGATGGAATGACATTACCTTCGATGATTTATTTTATTGTATGTCAACTTCCATAGGTGAGGTGTCATTCTCCGTGGCTTTGATGTAGTCTCCTCTTTCCCATTGAAAAGATGTTTTTCGGTAATTCGGTACTTATGATTTCTGTGGAGAAAGTGTCTATTCTCATCGAACACCTACTTTCTTAAACTTTTTGAATGATGAGATTTCATCTTTGGATCACAAACTGGACATGCAAATTTTCCCTTTGTCTGAAGACCTACAAGATCATGTATAATTGGATTAAATGTGTTAACTTTGTGTTGGCACTATAACATACCAAAAAAGAGGTGTTAAGAAGAGAACATACCACAAAAATGTGTTAGCCCAGGGGCATCATGTATTGTCCATGCAAGCATTGCATGAAATTGAAATTGTCTTTGACCTATTGGTCTAGAGATGTCATACATAGTAACCCCATTCCATACCACCATCAACTCGTCGATAAGGGGCTCAATATATACATTGATATCTTTAACTTGGTACTTACCTAGTTGAATGAACAAAAACATTACATAATTATCATGACCATTTTGATGGATTATTAATAATAAATTAATTTAGATGACCATTAAATCAAAAAATACCTAGAACAATCAGTGCCAACATTATGTGCTCCCTCTTTATGGACAACCAAGGAGGTATGTTATTGTTGATAACAAAAACAAGCCACACCGAGTAAGTAGATCTCATCTCTCCAAAAGGATTGACATCGTCTGCTGCCAATGAAAGCTTGAGATTATGAGGTTCTTCTTTAAAGTGTGGCCATTTTTCATCTATTTCCTTAAATGCCAAACCATCCGCAGGCATTCGCATAATGTCATCTTGACTTCTATTGTGTGCATGGTAATCCATAAATTGTGCCAAGCTATTACACCTAAATAATCATTGCAGACGTGGAATAATGGGAATATGTCAAAGAACCTTGCGAGGCACCTTTTTTGTTATTCGATCTTATTGATATCTACTAATATGAAAAATAGGCCATTCTGTTGCAAATTCATGTTTTTTATGATATATAATATGATCGTTTGAAAATGCATGTATTGTTTGATACTCCATTCCAATATCTTTCATAATGGCAGATAATTCTCGGTACGAGTGAGGTAGAATGTTTGATGGTGGTACCAAACACTCACCTATCAACCTACGACCAAAAATATAATTTGTTAATTTAAAGAATATTAATTGCTACACAATTCACCCAATGTTAATTGTAAGGGAATTACGACTAAAATAATGAAAAAAGATGACATACCTTAACATACGTGTCATTGCTACATTGGATAAACCATTCATAACCTCCAAGTTCACCAACAACAATACAGTGACAAGAAGAGTTGTTTCAGAGCCTTCATATAGGGGCTCATGTGCCTTCTCAAGTATAGGTACATCAAGCTTTGCATCAACATCATCATCATCATCATCATCATCATCATCATCATCATCATCATCATCATCATCTTGATCATCATGATCATCTTGATCATTGTGATCTTCTTGATCATCGTGGTCTTCTTCCATGGTATCATTACCTTCTACTTCTATATTCACACCTCCATGTTCCCTCATTTGGAAATCCACATTCTCCAGATTGTCATGGTCCATAACATGAAACTCAGGGACGTTGACCTATATGAAAATGATGACCTTATATTAACCATGACCATGATGTCATCATCAAATCATGTCTTATGTATTTTATAAATTATTAAAATACATACCAATGGACGAAATTTGTTTCCCCCTTCAATGTGACCATGTTGCCTACAATGTTCCTCAGTTGTTTTGATTAGATATCTTCGAGTCTTTAAGCCCTTACAAATTTTGCAAGGACAATAACATTTTCCATCACCTTTTCTTTTTAAGTTAGACCATAGTCTAGCAATTGTCTCCCTATTTTTTTGTGCGTTGATATCGTCAGACATGGTCTTTCTTGAATGTAATGACTCATTGGTTGAAGAAGGATGATTTGTTTGAAACCTGTAGATACAAATCATTATTGAACAACCATTTTCTCAGCTATAATTTTCTCAACGCAAAGGGACATTTATCATACCAAATTACAATAGCAATAGAGGGTGTATAGATAGAAAAATAGTTGTAAAGAGTAGATTTAAATAAATAAAATCAGGTAAATAACTAGGGAAACTGAATAACATTGTAGGACTCCTTACCTCCATATATAGGCTGCTCTTAAGTAATGAAAACACAAAGAAAGCTCTCCTAATCATATGAATACAAGCATGGATTTTTTTATTTCATTCTTAACTTGAGCACCCTATTTCAAATAGAACATTATCATAAAATCTCGTAGGCCTTAAATTTTTGTATTTTTTTAATGAAATTAACATGGTAACTTTCCAAAGTTAAGCACCTCTAATAATACTCCCAAGACCATTCTTGTGGCTTACCATAATGACAACTCATTTCTTAGTTTCCTGAACTGTTAAATTGCCTCTACAAGTCCATAGTACTTCCAATACTAGTAATCTATCTACTTGTGAGATTTTCATATATGATCTCTTAACATATTTGCTAGAAGCCCTCATATTTCTCTTAGTAAGAATAGTTGTGGCATAGGATCCTTCAACTATTTTTGCACCCTTTTTCTTGTAAACGATGACCAATCTTTCAATCAAATGCACCTTATGTTTGACGTGTGGTGGTAACTTTCTCATTGTAGTGATGAATCTGTTGTTTAAATCAACTACACATGAATATGAGACAGACAATGAGGATGCACAAACATGAATGATTCATATGTTTCAAGGTACAAAAATCTCCTAAATAGACAAAGGGTCCACAAACAGTTGAAGGATCCTATGCCACAACTATTCTTACTAAGAGAAATGTGATATGAAAATCTCACAACTAGATACAACTGCCCCAGGCAAGGCAGTTTGCATAATTGGACAAGTTGAAAGGTGCTATGAAGAACCTATAATATAAAGTTTTGATTCTCTAGTTGGGACAGTCATCACACTATTTAGAAGAAATACGAAGAAATAGTACTACTATCTAGGATATTTTTGTACAATTCTTTGGCACTTTCTTTTAAGGAATTCACAAACAATTTTATCATGGCATACTCATTGTCTGTCTCATATTCATGTGTAGTATTGTCAAACATATTGAGCACTTTAAATAAAGAATACAATGGAAAAGAAAGAGAAAATAGCTTTAAATCAAATTTTTAATTCAGTATTTTTTTTAAATGCCAAGTTACTGGCTAATTCTTTTAACCAAAACCAAATCCAAATCCAAGTGTAAGTCAAAAATCAGCTTGCCAAGTACTCATCAAATCAATATATCTTTTTATTTGAATGTCAATTTTTACTGTCTAAAAAAACTATACATGCACTCCTATGATTCTCTATCAGAAAAATATGAATAATAGTCTTACGTTCTCAATTATCTCCACCAGAGTGAATGGTCACATGCTTGTTGGTTTCAATATAATGCTATGAAGCTACCTTTATAATAGCTATTTATAAACGCTACGAAGCTACCTTTATAATAGGTATTTATAATATTATGTGTCATGAAGTCTCTTTATCATGTAAAAATTAACTCTCCATATTGCTAGCTGTTGAAATGTTAATGCCTGTGTGTGTGCATTTATAGTCACACATTGCTCATCATGTATAATACCAAAAACCTAATGTTTGAACTAACTTACCAAAAAAAATTAATAATATATGCCTCAAATGAACATTAAATTTCACACAATTCTATGTTCCTCAATTCTTACCCTTAAAAATTAAAATTTATGAGTGGGTTGTGAAATGAATGTCTCATCAATGATGTTCCTAAAATACAATAGCAAGAACTTTGGTATCCAATCACTTAATAACATAATAATGTATAAACCTATACAAAGAAGGTAGATGAAAATTCTTATATTGCATGATTGGTATTAGTACTGTGGAAGGTATGAGAACTGGTTTTGGATTGCACCGAGACCTTTATAGTGCAATATGAACTGCTAATATGAAAATCTCACAACTAGATATAGCTGCCCCAGGCAACGCAGTTTGCATAATTAGACAAGTTGAAAGGTGCCATGAAGAACCTATAATATAAAGTTGTGATTCTCTAGTTGGGACAATTATCACACTATTTAGAAGAAATATGAATATGAAGAAATAGTACTACTGTCTAGGATATTTTTGTACCATTCTTTGGCAATTTCTTTTAAGGAATTCACAAACAATTTTATCATGACATACTCATTGTCTGTCTCATATTCATGTGTAGTATTGTCAAACATATTGAGCACTTTAAATAAAGAATACAATGGAAAAGAAAGAGAAAATAGCTTTAAATCAAATTTTTAATTCAGTATTTTTTTTAAATGCCAAGTTACTGGCTAATTCTTTTAACCAAAACCAAATCCAAATCCAAGTGTAAGTCAAAAATCAGCTTGCCAAGTACTCATCAAATCAATATATCTTTTTATTTGAATGTCAATTTTTACTGTCTAAAAAAACAATACATGCACACCTATGATTCTCTATCAGAAAAATATGAATAATAGTCTTACGTTCTCAATTATCTCCACCAGAGTGAATGGTCACATGTTTGTTGGTTTCAATATAACACTATGAAGCTACCTTTATAATAGCTATCTATAAACGCTATGAAGCTACCTTTATAATAGGTATTTATAATATTATGTGTCATGAAGTCTCTTTATCATGTAAAAATTAACTCTCCATATTGCTAGCTGTTGAAATGTTAATGCCTATTTGTGTGCATTTATAGTCACACATTGCTCATCATGTATAATACCAAAAACCTAATGTTTGAACTAACTTACCAAAAAAAATTAATAATATATGCCTCAAATCAACATTAAATTTCACACAATTCTACGTTCCTCAATTCTTACCCTTAAAAATTAAAATTTATGAGTGGGTTGTGAAATGAATGTCTCATCAATGATGTTCCTAAAATATGGTAGCAAGAACTTTGGTATCCAATCACTTAATAGCATAATAATGTATAAACTTGTACAAAGAAGGTCGATGAAAATTATTATATTGCATGATTGGTGTTAGTACTGTGGAAGGTACGAGAACTGGTTTTGGATTGCACCGAGACCTTTATAGTGCAATATGAACTACTAATATGAAAATCTCACAACTAGATACAGCTGCCCCAGGCAACGCAGTTTGCATAATTGGACAAGTTGAAAGGTGCCATGAAGAACCTATAATATAAAGTTGCGATTCTCTAGTTGGGACAATCATCACACTATTTAGAAGAAATATGAATATGAAGAAATAGTACTACTGTCTAGGATATTTTTGTACCATTCTTTGGCAATTTCTTTTAAGGAATTCACAAACAATTTTATCAAGGCATACTCATTGTCTGTCTCATATTCATGTGGAATGGATATGGGACAATCATCACACTAATCCAATCCATTGATCCAGCCAATCCATTCATACTTCTACACAAACAAATTAACTCACCAAAATTTTGTCACTCTGGGACAGTCATTGTAGGGACAATGACCAATTTTTCAATCAAATGCACCTTATGTTTGATGTGTGGTGGTAACTTTCTCTATTGTTTAAATCAACTACACATGAATATGAGACAGAGAATGAGGATGCACAAACATGAATGATTCATATGTTTCAAGGTACATTAGGAACAATAGATTCCAAGTGGAGATGCATTATGAACCTTATTGTCATTCACTGAGATGTAACACTGAGGGAACGATGATAGTTGGTTGGAATGGTTATGTTAGGAAGTTATGGGATGGTTATGTTCCTCAACCGTGTATCTATCCTCCACCCAATGATTTTGAGACCAAGTGTCATGTAACAAACCTTTTATTTACCATTGTATCTTTGGTTTGACTATTTAAACTATGGGTAGATCTGATGGTCGACACAAGATCAATGGCCAGGGGCAAGATGGCCAAACCCAACTTGCAACGATACTATATTTTCCATTTCACTGAGCAACGTCTTGTGGCAGATTTTAGGCCATGCAACTACCTTCCTATTCTAACATGACCAATTAAAGATTGCCACCTGTCTGGTCCCATGCCACATCCCTTCTGCTACCATAGCTCACCTTGGATGCGTATGTAATTGCTGATGTTTACCATTGCAGCCCTCCTGCAAATCAAGAGAAGATCAGCTGGGTTGATTATCTGTGAACACAAATTCTTTATAGAACTAGTAACTAGCCTTTGTGGAGACAATAAAATCACTTAAGCTGTGGGCAACTACCTATATGAAGTCAATGTACATTTAGACAAAAAGCACAAAGGTGAATTTGCAGGCTAAAGTTAAGAATAGGTATTTCACATAAGTTTGAATGAGTCAGATCTTAGATCATGTAGTGCACTATGAGAGGATCATTATTGATGTAGAATGATGGTCCTTTTTCCTTGTGAACTTTCAACCATCGACATATCATTGAATCCATCTTGTGCAAGGACAATAGATGGAGCATATGTGTGAGACAATTATATTAAATGGGAGGACTGAAGTTTAGTATGACCTGTGATCTGGAAATTGATAAAGAAGTTTTATGAGACTCATTTGAGTTATATGATTATATGGCAAGGCTTTGTTTTCTTCATTTTATTTAGAAAAATAAAATTCAATTTGGCACACTGCCTTGTTAGGTTTAAAAATCAAAGCTAGTATGAAGTACAAATGATAGTTCTTGTGTGCTTATGTGAGAAATCATAAAACTATTTGGACAAATAGCTTTATACTAAAAATCTTAACCATGGCTAGGAGTAGCTTTTAGAATAAGATTCGCTTAACTTCCCAGTATTATTATGTTCTTGTATATGCTCTTATTGTTTTGGTAATGCCTACATTTTTTAAGCTCTAGTATTCTTTTGCATTTAAACTTTAAGCATTCTGAGCATTTTTATGTTGTTGTATATCTGTTATTGTAAGATGGTGAATGCATTTTCACAATGATTGAATTTTGTATTTTTTAATTTATTTTCTACTTTGTTGATGGATCTATTGAAGTGTGTAAACATTGTGAATGAGAAATGAATTTGTACTCTGTAGTACATTGATCTATTCAGGCTAGTGATTTTCTCTTTTTTGCCAGTTCCCTTGTTGATTCTTTAATGTAAGCCATTAGAATTTGAACTCCCTAAGCATGAACATTGATTTTTTATATTATAGTGTAAGCATGACTCAAATTTTTTGATAGAAAACCTATGTGAAGGAACATAATATGTTTCATTTAGTTCCATGTATTTTAAAGAAGTATAATTGTTAACACCTCATTGTTATTTGTATAACGTAGGATAAGAGATGATATCCAGCAGCATATATGTCAATCTCCCTGAATCTTTTTCCTTTTCCATAGGGTTTGAATTGCCTATCAAACACTCACAACCCAAGTTTTCACATGAATGGTATGGGGAATAATGTTGTATATAGAAGCATTCATACTCATAGAGGAAGTGGCCATGCTAGCACAGCCACAAACATAGAGGAATATTATACGCAGGAAGAAATTCTTGAGTGGTTGCATATGGCATTCAGCAATTTTGATAGTGCTAATGGCTTACGAGGGAATAGAGGATTGAAGAGCAGATACTATGGTAGGAGAAATCTACAAAGAAATGGAAATAGGCAATGGTAATGTTTTAGACATGAGTGATGGAATCAGTTGCATTGTATCTAAGCACATCCATGTAAAAGCTTAACTGTAAATAATTGTTTTCACTTGTCTGTATCTAATTCAAGTGAAGGCAATCCAATGAACGTGTAACAGTAACATTAAAAGAATGTTGTTATGGATAAAATCATATATCATTGTTATATTCTATTGAAGAGCATACTTAGGAACTGCAATCATGCATTTTAATAGGTTCTTCTATACTTCCCCAGTTTCCATTTAGTTTCCAAAAGAATTGTATAAACCTTGGTACTATTGTGTTAAGAATCCTGACACAGAACTGCTTCTTTAGAGATTCCAAGTTCGTATTTCATGGAATCAATACAATTTTTCTATATGCAATATTTGAATGCCAAGAAACTTGCTCTAGTGCATGAATTGTTTCTATTATTTGATTTGATGAAGTAAGATTATAGATTAGTTTTGTGGAGCTTAAAGTCTAAAACTAGGACTCCTTAACTTACAAAATGCTAATAATTCAAAGCAATAATGCTTGTTAAGCTAGGGTAACATGAAATTTGGAGGCTCCCAATTCATGCCTTTATTTATAGAAGTATTCACTTTAGTGTGAATGGGATTAGTAAGTTCGCTATTCTCATCCTCTAGATGAAGACAAAGTAAAACTTATCCTTCTGAAGTGTTAAATTTTGAAAAGCTCTAATTGCTATTTTTGAATGATGGAAAAATGCATTTTATACTATTTTTGAACAAAGTGTTGCATCAATCTAATTGCCTTTTGAAGAAAGCTAGAAGAGCTGACATCAATTTTCATCATGATTGCGGAAGGATTTAATTTCTCTATAGACACATGAATTTAGTTTTGACATATTGGAAATCCCAAACTCAGTGAACATTTATTCTCATTGGTATATATTAGCAATAGCTATCATACTTTTAAGACTTTCCAATTCATTAATGTAAGCCTTGTGACATTGTTTTTACATGGTGCTAATAAATTCTATTTATTCATAATTATGAATGAGACCTGATTCAGCCACAGTCCAAAGGGATTAGCCTCAAAGCATTGAGGTTATTAACTGAAAATGGTTCATGGATCACTAACATGTTATTCAAGTGAGAAATTTATGTAGTATTTGCACTGTGCAACTAAATAAGATTGTTAATTTTCTTAAAACTAAAATGCCTTATTACTCGTTATTATGATTTTTGACTCAAATGCCATTGTAAAGTATTTGTTGAGAAAACCTAGATTTTGATTAAAAGATGTGAAATGGTAACACAACTTAAATAAAACTAACCAGAAGTAAATGCATGTAACATCAAGATTACAGTCCATGAAAACATCTAAATTTATCAAGATCACAATTTTGTCAAGTGTTACAAAACATACATAATGTAGAACCAACACAAGAATATTGAGAGATCTTAATGACTTGCAAAAGCAAAAAACTTACGAAAACAAAAAAGATAAATTTGACAACTCAATGCACTTGTTTGCTATAAACAATTTAGTAACATTACACAACAAAAGAATGTTAAAAATACTAAATCATTCAATTGTAATTAGTACTGCAACAAATACCAAAAGCCAACATTATATTGAAGCAGTCTACTTTTTTTGTAACAGACACCAGTAAAAACATACACCAGTTTGTTCTCACTGTTTTGTAACAGAGACTCCCTATGACCATTCATAACATAACCATCCCAACTAACAGGGAACATAACCATCCCATAACTTCCTAACATAACCATTCCAACCAACTATCATCGTTCCCTTCCTAACATAACCATTCCATAACTGAGATGTAACAAAACCCTCACTGTTCTGTAACAGTCAATCAATGTTGCATTGTTTCTACATTTCAGGAGTTAGTAGGCTATTATATAGGTTAGAATAATACATCCCATGAAGCCAGGGCCCTTGGATTTTCATGGGATGGTCATATTATGAAAAGAACCTAGACTGTTGCAAGAAAACTCAAAACTTATAATCTATCAACTGATACCAAGCGTCTAACTTTCAGCACAATGTGTATCAATCTTGTTCAAACAAATAATGAATGAAAAGGAACTTCTATTACATCTCAGTGAATGGCAATAAGGTTCCTAATGCATCTCCACTTGGAATCTATTATTTCTATGGAACAGTTTTCTTAAACGAGCACCGGTGTTTTGGAACTATATGCAGTCCCTGTTATTATAGAAACCCATAATTTACATTTGCGGGTTCTGCTAGACTACTATGTATTTGTTGTGACTGTTGTTCATTGTGCGGTTAAATGTTTTGTTAAGACACAGTCTGCCACTAGTTAGAAACTTACACTTTGGATAACGCACCCCAAATTCATACTCATGCATTTTTAAGTTTGATTGTGTAGTATTATTTACATTTTTTCCATAGATTTCCAATCTCCGACAGACCGTGTTCGAAGGTATTCCAATTGGCTTTGTTATGGGACTCAACCCTTAACTTGTATCTTCTCCACGGGAATCCAATGCTGTTGGAAGGGGAGCAAGTTAAGGTAATGTATGCAAGTAATCAGAAGGCTCAGAATTTGGGGAGATCAATTTAATGCTTCAAGGCTGAAGCCCTAAATTGGGTACATTTCATATATGTAACTAATGAAATGATAAATTCTATAATGGAATGAGTTGGGAACCTATTAACTTCAGGATCAGAATCCATCGAAGATATCAAGCAACATTACCAGAGATGAGTACAAGAAAATGACAATGCAGTGTGCGGTAATGAAATATAGCAAACACAGATTAACATACCTCAAACTCCATGGAAGATAGTAATGAAATGAGCTATTAACCTTAGGTGTAGGTGCACTCTTCAGGAATAAGCTCTGCTCCACTCCTTAGCTTAGCAACGACAATCCTAATTCGTGCGCTCGCTGCAACTGTTAAAAGTGAAAATGAGAATTGAAATGTTCTTTTTAATTAATATGCCCGTATTCATCAAAAATTTGACCATCATGATAGTGGTCAAAATTTTGATGAACACGGGCATGGTTTTAAAAAAAACAAATTTTTCCTTCTATACCCCGACCAACCTAAACCATTTTCATTAATGGTCAAAAATAACGATCGAAAAATGATGTCAAATGTACTAGTGGTAGAATTGAATCTTCAAAATGAAAACTCAAGAACAAAAGAACGTGTGCCTATCACACCTCATCATACAAGTGAAATTGGGACCAATTTAGTTACATAAGGAAATGTAGAAAATACACAAAACCCAAATGGAATTTGTCAAGATGATTTCTACAGATTCTAAACATAATTTTGACATCAATTGGATAGCTTTAGAATGCCAAACATGTGCTTTATTTGTCAAGAATTTTATCTACCTAGAATGAAAGTGTCACACATGTCAGAAGGTTCAATGTGTAACAAATATTGACTGGAAAGAGGAAATACCAAATTCCCATCTTTAAATAATATGGACCCAAGGACACAATTCAAGGAACTTGTAAAATTGACTAAAGTTGAGGAAATTTTAATTGCACATGTCAAACCTTTACTTCAAGTTACATGTGAAATAGGTGGTCAATATAAATATATAGGACACACAATAAGTTTCCCACATAATCTAGAACATGTTTCCAAAATATAGCCACATACAATTTAGATAATTTTCTAATCATTATTCTTTGAAGGAAAGATAAACATAGGACACATTATAACTAAATACTATGAGTAGGGATCATGTCTACAAAGCATTCAAATACAAAGTAGAACGTGAAAATTTTTACTTTGATGTTAGAATTAATTTAGATTCCCTCAATGATCTATCTAGAAATATGGATGAAGATATTTTTATAAAATTGAAGACAATCAATATAAAATTTGATTCAAATGCAAAAATCGGGCTCTTTCCTTTCTTTATCCTTTCTCCTCAAACAAAGTTCCACCAAGTAAGGGTTGCTCCATTCAACTTGGGCTTAGCTATCTTCACCTTTTGGTTTTCAGGTGTAACCTCATATTCAAAGTAATTCTCTAATGACTCTATCGAGTCTAGAACCATATCAACATCCATTCTTCCTCCATAAATGGGTAGATCTAATTTTCCTTCCATGGCTCTTCCTCCCATGGATTTGAGGGCTTCTATGAAGGGCCTATGGTCTGTAGGAATCTCCTCTTCTTCCTACTCAGGGATCTCTTCCTCTTCATCCCCTTCTTCTTCCACTTCAAAGGTCTTCAACACTTCCTTCATCTTACCCTTCAACTTCTCCATCTCTTCCTTTAACCACCTATTCTCTAGCCCTTGATCTTGCACTATCTTGGCAATCTCAGCATTGGTCAACTTACAAGGCATATTTGGAGCCTCACTTTCTCTATCTTCTTTTCACATATACAAAGCTCTTCATAAAAGGTCCTCCACACGCATTGATATCACTTGATGCAGAGGTCGGCATGGTAGGTTGGAAAGTAGGCCAACCAAAACCTTAAGTGTTCTCTTCAACCTTACTCCAAAAAAAACTCCATGATTCTTTTCAGAATCTAACAATCCTCATTTACAAATGAAGATGACTCTTTCCACAAACTGAACACACTAATCAAGTGTGCTCCCATATTGAATTCACAAGTCCTCAAGCATTTCATCTCAACAAACACCAGTGCACCATTACTCCAAAACACCACTATAGATAGTGGATTAGGGTTCTACTTACCCCAAATAATAAAGGTAGGATCCACTAAGCGATCCTACAAATTTCTACTGATACCAAATATCAAACTACCCCCACTAGGCCTAGTTGGACAAGCTTCCCTAGTAGCCCTATGCCCGGGGTTTTCTTGAGATAACTTTAATTTCTCCAAAAGACTGTACTGAAAAAATTATGGTTCTAAATACCCTTTTGGAATATTTCCCAAACAAAAAATCCTTATACACCTTGATCCCTTCACTACACCGCAAAGTTCACACAAAGTGTAGAGGCCTAAGAGGGTTAATTACGTCTAGTTCTCAAAGAAAGTATTTAAAGGTGGATTGATCAAACCAATCCAATGCATGGAACTAGTCTGTACACCCCTAGGAACACACAATCTAACATAAAATTTTACCTATCTGTGTGCTATAATTGTGTCACACTTCTATGAATCATTACATTCAAGAACACTCAAGAATGAGGTCTCAAAAATCAATCCATAGCTCCCTAGGCATGGAGTGCAAGGGTTTTTAAGAATGCTCTCAGCTAGAGCTATTAAGCCAATAACCTTGCTAGTAAACCATGCAATGGGAGATTCAAATGAAGACAAGGGAAAGAATGCCAATATCCTCAAGAATCAAATGAAATGCAATGCAATGCTATGCTAGAAATGGAAATGCAAGCTAAGCTATGAAAATGAAAGATGCAAGTATTACAAAGCCTCCTAGTTAAGCTAGATGAATTAATCTAAAGCATAAAGGAAATCTAAGCTAAGAATGCCATGATAATGCAAGAAGTGAAACTATGATAACATGTAGATGCAAAAGCCAAGAATGCTCCAAATCTTCAAAAGCTCCAAGATGACTTAGAAAACCTGCAGCATAACATTAGCATAAAAAGTTGGGGATCTGCAAATGAAGGAGAGAGCTCTCCTTTTATAAGAAGTGAGGAGAAATGGACCATGGAGATTAAGAGGCAAAAGACTTAATCAACGGTGGAGCATCAAAGAGGAGCAATCCATGTGCACAAATATCCTCCAATGAGAAAATAGGAGTTGACTTTTGTGTCCATATGAGACAAAAAGTGCTTTTTTCCTTTTTATAAAATAAGAATGATGCTTTATTTGTGCAACTTAGGATAAGAGGAAAAGTGGGGGCTTTTTATTTATTAAAAGGGAGGAAATATTCCTTTTAAATAAATAAAGACTTAGGATAAGATGGTTAGCCCATAGAAAATAATTGAATAAATGATAGAGCTAGGATTTGATCAAGAGCAAGTAATTGATGATTTAGCAAAAGGGGCTAATAGTCTAGATTACCATTTTTAGGTGTATACACTATCCACTCCCTACAAGCTTTGTGCACCAGTTAGCAATTGATTGTCACCAAACACATAGAGATACTCGACCTAGGGCCTGGTGGAAATGTGGACAAATGGGATTCCCTTGACTTGTAACTATAGAATCATAAATTACACTACCCCTACTCACATTTCACCAAGGACGGTGAGAATCCCATGGTGGATGGACAAGTTAGGGGTACATCTTTTTCAATGCCTAATGAACGGGGTTTTCTTGACTAGTCTTGATTGAACCAAGGGTTTCTCGCTTCTCCTTTCACCAAATCCATTCAAACCAAATTAATTAGGCACTCACCAATTTCTATCAACAAAACATGAATCAATTCAACAACAACCAATTATAGATTCATCACACAATACAAAGCAATAGGGAATTTCCAAAGAAATAAAGTTTTTGTTCAATCTTGCCACCAAATCGCTGATTACATTAACATACTTTCATATTTCACATTTTTTAACATATAGACCCAAAATCCAATGTACACAAACAAATTTCAAGGCTTGGAGCCATTGGGGGGGGGGGGGGGGGTGTGGTTATGACAAAGGAGCAACTTTTGTAACTAAATTACAACTTTTATTGCAAAGTTGCTCCATTTTTCTCTCTAGGACCTATTAGGACCCTAGATGGATTGGGCATACCCAAAACCATCTTAGAAACACAAAACCCATCTAAAAAATCTACTTTGGATCTTTGACTAAGTTTGACCCCAAAGGTTTATAATGACACCTTGTAAAAACTAGTCTTACAAATTGATCCTTATTACAAAGTAAGGGTTCCAACGACCTTAGAACAACCTATTTCTATTTTTTCCTTCATCATTACCATCAAGGAATTCCAAGCATGTACTTTGAGGTCCTAGGTTCTCCTTTACCATACTCCCCTACAGAGAAAATATCAAGTTCCACTTGAGAGGAGGGTGTCCAATCTGGTTCCATGTTGTGCAATAGCCTTCTCTTTCATCCAAGTGGAATCAACATTAGTTAATCCTTTCCACTTCACCAAGTAATATTTATAGGTATGTCTCATTATTTGTTTGATCACTTTTGTATCAATAATCTTCTCCAATTGCATAGGCTTGCTAGTAGGTATATCATTGAGCCACTCCACATATCCTTGTTTGTGCAAAGAATCATTAGTATCTACACCATCACCTTTGTAAAGAGTAAGATTAGAGATGCTAAAAATAGGAGAAATGGAAACTATCAGAGGTAGGGTGATTTCATATGCATTTTCACCGAACTTGTTAAGAATGGTTTAAGGACCTATTTTCCTATTTATAACTTGGAGTGTGCACCCTTAGGGAGTCTTTCCTTATCAAGATATGCCCATACTTTATCCCTCATCTGAAAAATAATTTATCTTCTTCTCTGATATTCCCGTTGTTTATATTTCACAATATTCTGAGCTGCAATGATATTTTTACTTGTTCATGCACTTGTTTGATTAACGTTGCTAACTCCTCACCTTCTACACTGACCTTTTCATCATTAGGCATTTCCTTAAGTTCCATGATGCCTCTAGTGTGCATCTCATAGATGATTTAAAAAGGATTTTTCCCAGTGGACCTGTTTATTGAATCATTGAATGCATACTCTTGCTATAGTAACACAACATCCCATGACTATCCATAAATTATTTTCTTAGGCATCTCATAAAGTCACCAAGTGATCTATTAACTACTTCAGTCTGACCATTAGTTTGGAGATGGTAGATGAACTAAAGCATAGGTTTCTACCAAGTTTCTTCCAGAGAGTTCTCAAAAAGTACCCTTGAAACTTCACATCCCTGTCTGAAACAATGGTTAGTGATAGTCCATGGATCCCAACCTCTTTTTTGAAGAAACTATTAAAAATATTAGATCCATCATGAATACTCTTACAGGGTATAAAATGTGCCATTTTGCTGAATCTGTCAACCACTACAAAAATATTATCAAATATCTACTTGGTTCTTGGAAGACCCATTATGAAATCCATGCTTATTTTCTCCCATGTGGTCTTTTTGGGATGGGGTGAGGTTTATACAGTCCCTGATATGCGGCCGCACCCTTTTCTCTTTGGCAAATGACACAAGTCTCTACAAACTTCCTAATGTCTATTTGCATCTTCGGCCAATAGTAGTTTCTCCTTACTAGTTCAAGGGTCTTGTCTACCCCAAAGTCTCCACTCATATTTCCACAATGCTTTTATTTTATTAGGTTATCTCTCATAGAGCATCTAGGCATGCATACATGTCCCCCTTTGAATAACAAACCATTTTGTATAAATAATTCTGAAAATTTAGTGTGATATGCATCCATGAGTTTAGTACAAACCCGATAGGCTTATCCAAAGTCTACATCTCCCTCATATATATCCTTCAAGACATCTCTCCAAATGTTATGAATTTGGATTTCTTGTACCAAATAATTCCTTTTGCTTAAGGCATCAACAACCTTATTTTCTTGCTCCTTTTTATGTTTTATTGTGAAGGTGTAAGCTTGGAGTTTCTCTACCCAATTCATGTGTCTGTAATTGAGTTTATATTGTCTATTCAATAACCTTAAAGACCATGGTTATCTGTAAAGACAAAAAAATCTTTAGGTAGGAGATAGTGTCTCCATTTTTATAGTGCTTGCACCACTACATACAATTCAAGATCATAAGTAGAATACTTATTTCTAGCTTCATTCAATTTCTCTAAGCAGAAACCTATGAGTTTACTATCTTCACTACTAACTGTCCCTCTTGCTGAATTAATTGCATTAGGTTCAAGAGTAAACAATTTGTTAAAATAGGGGAAGACTAGAATGGGGAATTGTGCAAGTCTAGATTGAGATACTCAAATGAATCATTGGATTCTTGAGTCCAATTTTTTTTTACGTTTTGTCCTCCTTTGATGGTGTCTAGTATAGGTGTGTGCATATATGAATGAAGTTTTTTATGAACTTCCTATAAAATGTGGCTAACCCATGGAAGCTCTTCACATCACTAGGTGTCTTTGGAGGTGGCCAATTGAGTATGGCTTCTACCTTCTTAGGATCCATCTTAAGAATTCCTTTAGAAATGAAAAAACCAATAAATATTAGTTCCTCCTACATGAAAATATACTTATCCAAATTTAGCATCAACCCGTGTTCAGAAGCCTCCTCAAGACTTGTTCTATATGTTTCAAATTCTCTTCCCCGCTCTTGCGATAAATTAGTATGTCATCCAAGTATACAATAATGAATTCACTTATAAAATCAATGAAGATTTCATTCATAAGTCTCATGAATGTGCTTGGTGCAGTTCTCAAGCCAAATGGCATAACAAGCCCTTCATACAACCCCTATGTTATTTTGAAGGTTGTTTTCCGCTCATCCCATGTTCTAATTCTGAATTGGTGATAGCCCGACTTAAGGTCTATCTTGGAAAAATATGAAGAACCTCCTAGTTGATCCAACAAGTCTTCAATTCTATCCTGATAGGGAGCCTATACCTTATTGTAATTTTATTCAATGCTTTGGAATTTGTACAGTGCCTCCACTTTCCATCCTTTTTAGGAGCCAATACTGATAGTACTACACCTTGGAATATACTCTTCTATATGAGGCCTTTGTCAAGAAAATATGCAACTTGTCTAGAGAATTATGCATTTTGGATTGGTGTCATTTTGTAAGAAACCTTTTTGGATAAAGATGAGCCTAGTATTAAGTCTATTTGGTGACTTATCTCTCTCATGGGTGGGAGGGTATGGCGCAAATCATCGGCAACTACCACATGGTAAGTATCCAACAAGTTCTGTACTTCCTTTGAAATATGCTTCTTCTCTGCATTCACTTCTTTGTCCTTTGGTTTTAGTAACAAAAAATACGCTATGCTTGATTCTTTAATGGTTATTATGATCTCCTTTCCTCCTACCAAAGTGGCTATAACATTAACTCAATGAAATTAAATCATGACTGGATATAAATTTTGGATTTCCAGATAGTCATAACTATCAAGATCACCAAGGCTAGAAATTCCAAGAGAGATTCAAAAAGACCAAAAAATCCAGCTCATGACCCCAATAGAAATTAGAAAGAAGAAATTAAGCACAATCTTGATAAAGAATTTAGTGATTATCATTCATTTTATCCATAGGAAAATCCTCCCACTCTATTATATTTCAATCATTATTTGTCCCAACATTTTGTTTAGCTAAACAATATGCTACCTTACTCCAATCCCTATGAATATCAATAAAACATAGAGATTAAAATTTGGGAATGATATTAAGAATCTTTTCAAGTGTGATGTGTAGTCTCAAAGAAGACTCAAGAGAATTTTATTTATTCAAAAAATAAATTACATTTATGTAGTTTGTCTCAAATAATTTTCTTCCACCCCGACTCATAGGCTTCCATCATAGTTATGTAAATATCCAAAGCCTCAATTTTGATAATTTCTACAATATCCCATACAATTAGTGGATAGGAAATGAGCCAATCCAAAACTATGCTAACGAACATGGAACAATTCTAACAACACTTAGATTGTCTATTGAAGATCTATTTATATTTATTTTGAGGAAACTAGAATAGGGAGGAGTCCACCTACTTGTCCTATTCACCTTTTTAATAGAACTCATGTAAAATTGATTGTAGAATAGAGAACGAGTAAAGATTAAATCCCAAGAAGACTACATACATTATCCATATCAAATAGAATAGGAGAATAACCAATGGAAAACTTAGTCTCAAAAATTTCTCTTTAACATAATTTTTATTTTTTTGGAAAACTTAATTATAATGATTGAATTATTATTTTTATACAAAAATAAGTAGGTAAGATTTGTAGACATTGACAACAAATAGAGAGAGGGTTTTAATAGCCATACATACAAATACCAATTAGATATACTACTCAATATTTTGATAAAATGTATATTTATTATATTAAAACATAAAATGTAGGCAATATTGTCATACCTTAACTTGTTTGTGGTGGACTTAAATTACCTAATTATTACTTTTCTGAATAATGTTTATTAGATTATATACTTCCATCTTTTGTTTTAGTGTTATGCTCTTTTTGGTTTAGTGCTTAATTGTGAAATCTGGGTTATGACCCTTTTGGTATTTGTCATTTTCTGTGATAGATTGTTGTCTTTCACTGCTTCTATGCTTATTTTTGCTCTGCTTTGTTAAAGGGTTTCGGGACCCCTTCAAAATCTGTTATTACCCTAATTAAAAACATTCAAAATTGATCGCTTAGACACATTTTACTTGATTTAAAATGTTGATAATAAAAATTAATATTATTATATAATCCAAATACAATAAAAATTTCACATTTTAACCTTGGATAAGATAGCAACAACAGCATATTACGTTACGTTAAAGAGGATTAAATATAATAATATTTCTCAAATATCTTTAAAACCCTAAACAATGCGACAATTTTCTGTACTAGTACTCTTAAATATCTGACTCCTGCTGCGGTCCATGAAAATATGGATGGTTACATAATAATACGAAATTATTGATTGTCCTACACGGCGCCAATATCGGCCACAGACTTCTATTTATGCGAGATTAGCAGCTGCTTCATCTGCTTAACCAGCTCTCCCATATAATCCTCTTGACGTCCTGTGTTGAGTTCTATAACACCACGCAGCTCCCTCACCCTCGATCTTATCTTCTCCCGTCTCTCTTCATTCCCCATCACTCTCCAAACTGCCTTACACACCTCCTCCCTTCTAAAACTCCCTTCCTCATTCCTCTCCACTTCAATTCCAGCATTCAATTCGAGCGCAATCTTTCGGCAGTTAAGCCCCCGGTCATGCCGCAATGGAATTAAAACCAGCGGCAACCCGAGTAGATCCACGCCTCCATCACCGAGCTCCACCGGCCGTGGGTCACATAGCTTCCCACCGATGGATGCAAAATGATACTCACCTGAGCCACCCACCCGCACACCACCAGCTCCCGGTCACGTGTCCGCCCTTCAAAACCCTCTGGCAACAACGACAGCGCCGAGAAAGTCCCGTCAGAAGATCGCAACGACCAGAGAAAGGGCAGCCCGGCGTCCTCCACTGCCAACGCCAATTCCGTTATCAGCCCCGCCGACAGAAACTACTCGCTCCCGAAGGATACAAACACCACCGACGCGGGCTGTTGCTTATCAAGCCACTCTATCAGGTAATTTCCCGACATATCCTCCTTTGCCACGCCGGCTTCGGGCAGCATCAATGGACCAACGGAAATCACTGTCTTTCCAGTGATGTGACTAAGGTATTGCATATACTTGTCCTCCTCTTCAAAGCACGACTTTATCAGTATTCCACACGACCACTGACAACAGGCCCAGATGGGATCGGCGAATGCAATGTAGTTGCTCAAAATAAGGCGGGCTTCGAAGAGCCTCCACGTGATGGTCGGTAAGGGATAAGCGGTCGGGGCTTGACTCAAATCCTCCGCCTTCACGTCCTTGTTGCTTTCTGCCCACTTGGCGTGCCCGAGAAAATAAGCAAATGCCGCCGGACTGAAGACGGAGAAAATAAAGCTCGGTATTTCCAGCTGGGAAGCCACGGTGGCAGCCCAAGGCGCTGCGATGTCGTGCACTAGAAAACATGGCGAAAGGCGCCGCAACCGACTCTCCAACGGCTTATCCAGTTGATCGAATGCACTGTGAAGGAGATGGACCGATTCTGGTTTGATGTCTGCTGTACTTTCGACGCCGAGGGGGAGTTCGTCTACAGACAGCAACGGCAACTCCAGCAGATGGATGGGTTCCCCGTGCAGGCGAGCTCTTATTCGGGATATTTTGATAGGGGTTGATACGATCGACACTTTTACGTCCCCGTGGCTCGCCAAGGCCTTGGAAAGATTTAAGAAAGGATTAATATGACCTTGTGCCAGCCATGGCAGCATCACTACCTCAAGTTGTCTCTCTTCTCCCATACTTGCACTTGCATTCAGGTTTCCCACTTCTCTACGATCGGCTCCCTCGATGGCCTATTTCAAGTTCTTACCCAACAAACTGTGAAATATTCAACACGGTTAATTAATGCATCTCTGCCATAATCTTCCGCTGGTTCTTGGCTCTCGAACGAAAGAGATAAAGGGGCGGTTGAATGTCTTCTCTCACCCTAACGTTTCTAGTACCTCGAAATGTTAATGGAAATTTAAAGAAAGCTGTGAATTATCAGATTTAACTGATAGGTTTTAACTCAAAGGTCATTTTTCATAATTATATTTATGGTCCACATGATATTAGTGTAGAAACAAAAAGAATAGTCAACAAAAAGATAGGTGCAGTTGATTAGTACGATAATGCAAAATATTGATTTATAAAAATTGACTCAAAAATTAGCAATTATATTGTGGTGTGCAATGGGTATGTCAAAGAGGTGTGAAGGGTCTCATAAAAATGTTAGAAGTCACTCTTATAATTATATCTAACACTTGAATCTCTAGTTCATCATAACTCATAACTATCAAGTGTGACTTGAAAAATAAGACATGATTTTGGCTCAAAACAATTTAAATAGTGAAGAAGATTCTCAATATTTCATATTAAAATATTTAATTTCAATTTTAAATTCCAAAATTTCTAATTTATATTTCCATATAGACAATAGAAATTTCATTTGGACTCTATTGATGAGACCTTATATTTTTTAATTTAAAATATTTCAACAAGTTAAAAGTACGCTTTGACTTCACACATATAAAAGATGATTCCAATCTAAGTTATAAGGGACAACTAAGTTATGCAAATAAATATCACTCAATGCATTTTGTATTTCAATTGTGGAATTCTGAAAAATAGTAAAATACTACCATTTCTACCCAATAATGGCTATGGGCAACAAGCTTCCACCTAGAGGTCATGGAGATTTTTGGGAGAGGCACAATGAAGGTTTTCATGAAGGAATGGAGAGATCCCACTTTGTTTTCTATGGCAGATAAGCAAAGGATACTTTTAGTATGCAAGATTCATAGAACATTAGCTCAAGGATGTTGGAAAATAATAATTCCCATCAAGATTTACCAAGAGGGAGGATCCTTCAATTTTACGCTCTTATATAGATGTATTTCTTGGCGCTGGTACATTTGCAAACAGTATTCCTTTACCAAGAGCCCCTTTTAAATGCAAACTAACTTTTCCAAAGTATGCCCTACCAACTATAAGCCTCTTAATCATCAGGGATTCTGGAATAATTAACAAAATAGATAAAAAAAGAAATAAATATGACTATAGGGTAAATCAATACCATCTAAGTGTCACTCATGATAGGGTAGTTTCCATTCAGTAGTGGGATTCCAAAAGGGTTTGTGCTTAAGAATCACCCTTAAAGGTACCATCTATGTCCATAGATGTCAAAGGTGTAGCCATTGTCACATTTTTAAAATAAGACCTCTCATATCAAACTACCAAGATGTGATATAAAGCTTCGATTGGTAATTTATGACATTTTCCCTATCTTTGTCACAAATTTCTTTGTGGGCTAAATCACCATCGATAGATGTTAACAAAATTTTTAATGTTGATAATGGTCTTGAAAATATTGTTGTATTTTTTTATAGAAAGATGCTAGAGAAGTAGTGTATAAACACAAGAGTTAGTTCATGAATGATTTTATAATATATACAATGATACTGACTCCAAAATGTAACCCTTTACAATAGCATTGTAAGTTTGTCCCTTTTTGGGTCCATCTACCTTGCTTACCACTAGAATACTATAAGTTGGACATTGTAGAGGCAATGAGTAATCAACTTGGTATCTTCTTGCATAATGATTAGACTTCATTTGATAATTCCCAATTCTTGGTTTTCCTTTGTCTATTATTTTATAATTAAATAAAATTGCCATCACCCTTGACTATCAAATCTATGAATGACTTGTGGAAGCAAACAATTATTATTAATATCTCCACTCTTATTGATTCCAAGGAGGATACTTTGGGTTATTTTCCCTCTAATTGTAGTAGTTACTTATGGGATTACATTAAGGTTTTCCATGATCTTGTTATGCAGTCAAGGTCGGAGAATCCAATTAAGGACTATCCAAACTTGCAGCCAACACTAGCACAATGGAATTACACAAGAAAAAAACCTAGATCTGCAAGAAAACATATGTCTTTATTCATAAATTGACTGATTACATGCAATGTGTCAGGCTGTAAGGCCTTCCCAGTTACAGCCAATTACAAAGCAAGAAACAGTCCTACAAGATCACACAGGATCCAACACACTTCTCCTTAGCTAGCCTAGGTCTGCAACACAACAGGACATTGGTAGGCACTCCAAGAAAGATCTAAACTTATACCCATAGGTCACCAAGCAATCTTCTGGTACCTAAGCGCGCAAGCTACTAACTCTGCTAGATCTAATCTCACTCCACATCGATGCCTAAACAACTACCCAAACATCTCCTTAAATACTAATACATGCCACAAGTTGGCTTTACAAACAATTAAATCCCAAAACCTAGTCGGCTCCCAAATATAAAAATATTAAATGGAAAACATCAGTCGCCTCACAAATAACTTCACAAATGTTTAATTCACCACGTCAGCCTCCAGATCCACATAGGAGAATGCAACATGCTAGATCTAGGTCCCCACACGTCCAATGGTCAATCCATAACTTGAGGAATGCGACCCAGATTAAATGCACCAGTCGGCTAAGCCAAATTTCCAAGAACAACCGTCGGTAAGCCAAACTACCGAGCGCTAGGAAATACACCGAGCATCCACACCAACTGATCTCTCCAAGCATTACTAAGCACCCACAGTGTCAAGTCTCCTTTAATGACCGAGCTTCCTTTAGTGATCAAATCCTCCAGTGATTGAGCCACTTCAACAACCGAGCAACAGGCATAAATGCTGAGACCTCATCGGTAACCAAGCACCGATCAACAAACCACCAAGTCACCGAATGACCATCACCCACGAAGATCCACCAGAACTTCTAACAGAGAATCACCACCAAGATCACTGAGCTCCATCGGTGAATCCAAGTAGATTCTGACCGAGAACTACCATCAAAGATTGAGAAACTCCAGTCTTCGACCGAGATTACTAGCCAAGTAACCAAACTCCACTAGACAGTTACCGAGACTGCCAGAATCTTCAAGCACTGAGCAATAATAGAGGATGCCACTACATCATCTTGCTATGGATCCCTCCTCATGTCTCTTAAAATAGGATGTGGAATCTTGTTATCACACTAAACCTTAGCTTGGGGTGCTTTTGTCAAAATCTAGTCGGGCTACAAATATGTTGAATTCTATCCCAGTCTCTCATGTTGTTACATATGGTCCCCTAATTGGGGAAGGTTTGGAGGTTCCTTCTTTTCTGAAATTAGTTCCTCCTTATTTATCTCAAACAATACATTTAGTTCAGAAAGTCATTTATAGGGAAACAACTCTTATATTGATCATATAAAGACTCATATAGTCTCAATATAAGTTTGAGAGAATACATTTATTCCACTATCCCAAGTAGTTCTTGTTACAAGTAGTGGTTGTCATTGCACCAAAAGATCAACCTGTTAATGTCTGATACAACCACTAAACGTATAGAAGACACATGAGGTGATTAATCCATGTCATGAATCCCGAGGAGAGTGCTAACCATTTTTCCAACAATCTCCCCCTCAACGTTACCCGAGGGGATTCAAGCCTATGACCAAGCTCTGATACCACTTGTTACAAGTAGTGGTTGTCATTGCACCAAAAGATCGACCTGTTAATGTCTAATACAACCACTAGACTTACAGAAGACACAGATGATAGTTAAGCCATGACACAAATCCTGAGGGAAGCACTGACCATTTTTTCAACAGTTCTTCCTCTCATTTTTATTATTCATATTTCTTCTCCTTCTTAGGAGGCTTCCATATATTCATGTGTGATTGTTGATACACTAAGAGAGTATCAAACTCCCTTATATTTTCACACTTATCTAGAGGTGTACCTATAAAAATTTTCTCAATTTGTAAGCCCTTTTAATTATATCCTTATTTCATAGTTTTTTAGATGATCCCTTCCTAGGGAAACTTTGGAGGTGCCTAGTTTTCTTAAATCAGTTCTATCTTTAGTATCTCACAAAATTATATTCAGGTTGGTAGGATATTAATAGGGCTATAGACCTTCTTTTAATCATATAAAGAATCATCTAGTTTTAGTACAAGTCTAGAAGAATCATTTTTTCTTACCTTCTCTAACTCCCAGGGGATATTCCTTTCATTCTAATATTCTACTTCTAAACATGCACATAATTGAAACTTTTTCCAATCTTTGGGTTCCAAGTTGTGGTCTAGGAATTACCCCTATAAAAAAAACACACCTATCTAAAGTAGATTTCAAGAACTTCTCTCTACCTTCTAATTTTGAGAGAATGGTAGAGAAGTTCCTTCTTTAGGTAGCACAAGAAAAGAGAGTGGAGTTGGAAAATGAAGTTATCGATGAAGAGGCATCTTCTAAAAATTACAATCCAATTTGTAATCCACAAAAAAATGAAGCTGAGGAGATGTTACTATTTTCTAACAAATTATTTCTCTCACAAGTGAATTTCCAACATAGCCATACTCCTAATAGTACTCTTGTTAAGAAAGATAGGGGTAGGTGTCCAAAGAGGAAAAAAAAGGAAAAAAAAGAAAAGAGGAAATCATTACAAGGGTTTTAGACTACATTGGACTTTGCATTCAAACCTAGGAAGTCCAAGGAAGTTTTTCTTGCTCTAATTTTTTAACAAATCACAATTTAAAGGAGAGATAGTAACTCCTACAAGGTTACAATGAAAATATTGACATGGAATATTAGGGGCATTAATGCTCCTAACAAAAAACACCTAATTAAGATACAATTATATAATTGTGAGACAGAAGAATCTTTTTTAAAAGAGACCAAGCTAACAGTAACCTCAGAGGATTTCTTCAAAAGTTAGAAGCTTTGGTTAGTATTTAAAAGCTAGGCTCAATTGGTGCATCAAGTGGGCTGAGAATTCTTTATAGAAAAATAAAGTCTAAATTTCCCTTATCACTTCTAATGAAAATCACATGTTGGTTAAGAATTTAACTTTTTCCTTGTCTTTTAAGTTGATAAATGTTTATGGGTCATCATCAATAGTAAGTAAAAAGATTTTGTGGAATAATCTTTCTCAAGTTCTTCATACTATTGGAGAGGAAAACATCATAATTATAGGATATTTTAATTCTATCCTCTTTGTAGATGATAAGAAAGGTGGCATATCCCCCACTTGAGAAGGCGATTGAGGATTTTAGTGAAATTTTCACCCACAATGGTATGTATGATTTTTGTCCATCAAATGGTAATGCGACTTGGACCATTTGTAGAAAAGGTTTTCTAAATAAAGTAGAATCTTGGATAAGTCTTTATAAATCCTACTTGGATTTTAGGACTAAATAGTTGTAGCTTTGAAATTATTAGCTTTGTAGGATCACACCATTATCCACTTCAATTGAGTGTTTCAACAATAGTTCCTCATATGAAGACAAATCCTCACTTCAAATTTTAACAAATGTGGTTAAGGGATCCCACATTTTCCCCCCTATGGTGGGTGTATCCCATGTTTGTTCAAGGGTCAAGGATGCTTCAAATTTCCAAGAAGCTTCAATATTTTAAAAAGAAAATAAAGGCCTGGAACCATAGTCATTTTAAGAATATCTTTAATGAAAAAGGTCAATTTCAGGTTCAATTAAAGTAAAGGTCAATGAAAATATTATTCAAAATGGTCTTACCTAAAAAATTTGTGACCTCCAAAAATTATTACAATTAGAGTTGGATGAAGTTCTAATTAGGGAGGGTATTTTTTGGTGAAAAAATCCTAAGAGTTGTAGCTCAAGGTAGGAGACCAAAGTACAAATTTTTTTCATGCTTCTGGCAAGATAAAAAGGCATAATAAAATGGTCTTCCAAATTCAAGATGAAAATGACATTATTTTACTAGAAGATATTAAAATACAAGTTGAAGTAGTCTCTTTTTTCTCCAACCTTCTCTCGAAAGATCATGGTCAAATTGAGGCTCTAGATACCACAAAAGTTTTAAATTGCATTCTACAAATTTTGTCTAAGGTAATTTTCAACTTAATATGAATTTTACATTAGAGGAGGTAAGAGGAGAAGTTTTTCCACTTTCCTTGGAAAAGGCCTCAAGTTTGGATGTATTCACCACATTATTTTTTATAAGTGTTGGAAATTTGTTGCTATAGATATTGTATATAATTTAGAGGAGGGGAGAAGAAATAATACAATGCTCAAGGAATTTAATACTAATTTTATATCACTCATCCCCAAAGGTAATAACCCTTCCTCCTTTGAATATTACTGACCTATTTCATTGTTCTATATAGTAAATAAGATTTTTACAAATGTTATTTCTCTTCAATTGAGTCCTATTATGCCTAATATCATCTTAGAAGAATAGTGTGGCTTTGTGCCTAGTAGAGATAGAGTGGAAGGGGGATTAATAGTTCATGAAATGTTACAAACTATTCATTCTCATAACCTATCCTCTATGGTTTTCAAATTAGACATAAGGAAGGCATATAATAGGGTTAGGTAGGAGTTCCTCCAATTTTTTTGGAAGAATGGGATTTAGGAACAAGTGGTTTAAATAGATCTTCTCATGTCTCTTAGGGGAAAATTTCTCTATTCTAATTAATGGTAATCCTTGTAGTTCTCTCTCAACCTCTCAAAGAGTTTTTTAGAGTGACCCTCTTTCACCTTTCTTATTCATTATTTTAGCTAAGAGTCTTAGTGGATTCATTTAGCATCAACATAATTTGGCACTTGGAGGGGTGTGTAAATCCCCAATTCTACTTTGTCTACAATTCACATTTTATTTTCATATGACATATTTGTTTTCAAAGAGGCTAGAATGACAGGGGATAAGATCATTAAGCTTTCCTCAAAGTGTTACAGTGTATCTTCAGGGTAGAAGGTAAATGCATCCAAATCCAAAATCTTGTTTTTCAACACATCTATTTTGGTTAGTGCATCTCTACAAAGTTTTTTTTTTTTAAAAAGGCAAGATTTTGGTCCCATATTATCACTTCCATCTCCTTGATAGGGTTTCTTTTTGGAATTCAACATGGTTGTCTCTTACATGAAGAATTCAAATGATAAAATCAGTCTTAAGTTCAATTTCCAAGTATATAACAGTCTATCGTGTAGGCTCCAAAAATGATTTTAAATACAATTGAAAAAGTGTTGCGAGAATTTTTTATGGAAAGATAACTTAGTTATAAAGAAATTACCCTTAATTTTATTTAATATTATTTTCTGATCTAAATGGAAAGGGGGGTGAGGTATTTACAATTTAGATGATAGAAATTTTATTTTTGGAGATAGATTAGTTTTGGAACTTATATGATAAACTAGCTTGCAAATGGGCACACATTCTATAACACAAGTACTAGATGTAGATTAATTAGAGAGAAGTTTTACTCTTGAAAATCCTCTCAGTGGCTCCAATGCGTGGAACTTTATGATTAGATGTAGATAAGTTATTTCCCCATCCATCTTGGATAATTTAATCAAGAGAAAAAGTCATGTTTTGAGAGGAGTCCTAGAATGGAGGTCCTCCACTTGGTCAAAATCTAGAATATATCAAGCAAGAGAAGTTATGTAGCAATCATGGAGATTCAAAATCAAGGATTATATCCTATTTTTAGCCCAACATGGCAGTTACACATTCCCATTTAGGGATTTAACTAATTTAGATTATTATTAGAACCAAGAGAATATTTTTCATAGTATCCTGCATGAAAGATCACTTTTCTCTCTCAAATAAATCATATATTCTAATGTATACTCCTCACAAATATAGGTAGTATTGGGTAAATAAAGTGTATTTATCACTAGGATTTTATAGAATCGATCTCAATTCTAGAGCAGACACCTTCTATTGGAATTATGCGATCCTCTCCAAAGATGGGGTATTCGTATGACTCACTCTCTATAATAAAATACTCACTAGCTATAGTCTTTCAAAACTAGGTCTTTAGAGTTCAATTATGTTCTTTTTAATTAGCATGTTGAAATAGTGTTACATTTACATCTTCAATGTCCTTTATTACAAGGATGTTAGAATTGGTTGCAAACTAAACTTAACTTGATATCTCCTCAACCAAATTCATTAATTGATCTTCTTGATGTTAAGGATAATAAGTTTCATGTGGTTCACTAGCTAGTCATTAATGTGATTTACTAATTACAAAGCATTCTCAGAACATGTTGTGAAAGGCATCTATATCGTTAGTACTTGATTTCCTATCATAATGACTAATATTGATTCTCATGTTATTTTCTTTTGAGTGTTGCTAATTATAATGTCAATCAAATACTTTCCTAGGACAACCCTCCTATTCATAGAATTATAGATTTTTGAACTATCAAATGTAAGAAAAGACGTGATAGCCCTTTAATTATATCTCAATCTAAAAAAATTAATAAAATCAAATCATAAAATATGCTCTAAAACATTGACAAAAAAAGTTATAATATATCTCAAATACACAAAAAAATTATGTGTTTGGTTTGAAATAGAAATAACATCATACTATATTAAAAACCAAACACTATTACATAAAATAATATTTCTCAAATCTTTTTAAAACACTAAAAACTACCAAAATTTTACATACTACTCTTTTATATCGTCTAATTATTAGATTCTAGCTGACTCTAGCTCCTCTCCATAGAAATATTGATGCTTAGAAAATAAT